>VXAZ01006521.1:578825-592128 GCA_013399875.1 Gymnorhina tibicen
GGCCGCAGCACTGACCTTGGTGTCCCCGTTGCACAGGGCCATGGGGGCGGCGGGCAGCGCGAAGAAAGGGCCGCGAGGAGCCGCGGCCGCCGCGCCGCGATGAGCTAATGCCGCCCGCGGGAGGAGGAGCCGCCCGGCACGGCCGCTCCGGCGGAAGGGGAGGAGCGGCGGCGGGGTCAGGGGCGGGACGGGGATGCGGGGCCGCGGCGGGGACACGGCCCGGCCGCTGCCGGAGACCGTCGTGCGCGTCCCGGTACCGCTGGGGGTGTCTGGGCTGCGGGGGCTCGTTTTGGTCTATTATCAGGGTAAAAACAATCAGAGCCTTGCAGTGAGTGGGTTTTTGTGCGTCAGCATCCTATGGTATCGTGGGATCACTGGCTGGTTTGGGTTGGGAGGGACTTTAAAGCCCGTCTCGTCCCACCTCTTCCACAGACCAGGGTGCTCCAAGCCCCGTCCAGGCTGGCCTTGGACAATCAGCCTGCTGTGCCTGCTCGGTGAATTCCCCGGCGGACACCGGGGAACGTGACTGCATCCGTGGAACTCTCCTGGAGTGGTCCCGGGGTGGTTTTGATGCCTTTCCCTGAACATCAGTTTGAATAGAGGGAATGAAGGAAGGGGTGAATGAAGGAATTCAGGTTAAGGTGAAACCACACACCAGCGTCTGGTTCTGCTCACAGATTCCAAACAGTTCTGTCCTGAGGCTAATAAAAATGTACAGGTTTTTTTACGATTTTGTTCCAAGCGATTTTGGTCTGTTGTTTTTTGGGGTGGTGTCATTCTTTTACAGTTCTATTTACATTGTCTTTCAAGCAGGGTCATCTCAGAGCACACGGCACAGGATTATGTCCAGATGGATCTGGAATATCCCCAATGAGGAGACTCCACACTCTGTCCGGTTTCTTCCAGTGCTCACAGGAAAGAGCTTCCTCCTGTCGAGGTGGAACTTCCTGGGATCAGTCCCTGCCCGTGGCTCTGGTGCCATTGCTGGGCCCCCGGAGCAGAGCCTGGGCCCTGCTCAGATCCCTCCCTGCAGCCAGGGACACCCAGGGCTGAGGGCCCCTCTCAGCCGGGGCTCCTGCCGAGGCTGAGCAGCCCCAGCTCCCTCAGCCTTTCCTGGGCAGGGAGATGCTCCAGTGATCCCGATCCGCATCCGATCCCCGATTCCGCTCCCCGGTCCCGGTCCCGCCGCCCGCGGCCCGTCAATCATGGTCGGGGGCGGGGCTATTCCTGACGTCACTCGCAGTGCGCCAATGAGGCGCGGCCACGCCTGGCGTATTTGGGGCGGGGCGGATCCCTCAGCGCGGCGGCGCCGGGGCCGCTCCCGGTCCGTTCCCGCCCGCGCCGGGGCCGCTCCCGGGCCGCTCCCGGACATGGCGCCCGCCATCGCCGCCGAGGAGAGCGGGCGGCAGCGCCGCGCCGGCACCCGCCAGCACACCCTGGACGTGACGGGCGAGCCGCCCCCCGACGGGCTTCCCGGGGACACCGAGGCGCTGCTGCCGGCGCCGGCGCGGGCGCGGGGGTACCGCGCGGAGCTGGGCAGCATCCTGCTGCTGCTGGTGCTGTACGTGCTGCAGGGCATCCCGCTGGGGCTGGCGGGCAGCGTCCCGCTCATCCTGCAGAGCAAGAGCGCCAGCTACACCGACCAGGCCTTCTTCAGTTTCGTGTTCTGGCCCTTCAGCCTGAAGCTGCTGTGGGCGCCCTTGGTGGACGCCGTGTACCTGCGGGGCTTCGGCCGCCGCAAGTCGTGGCTGGTGCCCACGCAGTACGTGCTGGGGCTCTTCATGATCTACATGTCCACGCAGGTGGACGCGCTGCTGGGCGACGGCCGCGGCCGCGGCCCCGACGTGGCGGCCCTCACCGTCACCTTCTTCCTCTTCGAGTTCCTGGCGGCCACGCAGGACATCGCGGTGGACGGCTGGGCGCTCACCATGCTGTCCCGGGAGAACGTGGGCTACGCCTCCACCTGCAACTCCGTGGGGCAGACGGCCGGCTATTTCCTGGGAAACGTCCTGTTCCTGGCCCTCGAGTCCGCCTCCTTCTGCAACAAGTACCTGCGGTTCGAGCCACAGCCGCGGGGCATCGTCACCCTCTCAGGTACGGCCGGGGCACTGCAGCCGGGGTGTGCCGGGATAGAGCCGTGGAATGCATGGGTTTGGAAGGGTCACCTTCCACTGTCCCAGGGTGCTCCAGCCCCAGTGTCCAAGCTGGCTTTGGACACTTCCAGGGATACAGGGGCAGCCACAGCTTCTCTGGGCACCCTGTGCCAGGGCCTCCCCACCCTCCCAGGGAAGGATTTCTTCCTAGTAATAATGGTTATATCTTCCTCAGGATGCTTCTTCCCTGAGCCTGGACCCCTCTGTGGTTTGACGCTGGGAACCAAACAGGTTTGGTTTGTCCCTTGCCCCGCGGGAAAGCACAGCCTGCTTGGAGGCTGGCAGAGCCCACTGCTACATGCACTGGACTTCACATTTCTCTGGGCTTAAGTGTGTGGGAAACCTGCCTTGTCATTAACTTGGCTGACCTAAGCACTTTGGAGGAAATCTTTTTTTTCCTCCTAGTTTAATGGCCATGGACTAGATTACTCTTTAAAAAAAGCAAGCCAAAGTCTCCATCAGGGAGGAAGGAAAAGGGAAATTAAAAAAAAAAAAAATTCTTCCAATATAATATTTTTCACAGAAGTAGAAGTGAAAGTGTTCAGGGTTGAGCACGTAGCCAGTTTCTGAAGAAAGGCATTATTTTAGTAAATTCAGGGGGATTTGGTTTTTCTCTTCAATGCATTAAATGGAGTGTGGCAATCCAAGCATAACCAGCTGTTAGCGTAGGGATGTTTCTGTTTGCTGGGGTTTGGGTTGTTTGGGTTTTTTCTCAGAAAGGTGCTGTGTGGTGCTTGATGTTGGGGTATTACCCAGGAGATGCTTCAAGTGCACCTGGTTTGGTTGCAAGTTGAGGGAGGACAGGAAATCCTGGCACCACTTCTGGCTGCAGTCTCAGGGTGACCCTGGCAGTGAATGAGGAGCAGATCCTCATGGTTTCAGTCTCGTCTCCCCCTCTCACACTGGTTGCCTTGCCTGTGCCATCTCAGAGATCAGGTATGCCGAAACGGGCTGGAATTGTTGAGTAAGGGTAGTTTTGCTTTTCCTGCCCTTTCCTCAGGGATGAATCAGGACAGCAGTTTCCAAGGCTGCTGTGCTTGCCTTGTCTCTGCAGCTCTCACCACTGCTGACTAGTCCTCCTCTTGGCTCCCTGCTGCCAGCCTCGTGTCTGGCCTATGTCAAGGAGCACAGAGTGGCCCTCCAAGTTTCCCCGCTGGTTCCTGGCTATCCCTGGTGCTGTGCAGCTCCTGGGCTGCCGTGTCCCTTCCCTCTCACTGCAGTGCACACTGACGTCTTTGCTGCTGATGCAACTCGTGGGCACTGGTGTTCAGAGAGCTTGGCTTGGCTGCACTTCCCTCACTGCCCAGGGTTTTGGCTGGTTGGGGTATTTCCTCTCAGGGCTGTTTGTATAAATGGATTTGTTACTATTACAAAAGTGCTGTTTTTAAAAGATGTTATCCAAACCCAAACAGCACCAATGCAACCTACTTAACCTGCCCTGGAGTATTGATGTGGGTGGAGTAAGAACAGCAAATAACTGGCACTGTAGTTGCAGGATATGGTTTTTCAGGTGGTAAAACCGTAAGAAATTTCTGTTTCCTGGTCGGGTGACTGGCACAGTTTGGTGTTTCCCTGGAGCAGCTGAGAGCAGCAGGAGTAACCAGCTCACCGAGGAGCACGGGGGCTCACTGGTCCTTGCTCTGGCTGTAACGGGCTCGTGATGAGCAGGTTTGGGCAGGTAAAGCAGCGGAAAACTTCACCGCTGGAAAAGATGAATGTTTTCTGCCAGCTCAGATCTCTGAGCACTTTTGTCATAGGCTGAGCCCAGTGCCAGGGAAAGAACAAGTCAACACTCCCTGATCCAGAGCTGCAGCATCCTGGGGGAACAGCTGGAGCTGTGTCAGGGGAGGTTTAGGTGGGTATCAGGAGAAGGTTCTTCCCCCAGGTGGGGCTCTGCACAGGCTCCCCTGGGAATGGTCACTGCCCCGAGGCTGCCAGAGCTCCAGGAGCGTTTGGACACCACTCCCAGGGTTGTTTTGTGCAGGGCCAGGAGCTGGGATGATCCTTGTGGGTCCCTCCCAACTCAAGATGTTCTGTGATCCTAAGTCAGCTTTGAGTTGTTGAGAAGCAGCAGCATTCATTGTTCTCATTAACTTCAGGAAATAATATGGACAAATGTAAAACTATCATCAAATTCACCAAACTAAAGGTTGTGTTAGGCTGTGTCAGGCTGAAGTGCCAGAGAGGGAAACGGGAAATACCCTTCTGTGGGCTGATTGTCCTGGCACATCCAGGGGTTTATTTAGCACTTGCTGTTCAGGTGACTTTTGGGTTTTTTTCAAAGCAGGGGAAGCTCCCTGGCTGGGTTTGTGATTCCTGCCTGGTTTGCCTGTTCCAGCATGACGGAGGACAGGGAAAGAGTGAGCACAGGACATAGGTGCCCCTTGAAGGCCACCCCCACTTAGCTGTGCCAGGGACTGTGGAGCACCCCTCCTCCTGGGAGGAGATCCTGTGTACCTGTGCAGTTACAGCTGGTGGGACCTCTACCACCTGGGTACCTTCTTCATGCTTGTTTTCTAGCCTGATCCATCCCTGAGCCAGTTCAAAAACTTGTTTAGCCCCATCTCAGTGGTTTATTTTGTTACCAGCAGTGTAGCTGCAGAGACAAAATAGGGATGGGGGAAGCAGCAGTGGTGGGACCAGAAAGTTTGTGCTTGAAATCCCTCATGTAAACTATAATTTCAAAGTCCTTTTGCTTGTAGCCTGTTGGTGAAGTTCACTGTATTTGAAAGGAAATGTACCTTATTTTTGTGTAAACTGCCTACAGCCTCAAAACCCCCAATTTTTGTTGTCTGGACTACTATATATATATATGGTGGGGTTGTTTCTTTTTTTCTTGCTTTGCTTTGTTGCTGATGCAGCCCCTGCAGTGCTGTGCTGCAGCTGACAGGGCTGGCCTGATCAGGAGCACTCATGTGATGATGCTCAGAGCTATTTCTATCCCCATCCTTGCACTGTGTGTCTCTCACTGCAGTGATAATGCTCAGGGTTATTATTAGAGAACTGCTCCTCCATGTCCTTTGTAGCCAGCAGCTGTGATTAGTGAGACTCTCAGAAAACACATCTTTCCTTGAGAATGGCTGTTTAGGGCACCTTTTCTTTAAGAGAGAGAGCAATCTGACGGTGTTGGTTATGAGGTCATGTTTGTTTTAGGAAAGGGAAAAGTAGCAGAAATGGCTTGAAAAGCCTTTTTTCTGTTACCCTGAGAATGGTGGGATACACCTCGAGCAGTCCTTGCACATTTTCTTCCATGCTCGCAGAGCCTGCTCTCCTGTGCTCGAGAAGCAGGCGATAATTGACTGAACCTTTGCGCTGTCCCTGCCCTTTCACCAGCCCTCGCTGCTGCCTTTCAAGTCTCCCTGAGGCTGCTGCAGTTGCTCCCGACCAGGAAGATTAAAGGCTGCTTCTGTCCTACCCTCTGCACATGGCTGAGTTCTTTCCTGCCTCTGTCATAGAGGCAGAGGATAGGATTATCTTGAATTAACCATTCACTAAATCAAAAAGTACTCTCTTGGTGTTTTTTCACTGCCTCACATCCACGATTTAGCAGATACTGATCTGTGTAAAACAGAGCACTTGAATGCTGGCAAGTCTCCACTTCAGCCAGACAGAGCTGAGGACTCCTTACAACTCTGTAAAAACTTTCCTCGGGCCATCTTCACACTCCTAAATCCCTGTTTCCTCCAGATGGGAGATGGATATTAGATAGGGCTGTGGAGCTGAGGCACAGAGTGGTTCCATGACTGCACGGTGAGGCAGCTGGGGAGCTGGGAAGGAATTCTGCCTCTGGAGGTTCTTCCCTGTCTTCTAACTATGACATGTGGTTTTTCCTCCTTTATCAGCCGTTAGTGGTTGTGTGTGTAATCCTTCAACACGTGCATTTTTGCTTCTGTTTCTCCTCCAGCGAGCTCACTGTGGTAATAACCCAGCAAACAGCAGGGAGGTGACCTGGTTTGCTGCTGCTCCTCTGCCTCAGCTCCAGCAAACACCTCCTTTCAGAGGAGGGCAGAGCTGTGTCACTCGCTGTATGTAGGTAGCTCTGGGCTTGTGGTTTGCTTTTGCTGCTTGTTTTCATTCCACTTTGAGTATTAGGTTTATATTTTACAACTGTCAATCGTGAGTGCTACAAAGAAATTTTTATTTTATTTTCTTTTCCCCTCCAGATTTCCTGTTTTTCTGGGGAGCTGTGTTCTTAGTTACCACTACATTGGTTGCCTTTTTGAAAAAGGAAAACCAGGAGCTAATACCAGCAAAGGAAGAAACAAAAGGCATCACTGACACATACAGGCTGCTATTCTCAATAATCAAGATGCCAGCAGTTCTTACTTTCTGTCTCTTGATCCTCACTTCAAAAGTAAGTAAATACATTTAAGAACTGCTAAATGCTGGTATCTGTCTGGAAGGCTGCTGAGTCCCTGGGATGTAACTTAGTTTTGCTATTGGCTGTCATCGGAGTTGTGAATTTTCACTTGAAATTTATGCAGAATGGCTTATCTCACTGTGCTGAGCAGGGTGTGCAGCAGAAGAGCTTTGTGTGAGCTTTTGTGTTTGACACAAGCATTGAAGAGAAGTTTGGTAGCAATGTGGTATTAAAGTAAAGTACATTTTTAAACAGGCCGTGTAGCCTGCAGTTAAAAGGACAGAAAGTGTTTCTTTTTAACTGCAGTACTATTCTCAGAATCCCCAGCTCTGTCCAAGCTGGGTTTCCATGGCTCCTTGTTGGACATTGTGGATGCCAGCAGCAGTGCAGGCACAGGAATGAATGGCAGTGCTACTCAGTGTTCTTGGAATAGTTTTGCTCTGATGACAATAAGAGTGTGCAAGTGTAGAACATGTAGAACTAATTTGGAAATCAAATCAGAGGCAGAAGTGATTTGTCCTCTATCCCACTTCTCAGTTTACTTGATAGTGCGTAAATTGAACTTCTCACCAGACTCCCTGTTCTCCTCAGCTTATTTTGTCTCCTTGACATTGCAGGTTGGGTTTTCAGCAGCAGATGCTGTAACAGGACTCAAACTGGTGGAGGAGGGAGTCCCCAAAGAGCACCTGGCTCTGCTGGCAGTTCCAATGGTTCCTTTGCAGATCATCTTGCCTCTGGTTATCAGCAAATACACAGCAGGCCCCCAGCCCCTGAACACCTTCTACAAAGCAATGCCTTACAGGTAAAGCCTCATGTTAGTGAAACACAGTAGTCTGTGTGCTCAATTTGTGTGTTCAGATCACGTGTAGGGTTTCTTGTGTAAGTCTCTCACTTCCAGGTCCAAAGAAGTGTGTCAGGATTCTCACAGTGAGTTGAACTATCTGATTCATGCAGTGTCCCTGTGTGAAAGCAGAGCGTGAGGAGTTTGCATGCATGTACAGCAGCATCAGAGCAGTGCTCTCCTGCTCCTACTTAACAATGTCACTGCTTGTCAAATACTTAATATCTAATTCTGAGATAGAAATAGTTGTAACTATTCAGATCTAAACTATTTTAATGTTCTCTCTCTGATTGTTCAGTAGTTGCTTTGTGTTGAGGAAACACATGGGAAGAATTACTTGGAATAACAAATCATCTTTCTCATCCCTCCAGATTGCTGCTTGGCCTGGAATTTGCTTTTTTGGTGTGGTGGGCTCCTAAAGTAAAGCATGAAGGAGGATTTCCTGTCTACTACTATGCCGTGGTGGTGCTGAGTTATGCTCTACACCAGGTAACACTCACTGTGGGGGCAGGGGAAATGCTGTTACCTGCCTTGTCCTGGGTCACACTGGAATCCCTCCAAGCCTGACCTGTGCTGTGTGGTTGGATTGACTTCTAATACTCCTGCCAGTGTTACTCCTCCCTATTCCCTGTGCTCCATTTGACATCATCTGTGGAGCTACTTTTAGTTGTCCATGTCTGGTGTAGTTCCCCAGATTCCTTTTTCCCCAGACCCAGAAGCTCAGAAGCACAGAGGAGCTGGAGAAAGCCCAGAACTGTGTCTGAGCTTGACAGGCATCCTGATGAATGTGCTGGTTGTGCAGATAAATAAAGTTACGTGGTCCTGGTCCTAGAAAAGAAACTTGATTGTCGGAGGAACATTGTAATGGATCTGATCCAAAGACTTGGAAAACAAACACCTGGTACAGCGTGATCTTTGGATCAGAACTGAAACGTATGCAGTGCCTTGAGAGGTGATTTTAAATGCAGAAGTGTTGTGTTCAGGTGCTCTTTTAGCTGGCTGATTGTATTTCAGTTTGATAACACAAGTCATGCCAGTGCATGTGAGGCCGGGTCTGTTGCAGCATGACTTGAGACAAGCAGCAAGGCCGCTCCCCGTGTTAGCACAGGGACAGGCTGCAGCAGGAACTGCTGCTCTTGGGATGATTTTTCAGTCAGTGCTGCTGAGTTCAGGGGATCTCTCAGCAGGGTTCTCCTGCCGGGGGTTTCAGTTGTCACTGCCCGTGGGGACACTGTGGCCTGTGTTTGTCCCTCAGATCACCCTGTACAGCATGTACGTGGCCATCATGGCCTTCAACGCCAAGGTCAGCGACCCGCTCATCGGGGGCACCTACATGACCCTGCTCAACACCGTCTCCAACCTGGGGGGCAACTGGCCCTCCACGGTGGCCCTGTGGCTGGTGGACCCCCTCACAGTGAAGGAGTGTGCCGGGGCCCAGGGCCACACCTGTGCCACCGCAGCGGCCGCAGAGGTGAGGCTGGGGGCCGGGGTGGGTCTCTGCTCAATGGCTCAATTAAATTGCTTCTTGCAGTACTTTTTTGCATTTGAAAACCTTCACAATGTATAGCTTGTGCTTAAATACTCCCACAGATGGAGCTCATTTTCCTGTCTGGTAAAATCCAGTCTGTTAGCACCTGCACACTGAATAACCAACCCCTCACCAAGGGTTTGCAGCTGCAGAGTAGTTGGCCCTTTCTTCCCGTGCTGAGCTGGGGTAGAAGCACCAGACTGGTGCCACATTCTGTGCAGCGTGAGGAGGCTGGAGGGATGATTTTGAGTTGTGCAGTCAGGGGCTCTGTCCTTGGCAGGCTCTTTGTCCCCCAGGGCCCTCCATTTCTGTGGTAGATTTTTCTTCCTCCTGTCTCCCTGGAGGCTTCTTATCTGCCTGCCTTGATACCTTCTCCAAGATGGTGCTCTGCTCTCTGACTTGGTGTCCGCTTCCCCCATGAAATCAAGCAGGACTGGCTGCTTGCCCAGTTCTGGGAGCCCTGTGGAAGAGAACAAAGAACGTGCTGTACACAGATCAAACAACAGGACACAAAACTGCTGGGAAAGCAACATTTCAAATTCACCTCCTCACAGCAAAGGAGACATTTGACATGGCTGAAGAGTGGAAATGTTTGGGGTTTCTTTTCTGTGCTCATGACTGAGATTTATTTCACTCCTGAATGCCAGGATGCTCTAGGATGTGGAGGTTCCCTAAATGAACAAAGTGTTCTGGAGTCCAGCATGACTTGTCTGAACTGGAGTTGCAGTTTTTGCTGCTGCAGAGGGGAAACTGCTTCTGCAGCAGGTGCTTTGTCAGCCTCTCGCTCATTAGCTTGTCACTAATTAGGTTCCCTCTGACTCGGCCTCTTCTGAACTTGAGTCCTTCCTCCTTCACCTCACTCCTCTGATCTTTTCTCACATCCTCCCAGTTGGTGACATTCCACCATCACTCCCTTCTTATTCCTAATCTGATCTTGACATGTCTCAGAATAATGAAAACGCTGGCAGAGCCTCAGCTCAGAGGACTGATTAATCCTGGGATTAGAGCAGTGTTGAGAGCCAAACAATAGCAGAAACAATCCCGTGCTGTACACTCACCCTTTGAATGCTGGGGGTTTGTCTTCCAGTTCAAGACCATCCTGGGCATGAACCACATGGTCACAGAACCACAGAATCACAGAAGGGTTTGGGTTGGAAGGACCTTAAAGCTCATCCAGTCCCATCCCCTGCCATGGGCAGGGACACCTTCCACTGTCCCAGGTTGCTCGAAGCCCCATCCAACCAGGCCTTGGACACTTCCAAGTCTGGGGAGTCCACAACATGGATGGCTAAGGAAAAAAATCATTTTTCTCAGTGAGACTGGGACCGGTGGTTGCACCTCCCTCCGGGCCAGAGCAGACAGTGGGGCAGTTTCTGTTTCCTGGAGTTTGCCCTTTGGGCCAATGTGCTCCATTTCCCAAATGTTTAGAGCAGGTTTGTTACTTTGTTACTTTTCATTCTGCTGATAAGCTCAAAAGCCTCTCTGACCGACTGCACAGGAAACAACAAAGAGTAAACAACTGTATTTAGTCATGGCCAAGAGCAAGGAGACCCCAGCAGCTCTGGAGCTCTGTCTGGAAGTGCTCGGTGCATTAACCTGTGCTCTGTTGCAGCTGTGCTCAGGAGCTGGGGGCTCCTGCGTGACCACCCTGGACGGGTACTACGTGGAGTCCGTCATCTGCGTCATCCTGGGCTTTGCCTGGTGGTTCTTCCTTGGACCAAAATTCAAAAAGCTGCAGGACGAAGGACAGTCTTCATGGAAGTGCAAGAGGAGCAATTGATGCACTCAGGTGTTGGATGGACCAGCAAGGTGGTTTTAGTTTTATTACAAAGACGTATCCCATAATCAGCACCCCGGAATCTCGGTGTTTGTGTGCCGCGCAGGGAGATCCGTGTGGCCGAGGCAGGGCTGTGTGGGGCACCACTGCCCTCCCCAGAGCACAGGGTCAGTTCAGAAAGGAATGCCTAAAGCAGCACCTCAGTGCTCCATGCTTATCCCTGACTCCAGAGCTGCTGACTCCATAGGGCACCTCTGGAAAAGCTCCTCGTGCCGTGGCTGTTGAGGCAGCAGCTTTGCCAGCTGAGTGCCAGCTTTTATTTTCACACAGCAATGATCTGACAGAGCAGCTGACCCGGGGAAGGATGCCCAAGGCATTCTGACTTGGAGGTTAAGCATGGTACTATGGAATTCCTCGTGGGAAGATCAGTGTGAGATGTCTGTGGGCTTTGCTGCTTCTCACTTTCTGAACTGTAACCACGCCTCAAAGGATGAGATGTTCCGGAGATTCTTTTAAATGTATTTTCTGGCTTTTATAAGCTTTAAAGATTTATAAGAAAATATTTTTATAAACAAATTACATTTGTTTAATTTATTTCCGCTGTTTCAAGGCAGTTTGATTTACGTTCGAGGTACTTTCTTGATGCTGTAAGGTAGGACTGGAGTAACGCACAATCCTCTGAGCCTTGAGTCCTGCAGCTGGAACTGGAGGTGCTTCCCAAGGGAGGGCACGTGGGCCTTTGGAAGGGTGAGTTGATAGAGGAAAACCAATCCATTGGCTTTCCAAACTGTATTACTAAAATTTGAATATTCATTCTCAAAAGCAGTGGGAACACTAAGACTTCCCCCAGCTGGGGGTAAGAAGAGTGAGCTGGTGATGACAAAGTTGCCAAATTCCCAGTGAGCTGGTGCAGGACTCGCCCTCACATAAATCAAACGGGCGAAGTCCTGTGGCAGAGCTGCTACAGAATTCACTGCTGGTGCCATGTGGTGGAAACATTCCCGTTGGATTTCTCCCACTGAGCTCCCTCCTGAGTGCCTTAGGGACCCACAGGTGCTGGAGAGGCACTCGGACCCCGCTGGGTGGATGTGGAACATTGCTATTAAAAAGAAAAACTATTAAACATCCCTTGGAAAGGTGCACGAGGTTCTCTGCCATGTTTATTGTCGATATTTAAAGGATTGGTCTGGGAGGGGGGTTGGGATCTCCTTTTACCGTGTGTTTTGGGGGAAAAGTGGCCCAATACCACCTTTGGAGTGCCTGGGGGGGAGGGTGGGGGGCTGGGTGTACAAAGGGTCTCCTTGGCATCAGGAGCAAGGAGGGGTCTGGAAGAGGACGCTGTGACCTCGTGCTTCCCTGGACGCCACCTCCTGTTCTCTGTCCCCTCCCTCTCCCGCGGGGGGACACACCTCACGGTTTGTTTCAAGCACAGCAAAACCCGCAGTGCCAAGTGAAATCACATGGGTTTTACTGCCCAAGCTGAAAGTCTTCCAGTTTCCCCTCTGCATAAGCACAAAATCAGCATAAAAATACATCAGACTTATGGCTGCACCTTTCGGTCCCTGTCCCACCCTCTCCACTGCATTAGCTCTGTGAGGCACTTCAGTTCTGTATCCTCACTGGAACTATGGGCTGCTAATTTAATTGCATCTTGTCCGTAACTAGAGGGGTTGTTCTACCTTTTCTGATTGTGAGGAAAAACTTGAAGTGCAAAAGCTGAGAATTGAAATTTGCAGGCGTATTAGAATTGGGTTTTACTTCGCAACTTTTTTTCAATATTTCTGAAGGTGCCAGTGAAACTTGTCACTAATAAAGATGGGCTGAGGATTGCTTATCAATAATTAGATTATCTCAACAACATCAAAATTGCACATAAACTCCAAATCGGTAGGAATAGATATGTTACCTGAAATAACTGTGTCCTTTTTCAAACTGGTGAAACAAGTGATGGATTAGTGCTTTTAATTTAAGTAGCTATTTTGTAAGTTGGAAATGTTACTGTGGTGCCAGCCTCTTAGCAGGCTGCTGAAGAGAACCGATAGTATTTTGATCTTGCTACTTTTTTTTCTACCAGCTCTGTTTGAAAGTGATTTTTCTTTTTAACATTAGAATTATTGCAAATTTAAACATCTTTAACATTAAAAAACCAAACCAAAAAAACCCCAAAACAACAAGAATAACAAACCAAACAAATTTAAGAAGAAGGGAGCATCTGAAGGGTCAGAGGAGGTATGGTACAGGTTTGAGGAGCTTAATGCAGAGTTCAGCCTGGAGAAGAGAAGGCTCCAGGGAGAGCTCAGAGCCCCTTCCAGGGCCTAAAGGGGTTCCAGGAGAGCTGGAGGGGGACTGGGGACAAGGGATGGAGGGACAGCACACAGGGAATGGCTTCCCAGTGCCAGAGGGCAGGGCTGGATGGGATATTGGGAAGGAATTGTTCCCTGGGAGGGTGGGCAGGCCCTGGCACAGGGTGCCCAGAGCAGCTGTGGCTGCCCCTGGATCCCCGGCAGGGTCCCGGGCGGGGCTGCTCGGGGCCGGTGTCGCTCCGTGCGGGGGTGGCACCGGGCGGCGCTCCCGGGCTCCCGCGGGGGCGCTCGGGACGCGGCGATGCCGGAGCGGGGCGGCGGCGGCTCCGAGCGCGCGGCGC
>VXAZ01006521.1:599545-683523 GCA_013399875.1 Gymnorhina tibicen
CACCCGGAGCGGGCTGGGGCGGCCAGGGACTGCATCGGACCGGAGCCAACCCAACCCGACCTCGACCCGATCCAGCCCGGCGGCCGCGGTGAGTGAGAGCGGACGGGACCCCCAAGCCCCTTCCCTGTGTGCGGCCTCACGGGCGCTTCTGCGGCGGGACGGGGCTGTGTCTCTGCGAGCCTCCGCTGGGCTTTCGCCTGCGGTTGATGCTGGTTTCTCCCGGTTTTTTGCGGCCGAAAGTTGAGGTGAGGGTTTGCAAGGTGTAACTTTTTTCGGCTCCGCTTGCCCCGGTCGCTCGCTGTGCGAAGGAGCCGCTCCGGGGCTCTCCCGAGGCGCTGCCGCAGCCGCTGCTCCGGCCGTGTGCGCTGTGCTGGACACAGAAAGGAGCGCCGGGACGCACTTGCAGCCGTTCGCCATGTGCCGGGGCGGCACCTGGGCCGCGGCGAGTGAAACCGGAGCGAGCTGCAGCCGCTGGGCTCGCCCTGGACCGAGCCCAGCCCGTGTTAAATGAGGCTTAGCGGAAAATCCCGACCCCCCCGAGGAGCGCAGGACCGCAGCCAGCAGTGCCGCAGGGTGGGAGCACGCCTGTCCCCACCTGGAAGGTGCTGGGGCAGGTGGGGGTTGAGAAAAGTCAAACCTCTTGCTGGGTTGAGTCCTCCCTAAAAATACCTTATTTCTAATTTCCTACTCCATAAACCATTAAAAAGAAAAACCAAAAAGGACGCACAATGAGGTGGGAGTTAAACTCCATGCACTTTTTGTTGTAATTAAGCTACTCTGTGCAATTCTGGGAACTTCAACTCCAGCTGGCCGAAAAGTGTTTTAGAAGAAGTGTTATTAAATTCCAGGGAGAAAGATATAAGCCTTATCTGATGGACCAGTCATAGGCTCTTTGTTTAAAGTGTGCTTTAACTCCTGAGTTATAAACCGCAATGTTTGCCTGTTTTCAGGGGGCCCTCCTGATTTACTTGTCCTTGGGACTTCTGGCCCACAGGTTGCAAAACTTAAAGGAAATGAAAGAAAACTTACGGTGTTTGTTCTGAAATGTGAAAGAATAATTGCAGGTAACAGTACTGAAAAGAGAGGCAGGGTTCAACCCTTCAGTGAGGCACCTGGGTTAAAGATAATGTGGGATACGGAAAGAAAATCCAGGCTTTTTGGGAGGTGAGAGACAGCAGAGTGCACGCACACTGTTAAAAATCTTCCTGGTTTTTTAAGCATCAGCTCCCTGGAATAAGTTTGAGAGTGCTACTTTTATAAAATTTGTTTTAAACTCTGAAGGATGCTTTTTCCCTACATTTAAAGATGCCCGTAGGCTGTTACAGAAGTGTTAAGTGTTATCAGCTGAAGATGCACGATTTGTGAGAAATGGTCTGTTCACGGGTGCTTTCTGGTTCTGTGCTACCTATTGTCTATAAAAATGGGGATCAGCTGGTGGGTTGGGATCAAGTGGTGCACAACTCATTATTTTAACAATAGGGGCTCGGCTTGGGAGGTTGCCTAGGGAATTGATTTAATGCTGCTGTCCTTTCAGCCGTTGAGGCGGGTGTCCTGCCACGACTTTGATCAAAATCACCGGTGTTTGAGAAGGAGAATAAAATTTTCACTCCATAAAAGCAAAGGAGAGGCCACCCGCTATTAACAGCTCCGAGTTTTGCATGAGCTGATCTGTAATTCAAAACACTGTCAAGAAACACCCGTGGCAGTAAAACAGTTTCATGAGCATCAAAATACAGAATGAAAATTAGTCCTCTGTTCAATATTTGGCTTCCCCTTATTTCTGGGAAAGGCTTTAACACAGGTGGGTTTCTGTTGGCTCTACAAAGTAATCTTTCTATAAATGGAACAGTTTTCCTTTAATGAAATCTGAATAAGCTGAGTTTTTTCTAAGGTTTCACCCAAGATCCAATTCAATTTAAATTGATAACCTTGATGGCACAGCCGGGGCACAGCCACATGGGGTAGTATGGTGGTGTGGAGATTTGTTTTGTTTGTTTGCTCTAGGTTTTTTATAAGTTTAAACAAGCCTGAATGTTAAAAAAACCAAAATCAAACTCTCCAAACTGGGAAAGCAAATGTCTGTCTCCAGGTTTGCTGGAGACTTGCTGTACTATCTGCACTAGGACAGCATTTTCTGCCTGTGCCTTCAGAGGAGGTAAGACTGTCACGCCTAATTGCCTTGGAGGGTCTTACAGAAACTCCTTGGATGAGTGCTTCAAATGCACTTGGCTTTGCTGAAGTGAGGGTGCTGTACAAGCAGTTTTATGGCATTTTCCTCGTGGCACAGATGGATGCAGAGCATGTTCTGAGCAGCCGTGGCTGTTGTACTGGGGGGTGTTAGAGCCACTGACCAGCAAAGAGTGCTTCCCTGGGCAGTGGATTCATTGGTTTGAACCTCTGGGCCTGGCCTGTGCCAGGGAGAAATCTGGCTCTGCTTCCCAGCCCACAAGCAGAAGGTGCTTCTGGTGGAGCCCCGCAGGGGTCAGCTGGTGCCAGACTGATCTAAAGGCCAGGAGGGAGCTATGTGTTCTTGCGTGCTCATTTGGGTTTGTTTTCCTCCTTTCCTGTTTATTTTAGGAAACTGTAACTGTTTTCTGTAACAAAGGTGGCTTTCTTGTTCCAATCCATGTGGTCTCTGAGGGCACTGTTGTTACTCCAGAGATCTGAGCTTGCCCTCTGATCTGAGCTTTCCTGGCTTTGGAGCCTTTTGTCTTTGGAGAAGGACTATCTAGTGTACCTGGGAGTGATGTGGAGCACAGATGTGAGCAATGGGAAGGCAGGCTGGGGGATCCATAATGTGAGAAGTATCTGACACTGCAGATGGGCACTTACAAGGGCTCCCCGGGGGCAGTGGATGTGCAGGGGAGGGGCAGGGAGAGGTGGGCAGAGTTTGGAGCAGACGCCTGTTGCAGGGCTAGAAAAAGCCAGGGACAGGGTGCTGAGGATGCCACGTGCCCCAGTGGCGGCTCAGTCAACCACTGAAGGATGTAAAACCACTCCAAGGGCGTTTGGCCCTGTGTGTTACAGTTCTTGGCATGCGGTGCCCACGTGAGTCTCTTCAGCCTGAAGTAACTCAAGGCAGCTTGCAAGAAACTTCAAGTGGAGGCAGGCTGTGGTGCAGAGCGGTCTGCGCTCTGTTACAGGTGTGATTTATTGGAGCTGACACAGAGTTCCTGTTCCGCTGCACGCTGAGCGTGACCCAGCGTGTGGCTGAGGTGGAACATGGGATGTGTCAGCTGGGATGGTGTGGGTCACGCCTGGCAGTGCTGAGCCTCAACGAGCTTCTCTTTCTTTGCTTGGTCTTTGTTCCACCCATAGGTGAAAAAAAAAAAGAAGAATGTTATCAGTTACCAAGTGTGTTAATTGATGTCCAGCACAGAGGGTCTTGTGGTGTGAAATGCCCACTCCTTGGGGGAACCACACACCCATTGATAAGAGGCCAAGTACACAAGGTGCAGGTCATCCATGCCCATGCCTGGCTGCACTGGCACAAGTCCTTTCCAGGAGTCTTATTTTTATCTTCACTGTTTATCACATGGTGAGTTGTCTCTCACCATTTTAGATCTTCATTTGCAGAAAACCTCCTGCATTCACTTGCAGTTTGAAACCCTCTGTGCAGTGCACCCAGACCTGATTTGATGAATGGGTGTACAGAGAGCTGGCAGAGGCAGCAGAAAGGTGTGCAGAGCACTGGAGATCTGTGTAAGGAAAATGTGCGTGGACTCTCACTCATGCTGACCCATCCCGTGTCTGGTGGGATGAGCGTTACCCTGAACAGGGTGTGTGGGGCAGGTTCCAGCTGAAGCTGTGCCTGCTGAACCTCAGAGGCAGCAGCACGCTGCCCCTCCTGGAAATAATTCCTTAAAGAGGAGAAAAACAAATTCCATTTAGGCCTCTCGAGGAATGGGGAGCAAATGCTAATTCCCTTTCAGGGTCTGTTGCCATGGGGAGTCAGTTCAAATCCTTTCTAATGCCTTCCTCAGCAGCAAGTTGTGCTGACACATGCTTTTCATGGCTTCCAGAAGGAGTGGAGAAATGGCTGGGAACAAAAGCTCCATGGGAATGAACAGCCCTGGGAAGAGCAGGGGTTGCTGTAGGCTGGCTGGGCTGGCACAGGTAGAGTTGTCGTTTGCACAGGGAGCTCAGCTCGGTGTCCTGCCTGCCTGGGAGGGATGCGTGCCAGGGAACTTGTCTGCCAGACCCCAGTGTGGTGCTGTGCAGGGAGCCCAACCTGTTCCTCTTGCTCCTAAAGAGCAAATCCTGGGAATTTGTCCTCTGGCAGCACCCAAGCTGGATGCAGTCAGGGTTGGGTTGAGCCTCTGTCCTCATCTGGTGAGCGATGTAAGATGTGTTTAGTGCTCTACTGGGGGAATAGCCAAAATATCTGATTAAACCCAGTAAAAATTTTTTAAAAATCTGCATTTTCAGGAAGTCTCATCTATCTAAGAGCATGCAAGTGCAGTATCTGTATCCCAAACCCTGTTGTGACCTTTTCCCTTTGGTTAGACAGCTCTGAATTCTGAGAGTTTCCAATAGCTCCCAGGGAAATCCACAGGACACTTCTTTGCTCCCATTCCGGCTTGCCCCCTCTGACACCTTTGCTGCCAGCACGGTGCCAGCACAGCTGCGGGGCGCTCATGGCACGTTTGAGTAGGGAACTCACCTGTCAGAAAAATAAACCAAGCAAAAATCTCCATTTTTATTCCTCCAGACCACTTCCTAGAGAAATAAGAAAAGGATCCCATACTGGATGGTTTTGTTTTCTATTGCTAAGTATTGTCGATGTTTTTTCCATGCTGGTAATAGTTATGGGTAAATATTTGCTGTTCAAAAGGGAGTGTAATTTTGGGGGTATTTTTTAAGCTTTTTGTTTTATACAAGATGCTTTAACTCTGGAAAGTAGCCATACATTAATGAAATAGTTTATACCATAGGTAGGTAGAACTTTGTTTTGTATGTTATGAAAATTACATCAATTTGTTGGAAAAAATGTCTTTTTGTGTCAGCAGTATGGAACTTCCATCTTGTGTGCCTTGCCTATTCTGCCTGGCTCCCATATGTGTAACTTTAGCAAGGTTTATGCAAGTTATTTTGAGTGAATGTTGATATTTGATGCTGATTAAGGTGGAGATTTGCACAGATGATGTGTGGAACCCTTAGAGCCTGGCTTGTGTGACAATTAAATCTAAATCTGCATGAATTTAGACCAGCTTAAATGCTTAGCAATATTTGGGTGACTGTTAGTGGCTTAGTGGAATAAGAAGCCCAAGACCGCAGATGGGTAAATGCCCCATGAAATATTGTCATATTAGGGCTTTATAATCTCATCAGATTTGTTTTTTAGGTCTAACTATGGCTAAGCTTTTCATCCAAGAATGACTTTGGTTTGTGGATACTGTTTTCCAAAAATCCAGCCGATGTTGTGCAGAACTGGCCTCTGAAAGCTTGAGGGTTGTTCCACCAGAGTTGTCACTTTGGTTAGAAAGTAAAAACATGCACTGGGAAGTTCCTGTTGATGGCTACTAATTAACTAGGAGAGAATCTGCAGCATATTAAATTATGGTCCAGGGAAAGGAAGTTGGTGAGGGCATAAAACTTCCTGGTTGCATCTTGTGGTGTGAACAGAAATGCAAATGACTCCTCTCCCTCTGGTCAGTACCTGTTATTTCTAGTATCAGTGTAACAAAGGGCTGAGCCCTGGGCTCTGGGGAGCATGTCTTGGAGAAGTGTCTGCGTGCTCTGCAGTGTGTTTGCCAAGCTGCTGAGTGCTGATGGCACCTTGGGAAATGATGTAGACCTGGATGTGGCACATTTCTTTATCGAGCTAAGAAACTGTAGAGAAAACCCAGCGATCCCCTCTGGGCAGCCCTTGCTCTGTTCCTGAGGAGAGCAAGGGA
The DNA here is from genome assembly GCA_013399875.1 of Gymnorhina tibicen. Classification (NCBI taxonomy): domain Eukaryota; kingdom Metazoa; phylum Chordata; class Aves; order Passeriformes; family Artamidae; genus Gymnorhina; species Gymnorhina tibicen. The sequence continues at coordinate 605,443 of VXAZ01006521.1, forward strand.
ATCTCTTGCTTATTCTCAAACTGAAGATAAAGCACTTCACTTCCTCCCTTCTAATAACACAAGGCTTGTTGTGAAGCTAAATTGCTTAGGTTTTCAATGCCACTTCGGGATTCTCCAGGGGAAGTTCAAAGTAGTATTTGTCCTTTGGTGTTTATTTTCTGTTTGCAGTGACTGGAAGGTAGCTGCCCACACGAGATGCTGTCATCAGAGATGCTGCGTGCCCCCACCACAATCCCAGCTGCCACACTAAAGCCCAGCCTTTCTCTCTGGACTATATTCCTGCTGCTTAGTGCCAGCCAGATGGTCTGTCCTCCCTCCCATACTGAGATCTCTAAAGCTCATCAGAGGGCTCTGGCCATAGCTGGAGCCAATACTGCATCATTTCCATCACAGCATTATTTCCACCACACACTTGGGGTGGCCTTCATGCGACTCTGGATTGCTCTTCTCATTGTTTACCTTTTTTCTTAATTATTATTTTGTTATACTTTTCCTTTATGTCAGTTGTAGAGCCCAGTATCTCTGATCTATTTTTCATGCTAAAATTTGTCATTAATGGGCACAAGCTTCCAAAATCAGTAGCCCTCTCAATATTCAGTGTTTTCTGGACTTTCCTTTAATTACCAGGGACATGCACTTTATACACCATTTGGGGCCAAGGAAAGGAATCAGTTTTTTATAAATCATACTTTCCCCGTGTGTTCACTGGGTAGATACGAGCTCTGAAACTGCTGAAACTGGAGCTGTGGTTTTGTCCGAGGGCAGTGCGGGTGTCGTGCAGGAGCTGCCCTGCCATTAGGAAGGATCGGTGGTATCTGATGGAGTCACCGAAGCAGGGGAGAGGGCAGGTGAGAAGAGGTGTGATCAGCAGCCTCAGCCTCAGCCTGTTTGGCTCTGGGAGCTGGCACGGGGCTCAGACACCTTCCTGGCAGTGCTAAGTGCCCATGTGCTTATACCCTCTTCGCACCGGGACCTGCTCAGTGTCCGGGTTAAACACTGCTGATAAATATTTGGATTGTGCTGCTGCTTTCCGAAGCAGTTCCGTGCCGAGCGTAGCAGCCGGAGCTGAGAATGTTTTGCTGAGTGCGGCTCAGCCTGCAGCTGCTGGTGACACGCACTGTGATTCCCTGGAATGAGGGAATTCCCTGCTTCTCTGCACAGCGCGCTGGGGCACGGGGTTTTTCTGTGTGAGAGGGGAAACTGCAGAATACGGTGAGACACGGGGAGTCAGATGTTGTTCTTGGTGTTGAGCCTCTTGCCGTGAGAAGCATCTCTCCCAGCTTGGGCAGGGCATATGCATCCTCTGCTACATTCAGAATACCTTACACATTCATTTCCACAACTTTTAGAATCAAATAACTTCATAAAACATGCATAGAATGAAACTTCCCTTGTGAGGAGTTTACCCACTTTCTGATAACAAAAAGAATCAATATTTGTTCATCTCATCTGTCTATATCTGCACTGTTTATTCATGCATGCACACGTGAATGTGTAAGTTAACTTATTTTTTGCATCAAACTTTGAGCAATGTCAGCTTACGTCTATTAATAACAAGCAATACCAGTTTACTTCCATTAATAACTTGAGCAGTATCAGATTCCTTCCATTAATAACTCTGGTAAAGTACAGCTCTGTACAACTAATCAAAGCTCTTTGGAAAAGTGTCTCTCATGGAACACAGTGCTCAAAGCACTAAAATAAGGCAGCTGACAGGTTTAATGGAAATTAATCAGCTAAAACAGAAGATACCATTCTCTCAAGTTGCTGTGTTTCTGCACACCACATAATGGACTCCTTGCTCAACTTCCAGACTAATTACTTCATCCAGATACAAAAGTAGGTGGATTCCTGGCACGCTGGAGTAGCATCTCTTCTCTCAGGTAGTGAAGCACCGATTGTTTTACCTTTTGGAATTAATTTGGCAGGCTCAGGGCTGAACCTGGAGGAATTTTGCTTATTGTGAAAGTGATATCCCAAGCTGAGAAACCTGCAGAGTGGAGAAGTGAGAGGAGTGTTTTCAGCTCTCTCTGAACTGGCTGCTTTATCAAGTAACTACACAAGCTGGTTTTGCACTCAGATTTATATCTGGTCAGGATTTTGGTAACTTTTTGCCAAAATAGTTTTGTTGTTACAGTCCTAATTAAACTTAATTATATGCTTATGGGCACTTTTTACTCTTAATAGCTTATTCTATGTGTATGAAATAAGTGATACAGGTACAGCCCGCATTTTAGTCTGTGGCATAGACAGAATGTTCTTTTTCTCCTGTATTGAAATGATGCAAATTTGTGTACAGTTAAGTTCCTAAGTGCGTGTTCCTTTGAAACTATGGTATTTGGCCCAAGTGTGGGTTGGGATTTTGTTTGGATTTTTTTGTACTGTAGAGTAAGGCATGGTCTTGGCTGGGCTCTCCTGGAGCCCTGTAAAGCAAATAACTTTGAGGACTGTCCAAAGAACTGCTGGTGTTTCTTAGGAAGGTTTTCTTGTGGGATGTTTGTGTCAGCTGATGCATGCAGCCCCCTTCGGGAGTCTGCCTTCATCCCTGATGTGCCCGGGAGAACCTTTGTTCCAAGGGGCCACCGTGGTGTGGGAGAACCCTTTGTGCAAGAACAAAGGAGGATTGTATCAGCAGCGGCCGTGAAAGGGAGGGGAGGGGGCTCGGGGGCTCTTTCAGAGGCGCTGCAGGGATGTATTGACAGCCACATTTCCCTGTAAATCTCCCCCTTCATACGGGTTCTGTGTGGGAGCTGGGTGGGAGATAAGATCTCCTTTTATTGTGTGCAAATTCTTAGTGGTGAATATTTGATATGGTTTCCTTAATTAAAACATGGTGCCTCTTGTACTTTTGTAGCCTAAAGCAAAAAGCCTGGCAGTAGGCTGGACTGCGGTGTTATTCCTGTGCTTTAAAAGTAACTAACAGCTTGTGTCTTAGTAATTGAGGCTGGAAGAGTGGCCTTAGTGCAGGCTATAACGAAAGCTCTTGGCTGGCCAGGGCAAAAGCGCAGGAAATGTAGAAGGTGAAGCCTGGCAGAGGTAGTGGGTATTTGCTCTTTGGCAAAATGTGCCTTTAGTGTAAACACTACACGGGCCATACCCAAAACACACTCCCAGTGGAACCTGGGGAAGTTGTAAGATGGAACAAACCACAAACAGGTGTTTTTGGCTCCCACCTGCAGCAGAGCATCCAGACCATGCCTGCTCCCCTCAGAGACAGGCAAACCCCACATGCGCAGCCACAGCCTCTTGGCCAGCCCGGGGCAGGAACAGCACGGGTGTCACCCTGGGACTGGCCTGCGGGTCTCTAAAGCTCGCAGTAACCATAGACATTGACACTTAGGCACCAGTCACTGGTTGCAGCCCCGTGCTTGGTGCTGCTTCAGCAGAGGATATCTCCACAGCTTCCAGACCGGAGCCTGAGAGCCCCGCAGCTCTGTGGGGGAGAGGGGGAGGCTGGTCCCCTCTGCCTCGCCTCCCGGTCACGGGGTGCTGCTGCCCCTTCTCAGTGCCACTGCTGCGGAGCCTTGCCTGAGCTCACCCAGCTGCCCAGCCCCGCAGGGCCAGCCTGGGTTTGTCCTGGTGCCTGACTGAAGTGGTGGGAAGGAGGTGTGCTCAGCCATGGCAGGGACTGCAATAGAGCTGAGACTGCAGGACCAGAATCAGGAGATATTTCTGGGCTCTTCATGATCATCTCCTTCACCTTCACCACGTCAGGAGACAGCATTCATCACACTGTTGCACGGAGAAAGGGGAAAAGTTCTCCAGGTTGTTCTGTTCCCTTAGCTGAGTGTGGTGGCTGCACCCCAGGAAATGATTGTAGCTAAATTGGTCGTTAAGGATCAGAGGAGTGCTGTTGGCTGGGATTTCAGGTTATTTGTTGTCCTTTTTGTTTTGAATGAAATGGATCTGTGTCCCTCGGCAGAGCTGCAGGCCAAGCACTTCATGTGCTGTGGTGCTTCATTTGGGGGTGGGTTTGTTACTAAGGCCCCCTGGCAGCAGTTTTATGAGGAGATTTGGGTGGCAGTGTCCTTACATCCTGCTAGAATTGCTTGGATAAAGACAGTTGGAGTTGTTTGTGCCAAGTGTGGGCGAGCAAGCAGCTGGGTTGACCAGAGTGAAGGTGGGAGGGAGATAAAATGGGAGACCAAAGTGGGCTTGTAACAGGAAGGGGTGTCTGGATTGCTGAAACCAGAACCTGAACTTCATAAAATAGCAAAGGGAGAAGGAGGATCCAGTGAAAGGATTTGGTGTCAGGACAGGAGATGAAGGATTCCATGGCTTCAAAGAAGTATGAAATGCTGGTGTGTCTGCCTGTAACCCTAAGTGTTAATTTTGGGTGGCTGATGTAACTGCTCCTCCTCGGGCTCAAACTGCCTGTCCATAGGCGAGTTAATCCCAAGTGCCACAGGGCAATGTCTGCCAAGGGCAAGGGCACAGGGACCCTGTGTGCTCTTAACTGTGCTCTGGTCTTCAAATCAGGGGGTGATTACCTTTGAGTCACCCTTTTAATTACTATAACCTTCAACTGGGGATGATTTATAGTTTTGTGGTGTTGTTGGATGTGCCTGTAGCTTGTTAAATATGGAACAGCATCACTGAATGGATTAAATTGATCGCCTCTCCAGGCCCCACAGTGGCCCGCGGTGGCTGGAGGGGTGACCGTGACAGAGGGCACAGCCACTGCCGGGCTCCCTGCAGCAGCCTGGGACTTGCTGGCTGGTGGCACCAGTGCAGCCCAGCTCTGGCTCCGTCCAGGTGATGTGTCCGTGCCCTTTGCCTGGATGTCTGAGGAGATGGACACGTTTGGAGAGCGAAGAACTACATTTGTTGTCACCGTTGTGTGAAGCCAGTCAACCATTTTGCATGAAGGGCTCAAACAACTACAGTGCTTGCAGTAGTTGGGGGCATTTTTTGTAAATTAAGTCCCAATTACCCGTTCTCGTTTGCCTTGCAGGGTCAGAGCTTTTGATGGTGAGCGGGAAGCGGCCTCACGATGAGTTACTGGAGTCTGGATAAGAAGAGCTGCCTGCAGTACTGCAGGCACTTCCTAGCGGACAACGGCGTGTTCCACGGTGAGCTACAGAGTTACTCTGCTTTTTCGGCTGTTTGCGTTTCCTGCGGCCCCCCGTCCCTGACGCTCTGTATGCACGCGTGTATCGCCCCGGGGCCGCTGCTCCCGGGCCGCTCAGCCCGCGGTGCTGGGGCCGAACCCCGGCCGTGCCCGCACCGTGCGGGGGCTCTGCCGGGGCGGCGCTCGGGGCGTGCGGGACCCCCGGTAGTGCGGGGGGCAGGCGGGGCTGCCGGCGGGGCGCTCGGGGCGTGCGGGACCCCCGGTAGTGCGGGGGGCAGGCGGGGCTGCCGGCGGGGCGCTCGGGGCGTGCGGGACCCCCGGTAGTGCGGGGGGCAGGCGGGGCTGCCGGCGGGGCGCTCGGGGCGTGCGGGACCCCCGGTAGTGCGGGGGGCAGGCGGGGCTGCCGGCGGGGCGCTCGGGGCGTGCGGGACCCCCGGTAGTGCGGGGGGCAGGCGGGGCTGCCGGCGGGGCGCTCGGGGCGTGCGGGACCCCCGGTAGTGCGGGGGGCAGGCGGGGCTGCCGGCGGGGCGCTCGGGGCGTGCGGGACCCCCGGTAGTGCGGGGGGCAGGCGGGGCTGCCGGCGGGGCGCTCGGGGCGTGCGGGACCCCCGGTAGTGCGGGGGGCAGGCGGGGCTGCCGGCGGGGCGCTCGGGGCGTGCGGGACCCCCGGTAGTGCGGGGGGCAGGCGGGGCTGCGGCAGTGCCGCGCGGGCGCGCCAGGGGGCGCTCCGGTACCGCCGCCCCCCGCTGCGGCCGGGGCTGGATCTGACCCATTTCCCCCGGGGCTGTCAGTGACGGACCCACCGGGGTCCGACACACCCCTGGGTCCCACCCCGTGCTGCCGGTGCTCGTCCCTCCCGTGGCGCACGGCATTCCTAGGCAGGCGGAGGGGAGTGGCCGGGGCCCCTTCCCCTCCTTAGGGCCGGCTCCGGTGCTGCCTGAAGCACCGCACCCTGCAGAGGAGCAGCAGCTGCAGCACAGCTGGTGACAGAGCTGCTCCGGGGGTCGGTGCTGGTTCTGCTTGGGATGACACGGGCTCGGGGGCTCCAGCAGGTCTCATCTAATCAGACAGCTGGACCCCTGTCTGCTGAGGGAGTGACTTCCTAGTGCTGTTCTGAGAGGCCCAGATCTTGTATTCCCTTTGAGGTCAGTAATTAAAACCCATCACTTTAGGGCAGATTTATGGCACTATTAATAACAGCAGCATGGAATGGCTATGAATTAAAGATAGAAATACTCATCTCGTTCAAAGCAAAGGTAATTTCTTTCCCTAGAGAACATACATCTCCATTTTCAGCATGTTTGTCAGGACTGGAGAGGTTTGCAGCCCACTGTAAAATAAACTGTATCTGCATTTTTGTCACTCTGGTTATGTCACCATTGATGAAGTTCATGGCTTAGTGGGAGAATTAATCATTTGTCAGTCTGTGAATCTTCCTAATGAAAGCCAGTTCAGAGAGAGCCCCATTTTTCCCTGTACTGCTTTTTTCCTTGCCCATGGGCACTTCTAGTTCTATTTGGGACACCATAAGAATGTTAATAACTTTCTGTAAGTAAGTCTGACAGTGGTGTTGTCACATTAATTCATGTGTGTGCTGCATTTGGGACTTGTGTTAGAGGGAAAGTGCTGTCATCTCCAGGCACAACCATTCTGCTTCTCCAATGAAACGGATTCATTCCTGGGATTTATCAGGCCACTCGTGTGGTCCCACTGTTTTTGGTGGGATCATGTTCATTCAGAGTTCCCTCTGACCTTGTGGAAGGGATGTATTCACCCAGGTGCCCCGAGCTCTGTGGCAGTGTTTTGGGAAGTGCCTGTTAATCCCTGTTCTCCCCCGGCAGCCCCCTGCTCTCCTGCACCAGTGTGTAACTGGAGCAGCTACAGGGATGTGTATTTGCAGCTCTGCTATTCCAGAACAGTGAAAGAAGAATCTGGTCCATGCTCTGTGACCTGAGGTATATTTCATCACAGACCAGCACCATGTCTTTATCCTGCTAATGGTGCAAAGGCTGGATAAGGATCCATCAGCACAGAGTCCAGTAATCCATGAAGAGCTACTGAGGCATGAGTCTGCAAAGTGATAATCATCTACAGTCCAAGGCATAATTAGCAGGAATCCTAGACCAGAAAGATTTCAAGGCTTAATTTATTTATCTTTGATTCATGACCTGGTAAGATTAACTATTTTTCCCTGACAGAATCCATCAGGGCTTCCCATTCGTCTCCTTTAACCTGAGCAAGACACTGCAGAGGCAGCTCCTTTCCCTCTGAGTGCACTGAGGGGGCTGAAGTCCCCCCTGGACACTGACAGAGGTGACAGTTCCCACAGCATGCTGTAAGCATGTGTGCACATCCCAGGAGTCCGCGTGGTGTTCCGATGCTCCGGAGGAGCTGGGTTCCTCCAGGGCTGTGCTGATAATTCAGGCCGCTCATATTATCCGAGTGCAGCCTTTCACTGGGAGCAGCGGGACAGTTCAGTTGCATCAGGGCTGGCTGGAGTGATTGTCTGGAATCAAACCTGTGAGCTGGAGGAACTGCTGCACCTCGGGTGCAGGCCAGGTAAAAGTATCCCATGGGGCCAGCTGATGTTCTTAAAAAGCATAGGAGTATCTTTAGAAGGACTGGAAGTGTCTGCAGAAGTGCACAAGAGGAATTCTGCTGCCCAGTTGTGCTCCTCTCTGGTGTTTGCTTCGCACCCTTGTGGCACCTGCCTTGTTTTAAACACCTGAGCAGATGATGTTCCATTTGTTCACCTCCTGCTGAGGAGTTCAAATGCAAGAATTCGTGGACTGCATAAATAAAAATGCTGAAATTCTGTGTTTATTTGGAATGGTTTAATTGTTTTGTGTAAAAAAACCACAAAACCAAAAGCTGACCAAAAAACCACCAACAAAACCCCAAACAAAACCAAACCTCCCCCCAAAAAAGGAAAAAAGGCTCAGTTTGCAGCAGAAACACCCAACTGAGCCTGCAGCCCTGTTGCAATGCAGTGCCCCTGCAGCAGGAGGACAGCACCTGCCCCGTGGGATGCATTAGTGTGGGGTGTCACATCCCTGGGCGTGTTCAAGGTTGGAGGGGCCTTGGAGCACTCTGGGATAGTGGAAGGTGTCCCTGCCCATGGCAGGGGGTGGAACTAGATGAGTTTTAAGGTCCCTCCAACCCAAAGCACTCTGATTCTGTGATCAGTCGAAGGAAGGTGCAATTTTGAGTAGAGACAGGAGTAAGATGAAGGTGGTGGTGCCACAAGGCCCAGCCTAATGCTGTTCTGGGCAGCAGTGTTTGAGCAGGGAGAGCTCAGGAACAGAGAGAAGGGCTACGGAAGTGGAGATGAGTCGTGTTTGTTCAGCTTGGGAAATCAAGACTGAGAAGGGATGTGACTGCTGACTCTGAGTGCGTTGCAAAGGGACAGCTCAGGGAGGAAAAGGCTTATTTGAACTGATGGAGGAAGTTGGCACAAAAGCAAGTTGAAAATTGTCCGTGAGTGTATATAACAGGCACAGGAAAAACTAAGGTACTTTGAGTAGGAGATTGACTAGTTTTGGAAAAATTGCTACAGCATTGTATTTGTGCTCTTGCTGTGAAGTTGTAAATGTGATTAGCAAGCAGTGTATTGACTAATGGGAAATAAGGCTGGAAAACTCTTTGTGGTCCCAATTCAATTCCTATGTCCAGTGAACTTCAAATACAAACAGCAGTGCTCCCACTCTGCTCAGGAGAATGCTGCTGTTCGTGGGTCAGGCTGCTCTCTACCAGGTTTTAATGATGCTTTGAGACACTTGCATGTTGTTAGACAAGAAGTATTGATACACAACTGTGGGGCTTTCCACAGGGCTCTGATGGGTTGTCTTTAAATGATGACTGACATTTGTGTGTGTAATGAAGTACTGTGTGCATTCACGTTGCCTAAGGCTTTCTCATCATTTTATAATTTTATTAGGAAAAGCTGCTAATGGCTGCATTTGCAGGATATTAAAATTCTTATCTGTTTATGTCTGAAATTTTTGGTTACAGAAGTGGAGGTTGCTGCTGTGCCTTGTACTCTGGGGAGCCTTATCTGCCCAGAAGCAAAAATGTCAGTTTTCTTCATCAGCATCAGCAGCGAGATACAGCAGTGTGTGTGCACACAGAGAATAACTGACCAGAGACAGGGCTGGGGGTGAGCTCTTTTAGCAGTTTCTGCAGAACAGAGAAGACAAGCAATTAGAATGTTTGGAATAGCCTTGAGGATTTGATGAACCCACTTTCCTTTCCTTCCTCTTGCAAGCAGTTCCAAAACACAAAGTACAGCATCCCTCTAGGCGTGGAAGAAGAGATTTTTTTTTTTTTTTTTTTTTGCAGGGGTTTTAAGCTGTAAATGTGCATCATGTTTTGTTTGTGTGCTGGCAATAACAATGTAGAAATGGCTGTGTTGTCAGAGCAAGCATCCATCTACTTTGCTACTAGATGGTCGGGGCTAAAGTGCAAAGGGAAAAAAACCCCAAAGTGTACAGAGCAGCCCTTCCTGTGGCTCCCAGTGCCTCCCAGTCAGCAAGGCAAGTACTTCCCCAGCCAAAACTGCATCTAGATAATTGCAGTTTTTATCCTTGCATCTGATAGTTTTATTTTTTCCGTAAGATTTTTGGATTTCATTCATGCTTGTGACCATCTGTGGGAATTAACTCCAAAATTTGTGGTGGTTGGTGTGAACCCTCAGGTTGGAGGGAAGCAGGAATTCAGGCTGTGTTGCTCCATTGCTCCACCTTGGAAAGGGAATTGCCTGGAAGGTGTGAGTGGGGGCTGAGCCTGACAGGTGACACAGGTCCTTAAGTCATGTTGGGCACATCCTGGTGGCTTTGGCTGTCCAGCATCCTGCTGAGGAAACCACAGAGAACCTTTCCTTGCTTCAGTGGCCTTGGACTTCTGTGCCCAGTGAGAACATAAAATGCCTTCTGTTCTCCTTTTTTATGCAGTCAAATGGTCTAATTTGGTGATTGGAGCACAAGAGTTTTGGGGGAGCAGTCCAAGAGCTTTGCCAAATGGCACAAATCCTTCATGCCTGATGTTTGCTGATGGGCAGTGCTTTATAATTAGCTCTGCTGAAGCCTCATGCAAGGCTCGGGGCACAGCTACAGATGTCAGATGAGGGCTGCAGGATTCAGCCTTTTATCTTCAGAGCTGCTTCAGCTGGAGTTTCATAATGATGCTGGGAAAGCAGAACGAGTTAGTAGTGCAGGAATTTGTGTTTTGGTTCATATTCTGATTTATGGTGGTGAATTATCCACGAGTCATTCCTTGAGACAAACAGATGTAAATGAAAACGTGTTTACAAGAAGAGCATTAAGGAATTAATGTATTAAAGTCCACTTAGGTTAAAAAAGGGCCTAAAATGCCCAAAGAAACTTGCTCTGCTTTGTTCAAGAACTGTCTGTCTCTGGATCTGTTCATGAAAGGAGGAGTCTCATGTGGGATCCATCTCCAGACAATGGTTAAGTTGTAATGCCAAGTATTTTTCCCCTTCCATTTTTGTTTCTCAGCTCTCCATAGAACCATGTCTTCATTAACGATAAATGAGTTGATAAAAGCTTTGATCTGATAAAAAAAGTTTTCCATGCAGCTGATACAAAGTTTTATTCATTGCTGGCTGATTTTTCACAAGGAGATTGTCTCACAGCTTAGGTCTAAGATTACACTTGGGTAACGATTATGAAGATGTTGTTATCTCCTTATTTCATTATCTATTCCCTGTAAGAGGTGTTAGTTCTCTAATCAGCTTTTCTTGCTATTTAGCAGAATTAGGCTTTGTACTTGTTTCCAGCTATTTTGACAGTGATAAAGGAAAACCCAACGAGCTAGAAAATGAACCTTCCTCTGATGCTGTAATTTCGAAACTGTTAGTTAAATCATATTCTCATTTATTGGAAAATGGATGTTTTGCAGTAGAACTTGCACGGTCGTGTCCAGTAATCTGAGCCTTGTGAGGTGTGGGCAGAAAACCTAAGTAGGAAAAACAGGAGTGGAGGCGAGGCTGTTACCTTTCCTGCCAAACCTTAGCTTGGGACTGTGCAATACCCATGGGACAGCAGTGGTGGTTAAAAAGATCTTGTCTTATGGTGATCACTGATGTCAATCAACTACAGGTAAAGGAAAACGAGTTTTTTGTTCAGAAAGCTTCTTTGTCACCATCACCTCTGAGACTCTTAGAACTGTGTGTGCTGCGGCTCTGCAGAGCATTCCCAGCAGGAGCCTGTGACCCCTGGGAGCAAGGGAAAAGCCAAGCAAACTGACAGGGCTTGGGATTAGATGCAAAACCTGGCTTGGCACTGAGGAGTTGTCATGGGGATTGATTTCATTTTTTTTCATAAGTTGAGTAAACCTACAGATATTCTTGTACCATTTGGCATATGTCATCTAAATTACATAAAGCCTTCATTTGTTTGCTGTAATGTCCTTCTAACCTATATGACATGCTTGACTTTCTAAAGGCACGTAGCATTTAAGCATGTCTGGTTTTAAAATGAAGTTTATTTTGGAGACAAAATAATGAAAAATGTTTGGTGATTGTGTAAGGTTTCTTACAGAGCAGCTGCGGTGTTGAAGGTGCTTGTGTATAGCTCATCTTGTAATTAACAGAATGGTAGGATTTTGAGTAATTTGCATTTAACACATTATCAAGTGCAATCTGATATATCAATAAGTAAACTATACAGCAGTGACAGCTTATTTTTTGTTGTTGAATTGCAGCTATAGCACATCAGTTCATTTCAATGTACATGCATTGGTAACTGTAGAGGCTTCAGAGTGGTGATTTCTGCCACGAATGTGGCGAGCTGAGGTGGGAACCAGAGCTGGGGTAATGCCGTGGCCGCCCCACTTCCCTTGTTCTGACTGGGAATGGGTGACACTCCCCTACTCAGAGTGGCACTTGTGCCCCCTCCTGCCATCCCAGCCCGACAGTGCCATTAGAACCACAGCTGAGAGCAGCCAAGAGATCCTGCAGTGGGTCTGGGGCCTGGTTTCACGTTCCAGGGTGCTGGGCATAGTCCATGGATACCCCGCCGTGTGCTGAGCTCTGTCGTGGGGGCTGTGGGAAGGCTCTCTGTGTTAGCAGCAGCTAAGAAATCATGATTTCTCAGGAAGTAAACATGTCAACTCCACTTGGATCTTGTCTCCCATCCCACTGGGCACAGACCCAGGGCAAAGGCGTGGGGATTCTCCCCTCCCGCTCGCAGAACCCCTGGCTGCAGATGCGGGGGGATTACCCTGGACTGGGGCTGGATTTTCCCTCCTGCATCCAGCCTGCGTCACTCTGCCGCTCCTCAGCTGGAGTGTGGTGGTAATCCCTGCCCGCCCAGCCGCCCCGCTGCCCGCGGGATTTCCCTGCGCTGCCCGGGCCGGGCACGCTCGGTGCCCGGAGCGCTCGCGGTGCCCGGAGCGCCGGCGGCCCCGTGCGCGGGGGCGCGGGAGCAGCGCCGCTCCGCTCCGCAGCTGCAGCGCGAGCAGATGCTGCCGGCTCCCTCCCAGCCTGCGCTCCTCGGGCGTGAACGAAGTTATCTGCTCTCGCCTCTGGATCCGTGGTATGGCTCACCGAGGTTTCCTCGCTCATCCTGAGGAGCGGTGCTCGACTGTACTCCCAAGGATTGCTTTCCAAATGGGTTGGCTCTGAAGACGTGAAGATGAAACGGAGCCTTTCCTGAAGGGAGAATTTCCATTCTGCTTGCCAATAATGCATGAGTTACAAATTTAATGGCAGACCTGGAAGTATATAAAAATTTAAGTCCAGAGAAAGGTAAGGATGTTTGAGTTTGGAATTGCCATAGGATGAGCTCGTAACATTTCTGGAAATGCTTATAGAAAAACCAGGTAACTTAACCCCTGTGACTGGTAAGTTCTATACAGTGTTTGTGTGGACATTGTTGGTATAACAGATGTGTATCTATTCCTGAATGTTTAACAAGAAAACCTGCTGGGTTTGTATTGGCTTGAAAGTACATTTCTCCATGAAAACATGTATCTTGTATTTGAGATACTGCTCTTATGATGAGGACAAACTGCGCTTCTGTGTTAGCTTAAATTATTACAAATGTGTTTGCCTTGAATAAAAACATTCTTGACCTTTTCATCTGTTGGGAATTTTGCTGTGGCTTTCAGTAGACAGTTTGTTGGTTTTTTTCTAGTAGCACTTATAAATAGTATTAACACATTTGCAAATGGTGTGTAAAATTTGAATGAAAGCATTGGATAAAAGATGTCTTTTCAAGAACTGTAGGAGATGGTACAAAAAAGGAAGACATCTTGAATAACTTTCTTCAGTATCTTGTAGTTTATAATGTCTAATTTTGTTCAATTTAAGTCAGTGCTGAATGGAAAGTGGCAATTAGCTTAAGCCTCTAAGTGAATAGAGAGTAAGTGCTGTAGAGACAAGGAGAAATTATGGTAGATTAAACTTAATTTTTGTATTTTGCTCATCCTTAAGGATGTTGGATTATGTTCTTTTAAAGAAAACACTTAGAAAATACATTTAGCAAAGAGCTTTTTGCCAGAATTGGGTAGCTCAGAAGACATTTTTGTGACAAGATTGTCTGTAATTTAAAATCAAATAAACTAATCTAAAATAAAGCCACCAAAAGTCATGGATCATACTTTGAAATATCATCTTGCCCATTATAAGATGTTAAAAAATTTCAGGGCAATGTTGGGGGTTGATATGCTTTTTTTTCTTTCTATCTGTCATGGTTGATTTTATTGACTATTTTTTATCTAGTGGAAGTTACTGGGAATAGACAGAGCTATTGTATAGGAAACAGAGCCTATTTTAGGTAAAAGTGAGTTATTTGTGGATGCCCTGCAGGGAGGGCTGCCTGTGCTGGAGCTGCTGAGCTGGGGTGCCAAACGCTGCCGTTGCTCTCGCAGGTGTTGGGTGCCCAGAGCTGTCCGTGGAGCTTTGGTGGCCGTGGTTAAAGGAGGGCAGGTGTTACTCCATCTGCCTTCCGAGGTGCAGGAGGTAATGGATATGGCCCCATTTAATAATTCACAGCAGCCAGCTCTCCTGGAGGGCTTGGGAACAGGCCTGCAAGGAAAGCATCAGGTTCAAGTTTTGAATCTCGTGGCAGTGTATGCGTAGATAAACACATTGCACACTGGAGAACTCGGCTGAGGGTGGAGTTCTGCTCGAGGTCACTCTGCAGTCCCTTCCTTACCCAGATGTAGTAGCAAGGCCAAATTCCAGTTGGTCATCCTTGGTTGTGGCAGTGCCGTCTCTGTGTGGGGAGGCCAGCGAGGGCTGCGGAGCAGTGAGGGGGTGTCCCGGGGTGTCCCTGGCACCGAGGCTTGGCCCCTCGGAGGTGGGGTCATGGCCGGGCTCCGAGGTGACCCGGCGCAGGCGCAGCCCTCGCGGTGGCTCCGCACCGGGAGCGCGTTCCCATATGGGATAGTGGAAGCAGGCAGGGTGTGTGAGCCCCGTTAGCCAGGCTGGCTGGGACACCGACCACCCTGCACGGCTGGTGTGCCAAAGGGGTAACCCTGGAGAAAGGGAGACCCGGCCCTGGCTCCAATGAGTGCCCACAGGAAGCAGCAGCTCCAGCAGCTTGGCCGTAAGTTCCTGGGTGGCTCTGGCCACTGTGGGTGGGAAACGCTGGAGCTGGGATCGGCACTGGGACGTGGGGCACACGCCTCCCTTGGGGCTGGGCCTTGGGCTGTGGGTCGTGGTGCTTGGTTTTCTCGGAACACCAGGGGTGCAGCTGGCATGGCCGGGCTGAGGAACAGCTGTCAGCTCCATCAAGGCTCGTTCCCTCACCCGGGGACTATGGCAGTGGCTTGTTTAATGCCCTTATTAGTGCTGCTTTGGGATTCCTGTGCCTGCAGCTGTCCAAGCACCTGTAAAACAGGCACTGAGTGTAGACTCTGGAATACTGATATGTAAAGGAATTAGCCTGGAACAGCAGACTGGTCTGAGTGGATATGGAAGACATCAGTGTCCCTTCTGGGAAGAACTCGGTTCTCCGCAGGGTTTGTCCCAATAACGGCTTAAATCTGTCTCGGCAATAAATGCACTCACAATAAGTTAGCATGTGCATGTGGCAGCTTTGGCAGGTTGAAAGCCTTGAGGTGGTTTGGCATGTCCTGAAGAGGTTGCCCAGTGTTGCCGAGTGCCACCTGCCCAGAGTGTTGCGACGGGGCACCACAAAGTGTCCCTGCCGTGGCCCTGCTGAGGGTTTAGAGGGTGGTGGCCCTGGATGCTGATGGCTCCAGGGGCAGTATCCAATCAGTTCTGCAGAGGATGTGGCTGGCCAGGTAGTAACTAGGTTATGTGCTTGCTAACTACTTAGTGTTCGTGTTTTTTGGTGCTTATGAATGAAATCTACTCTTTTTTCAATAAATCTACAGAACGCTGCCATGGCGTGAAGGGGAAATGCTGTTTGCTGAAGAACTGTTGTCTTTCCAAAACTCTGGGGCATAGATTAGAACCGTTGAGGTAACTCCTTCAGTGCTTTGCCTGAGACTGAGCCGGCCCAGTGCCGTGTTGGGGTCAGCGCTGGCACTGTGGTGGCACACAGCAGCTTGGGGACACCAGGGGCTGGTGACCAGAATGTGCTGAAAGAAACCTTCCCAGCTCTGTCCGGCACTGAGCTTGCTGCAGGAGATGTGTGTGCTAGTTTTTCCTCTTTCCTACAGAAGCTCCTGCCTCGGGGGAGCACGTGCTGCTCCGTGTGCTCCTCACATGGCTGAAGTGGGAGTTGTGAGGAGCCCCAAGCTGGCTTTTCCCTGGGAGTGCCAGCAAACCCGGCTGTGGGGCAGGGAGCTCGAGCCTGTGCTGTGGCAGGTTATCGATACTAGCACAGCAGAGAACGGGCTCAGAGGTGTTCCCGTGTTACCAACAGAAACATTGATCAGCCTGAAACTCAGATGCACAAAACAGCATCATTTTCAGTAATAAAATCACTTCGGTGTTTGAGACTGTCAGTTCATTGTTTGCCCACAGATGACTCACTGTCGGTGACTTGCACAGAGGTAATTTAAAATAGAATAGATAAATATGTTTCTTTAGAAAACGACTACTTCTGAGGAGTGTGAATAAATTAGTTCCTATCATCTGTTGCACTGCAGTCTCCATTCATTACTTTTAAAGGTTAATTAACTTCACCTTCCGTTCTATTCTGCCTTTTTTCCCCTCTTCCTACTCTCTAGCCGAGCCCCAGATGTGGCTTTGTTTGGTAGCCTGGAGGGAAGCGGTGCTCCCTCCAGCCTGGCTCCAGGGCTGGATCCCTCTTCCAGCTGTTCCCGTGCCCTGTCACTCGCTCCCGTCGGCAGGTTGTGGTGCTGGACAGGGGCCGAGGCTGCTGTCACACATGGCTGTTTGCTGATAAATTTGCAGACATCAGAACTGACTGTTTGCACTGAGGCTGGGACAGTTCATCCTCTGCATGTCTCTGTGTGGGCACAGGAGCAAGCTTTGGAAGGGTCTTTTGGTGGTGGGGGTTTTTTCCTATCTTTTGTTAAATTGGTGAAGTGGGAGGTGTGACATATAAAGGGGGGGTGTGGTGAATGAGGGGCTCTGCCCTAGCTCAGTATGTTGTGGTGGGAATTGTATTTGCTGTATCATACAACACAGGCAGGCTGAGAGCAAGGTCTGGTTCGCAGGTTTATGAACCTTGTTTATGTACTTACTGATTTTTTTAGAGGGCAGATATGGGATTCCGGCAGAGAAAGAGCTTGTGGCTGTTCTCCACCTCTGCATCCAGAGGGCATGGCTCCTGGGATGCCTTCAGCCTGCTCTGCCAGCTGGGAGGCCTCAAAGGAGGAGCCCCTGTCTTGGCAGTGCAGAGGTGCCTGAGCTGCAGTGAGGAGGGCTTGCCCTGCCGAGCAGAGCTTGCCTGGCTGGGGGAGCTTTCCTGTGGGGACACGGACACAGACCCTCGGGCTGGTGCCTGGTGCCTCCATGTCATGGTCACACAGCGGGAGGGTGCTGCTTGTCCTGAAAGCCACCCTGATCTGGCACAGTGACACTACACACCTGTGTGCTCGTCCTCCCCTTGGCGGGGGCAGTGGAAACTCTCCTCCTCTGTTTCTTCCACCTCCTGCTTTTTCCACATGCTCTGTAGTGTCATAATCAACTGCTGTGCCCTCCCTGCTGAGGGATCCTCGAGAAAGAAAGAGGATTAGGATGTGCAAACTTAACTGTGTTTGCTTAATAAATCTGTGCTCCTTGTTCACCCCATTGATGTGACAATGTGCTTTGGCAGTTGGCCACGTCTGTGCTTAAATGATTGTGCTTTTCAGTGCTGACAAAGGACTAATTCCATAGTCCTAATGGAAAACTTAGAGTCCTCAGCGATGCTGCGTTGCAGTGGCACCACGGCTCTCACAATGGACAGCTCCGGTGGAGTTGTTTCTGAAGAAAGGATGAAACCTGGGCTAATTGCTTGAAGACAATAAGTGGAACTTTGCTGGGCTGGCAGAAGGAGGGGTCCTTGGGCAGGGGTGGAAAACATGCATTATTTATGGTCTCCAACAGGGGAGCGCAGCCTCTGTAGAAGGGACACTGTCCTGGCAGGACATTTCTGCATCGCACAGGGCTCTGTGAAGTCTCAATGAGGGGACAAAGCTTGCAATTAAGGATCATTCAGGCTCTTTTGGGATTATACTGTAGTGCCAAGTTTTTGTTTGGATGCTTCTGCTTCCTTTCTGATCTCTAAGAGCAAAAGAGCAGGGGCCTCAGCCTGGGAAGGGACTCTGGGTTCTCCCATGGCAAGAATAATTAAGGGTTGTCAAGGATCAGCTTGAGAAGGCGAAGAGCAGAAACCTTTCACTTGTAATGCGAAAATAAGACGAGTTATTGGTCATCCTGGAAGCACTGAGCTGCAGTGTCAATAGGGGAGGCTGAAAGAGCTGTGAAACACGTGTTACTCAGACGTGACTTCTGTGAGCTGCTGCTCCCAAGGTTTTGGTTTTGTTTTGGGTTTTTTTGAAAGAAAAAAAGATGCTGCCAGACAGTTCCCAGGTCTACAAAGAGCTGAAACATGCTGATAGGTTTTGGTTGTGCTCGGGGTTGTTTCTCCGTTCTGGGTAGTGTATGGTTTTGTTCTTAAGCTTCACCCCTTTTTTGTTTGCATATTATTTAGTGACTTTACCAGCATGAGCTGCTTCCCAGAGTTAGGGATTTGCTTTGGTTAGACACCATTCACAGTTGTTTTGAGTAGTCTCAGCTTGTGTTCGGTTCCTAGTTTTTATGCTCTGCATCTCCAGGGCTGAGATGAATTGCCCGTGCCCTTTTCAGCCTCTGGTGTCTCTGCTGGTGCTGTGTGACTTCCTTGAGGGTTTCTCGAGATTTGCAGAAGTGTGAGAGATTGTCCATCTCATGTCCATGGACTTCCCAGAGATTACCATTAAATCCACTGTAAGAAGCTTAATGTGAAATTCCGTGAGGCTGGAAGAGCTGCTGCGAAGCAAATTAAAATCTGGCATAAAATATGAGCTGTGGCTGTTTAAACCAATCCTGCCCGGGGCCGTGGATTGCCCCGGACCTGCATCTGCCCTCTCTGCCCCTGGGCTTTTGGCTGTTATGTAACACCCCAACAATCAGCACCCTGATGACATTAGTGGTGTGCAGGATATTAGTGCTGTTCTGTGGGATTTAGATAAAATGTGCTCTCTGGGGGTGGACCTGGGGAGAAAATGGCTTTAAATGGCATTACTGGAAGGGCAAACTTAGTGCTCAGGATGAGTAAATGATGCAGAGCAGGGGGATGAGGGAGTGCAGACAGCTGAGAACGTTGTGGGGTTTGCTTTGGGGTTTGGGTGGATCCCGACGATCTTTGCTGCTGGGCTGGGGACAGTTCAGTTGTGTGCTGGTCCCTGGTGCAGGGGCGGGGGCTCGTTTGGAAAGGACCTTTCAGATCATGACGTCCAACCATCAGACCAGCAGCACCACAGCGTTCACCTCTAAACGGTGTCCTCAAGAGCCACATCCACACGTGTTTCAAACACTTCCAGGGACAGTGACCCCACCACTGCCCTGGGCAGCTGTGCCAGGGCTTCACAACCCTTCATGAAATATGTACCCCAAAATACTGAATGCAGGGCAGAAGAGCTGCTGCTGCAGTTATAAAAGTAACTCCTGCATTTTATGGGTTCCTTTTATCTCTTCAAGCTTAATGTTGGCTTAATGCAGTTGATGCCTATCATTTAGAAACCCAGTTTATATCCTCTTTCATAATTATACTTCTCAGTGTTTGGTAATGCTCTTTATACCTTATTTAATCTTTTTGTTTTGTCAGATGGCTGTAACAGTAAGTCCGTAAAAGCAAGACGAGACCAGACCTTTTGTCATTTGGTTGCACTTTGAAATATTAATTTCTTAACATACAGTAGCATAACAGGAAAACAAAAGAACTGTTTGTGGACAGCAATAAGAAATATGTTTTGATCTTTGATTTTAAAGAAAAATGATCTGTCTCACAACAGTGGTGTAACCTTAATGCTCAGTTGCAGGACACTGTTCCTAAAACTATTAAATATATTCACATTGTGCTGTATTTGGTTTGTTAAGAGCTAATTCTGTTAATTTACTAAGGGTTTGCTGTGCACACCTGAACTGTTTGCATGTAGCATGTCACACACTCTGCCCCTTGCAAAAATAGCTTTTATTGGCTGTCCTCAAATGAGGAATGAATAACTAATAAATAAAATGTTAATAATTGCTTAAAGCCTGATGTACCTGCTCTGGCAGCTTTGTGCTGCCTCTCAGAGGCTGATGGAGATGGGGGTGAGATGGTGGCCAGGGGGAGCTGATGCCCCTGTGGAGTAAACTTAGGACAAGCATCAAATTTATTTAGCTGAGACGTTTCCCCTGCGTGTGCCTTAGTGCACAGGAGCCACAGAGTGAAGCGTGTGCAGGCACCTGGAGCTTTTACACGTTCAAATAGTCAACAGCTCTTTGCAAGTAAGGGTTCTTTGAAGGCTGTGCTGGAGAAAAGAGAATGTTTTTAAAGTGAAATTTCACTGAAAGTCACTAAAAAAGGAAATAAGTTCACCCAAAACCTGTGTTCCATCAAGATTTTGCTGTAGACTCTTGGCAATAGAGTTTTGCTGCTAATGCTTAGGTAATTGTGTTCTCTTGAATAAGTAAACCCCAAAATACAGTAGCAAAAAATGGCCAGGATATTTATTTAACCTTGGAGAACGTGTTTTATGGGAGGGGGTGTTTGTTTCACTGCTGGGATGTGCCCTGTATAGCAAAATGCTCTTCTGTTTGCCTGAAAATGCTGCTCAGTGTAATGTCTCAATTCCCTAAATATTTTCCCTCTGGTGCCAACTGTAGGGTCCTGCACGCCCTGAAGTGTTTGTGGTGAGGCACAAGAGCAGGCAGATGCGTGCTCATCACTGTGACTGCTGGGAATTGAATTAAATCGGAGGAATTCCCAGCTCCCGGGATCCAGGGTACGGCCGTGGCTGGGGAGCGCAGCTGGGAGGTTTTGCGGGGATGCTGGCGGGGCCGATGCTGAGCCATGCCCTGGTTATTAAAGCCAAGTGCACAGGGATGGATTAGAGGCGAGGGGATGGAGGGTAGCACGGGCTGATTTGGGGGATTAGCGCTTCTGGAGCGGCCGGAGCCGTGGCTCAGAGCGCCCGGCAGCACCGGGGTCAGTCGGCAGCCAGAGCGGCGTGGGCAGGTAGGACCAGCAGCGCCCGCCTGGCATCCCGGACCTCAGGGACATCCCGACTTCCCGGGGGCTCCATGGCTCTCCTCCTGGCTTCAGAGGTTTACCACGTGCTGGGCAGCGTGGCCACTCCAGAGAAGGTCGAGCTGGCACAGATGGGTTTGTATCTGGTTTACCCTTGGGTATTGAGCAGCTCCTCCCCAAAGGAGAGGTTTGTGCTGTTAGGAGTGATTCTCAGGGCTGAACTAAAGATTAAAAAGTGCTATTTGAATTCAGGTCTGTATTGCTTTAAAGGGTTATTGCGGGAGAAAAAAAAGTAGACTGGTCTTTCATTATTAAATCCCATTAAACTCCAGGATGTCTGCTGGGATGATTTTAGACTGTCAAGTTTGCATAACTCTGGAAGCAGAAGTGACTGTAGTTTTCAGGGTTTTAAAATTTTAAATTAAAGCTTTAAATATCATAGAATCATGGAATGGTTTGGGTTGGAAGGGACCTTGAAGACCACCCAGTTCCAACCCCCCGCCGTGGGCAGGGACACCTTCCTTATACATCGCATAAGCATAATTTTTTATTTAAACTTCCAGATTAATTTTCTTTGATCTTGTGACATAAACTACATTGTGTTCTAGTTTAATTTAATTCATTTTCAGACTCTGGGCAAAAAATGCACAGCTAGTCCTTGTGTTAGAAAAATATCTTTTAATGGGAATCATGTCTTGCTTCCTCAAATTCTAATCTATGTCTGCATTGAGGAGCTGCTTCATTTACTCTGTATTCCTGGTTTATCTACAGGATTAGATGTTTTTCTGGAACCAGCTTCCCTATTCCTTAGTGAAATCCTTCCTGAACTGCTCTTCTGGAGCTTTATTCTGCCCTGCACTGCTCAATACCTTCCCTGATTCAGATGCTAATGTGTGGTGTCTGGCAAGGGACTGGCATTAGCATACTGAGAATAGATTTGAAAAAGACCTTTTTTATTTGCGTGCTTATATTTTATAAGTAGCCTGAAGGGGAGGATGGGGTGTTTTGTAAATGGTTTGCAGAGCTGAAATCCAGTGGGCCCATGATTGCTGTGGCATTTCTATTACCCCAGTACCTTCTTGAACGTGGAGTCCTTGTTATTAACACCTGCACAGCAGGAATGATGCCACGAACTCTCTTACACGTTTATTATTCTTTAAGTGTTTGAATTCCTGTGGTATTTCCCTGGAAAGTGCAAGTGGCAAAGGTGGTGCTTCCTGAGGCACTGGACCTACTGCAGGTGGGGTTTGGGAAGTGGAGGCTGCTGAGATATTGGGCAGGAACTGGGTTTCTTCCACTTTGTGAAAGAAAGTGTTTTAAAATCTGTTCCCTATAACTGAAGTCTGCCTGAAGCATGAATGTGACTGCACCTATAACAATTACAAATGTGATGTAGAAATGTTTAGGCAGTTGAAATGGTGAAGAAGGAACTGGATTGCCTTTTATATTTTTTATTTCCCCCACAGTTTTGTTGGCTGCAATTACCTGACTGTGGCCTGTTCTCTGCTTTTCTTCTGTTGAATAAATGCAGTCTTCTCCCTTCTGCCTTTTGCTGGCTGTCCTCAACAGCATCTTAGTGAAACCAGGCTGGGATTTTTTCTCTGCCAACTGAGCTGATGCTAATAGAGAGACTTATTTGAGAATTAGTTCTTTTTGTAAGACTTTCACCAGTAACTGCTAGCCTTAGGTGCAAAGAAGCAGATTTTCTGTGTTGAGTAGCTTGTTGCTAAACCTCTTAGTGAGCTAAAGCCCTGCTGGAAGTGATCTCTCCATTAGTGAAATCAAAAGGTGCTTGTGGTGTGTGTGCCAGGCTGATGGAGCAGGGCACGTTTGCGTATCCACACACGCAGGGAGGACCTCATTTCTGTGCTGGGAAAAGCCGTGTTTGTCTTGGTAGGAACCCAAGGCAAACCTGATCTAAACTCAGTTCCACAGGGAAAGGCTGGGTATGCCAAGAAAAGGCATTCCTGTACGGATGTACACAGGGAGTTTTAGAGACTATTTTTGCTTCAGTTCATCTTTCTTCTCTCAGGTTCTGAGTCTTCTATCCCTCATGGTGTAAATGTTTGTCTTCCTGGTACTTTGTCCATCTTCAGATAGATCCAAGTTAATGCTACCCCAGCCAAAATGTGGATATGGTCTAACATCTCCTTCTGGCTTGATTTATGTCACATTTGTGGTTTACCTTAAAGCCCTTCCAAACTCAACTTCATTCAGTGTGTGTGCTGATCCAGGGGGTGCCATTATTTATGGACATAATAAAGGACATGTGCACTCATGTGATGCTTTCAGAAGAGTTTGGTTCTGTTCAGCTCAGCCTCAGTCCCCTCTTTCCTCCAAGAAAGACAATTCAGGGAAAAGGCTCCTTCTGGTGGGGTTTATTCCGTGTGGGGTTTGCCTTGCCAGCTCCCCATGTGTGAGGGAGCCGGGGGAGGTTATTCCAGGGCCAAGGGCTGTTCATCCCTGGTTTGCCCAATGTGTAGATGCTGCTCCGACTGCCTGTGAGTGTGTCAGAGCTGCTGGGAGCTGGGAGAATAAATAATGAAATGCTCTGGCAGAGAGGAGCGGGAGCGTGGGCTAGTCTTTGCTGTGACACCGAGGAGCACCGCAGAGAGAAGGGCTGGAGAGAGGAAGGGTGATAAGAAATAAAGACAGACCCAGAGAGTTTATTTGGGAGCCAGCCAGAGTGTAAACAAATCACCCAGGGAGGTGAATTTGGAGCGATAGCAAGTGAGGAGAGGCTGTGAATGGATAAAACCAGAAGGTAATTTAAGAGCATGGATATATACTGAGATCAAGAGGAAATGTTATCTTGATCCTCGTGTTTGGAAGGCTGCAGGAGGGAAGATGTGAGATGAAATGGAAGAAATGGGTTTATTTTAGTCAAAACGCAGAGGGGGAAAAAAGCCTTATCCGGATGGGATGGGTGGATAAAAGGAAATCATCCCAGTGTGTGCTTGAAGGCTGGTGGCAGCATGGAGAGGGTGGGAATGTGTCTGTGTCACTCTGTGAGCAGCTCTGCCAGTGTCACAGCACGAGGGACAAACTCCAGGGTTACTGAGCCCAAAGGACTGCGGGGTTTGAATGAGGATCTCACCAGTCCAAGTACATTGGAGTGCTGGGGTTTAAAATTACAGAACTGTACGTAATTATATAAAAAAATGTAAATAAGATAAGCATGGAACAACCAGAAAATATTTTCCTTCAACAGATTAAAGCTTTCTTTGCCTCCTTTGTCATGAGGGTGTTCTGACAGATGATCTGTTCCATTTTCCTGTGTGGAGAAGGTGGCAGCGAAGAAGGAATAGTCTCCCAGCACTGCCCACCTTCTGTCATTTGAGGTTCAAGTCAGAACTGTTGTGTGCCTGGCAGATGCTGGAAGCCCGTTAGTCATGTCATTAGTGGATGAGGTGGCTGTTCACTTGAATTTATTCTGCTCTGCCTCACAGTTGAAAGATGCATGAGTGTGATGCAGTCTGGGACGCAGATGGTGAAGCTGAAGAGTGGAACCAAGGGGCTGGTCCGTCTCTTCTACCTGGACGAGCACAGGACCTGCATCCGATGGAGGCCCTCCCGGAAGAGCGAAAAGGCAAAAAGTAAACTCCTCATGTTCCTTCTAATTTCTGGGGCAGTTCAGCATTAGAATGTGAATTACAGAGCTACGCAGGGGCTCATGGATTGATGGGAGATGCTTGGTGTCTGTCTCTCCTGCTCCTTTTCTGTAGCCTCAGCCCCGTGATGTCCCAGGGAGCGTTCGGAGCCTCCGGGGCAGCCAGCACTTAGCACAGCCATGGCAAGGAAAACCTTCAGTCCAGCAGGGCTTTTGGATGTGAAATGTAACATTAATAAAGTTTAGTGCCTCTGAGCCTGAAGAACTCAGAGCTGTTAGAAGCAGGAAGAGGCTGGCTGGCTGTCCCAGCGTGTCCTTTTGTTTCCCTTTGCCCCCAGTTGTCATCGACTCCATTTACAAAGTCAGCGAGGGCCGGCAGTCAGAGATCTTCCACCGCCACGCCGAGGGGAGCTTCGACCCCAGCTGCTGCTTCACCATTTACCACGGCAACCACCTGGAGACCCTGGACCTGATCACGTCCAACCCGGAGGAGGCTCGCACCTGGATCACGGGGCTGAAGTACCTCATGGCCGGGATCAGCGACGAGGACTCGCTCGCCAAGCGCCAGAGAACGCACGACCAGTATCCTTTGAGAGCCGGGCCTTCATCCTGCTTCATATTCCTGCCCTGGTTTTTAGTCACTTCGGCACGGGGTGTCCTTTCACCTCCTATGAAGTGGCCAAAGCCCTTCCACTGATTGCAGTGGAAACCTGAGCAATGGGTTTGACATGGACACTTATGTGTGTGATAAAACATGGGCTGTGCCTTAGGGACTGGATCAAACTGCATGGGAGTCAGGGGGTAGGCTTGCATTTTGTTAATGAATTCCTTTTTGAAGGGGCAAACCAGTTATTTCTAGTTATCTCAATATCTCAGTAACTCCTGGCGATCTCTGTTTCTCTTGTGCAAGTCAGATGTCTGTGTCCTTCCCAGCCTCCACTGTTTGTCAGAAGCACAAATCCTTAAAGCTCTTAAATGTTTGTTGTAGACCAGCAGCCAAAATGAACCTCACGTCCACTGAATATTTTCTTCATGTGCCTTTTTTTCACAACAGAGCTGACTAAAATGTTATACACAAAGAACACTCTTCTCCCTAAACAAAAAATACCCAAAACCCAAGGCCATCTTAATTAAAACTGTAACCTGTCTATTCCTCTGCCTCATGGAAATCTCCAGCGGTCACTTGTAAATACTCCTGGAGAATCTACATATTTCAGGTATTTGTAATTTCTATTTCCAGTGTTTGATTCTGATCCACAACAGGCACAGGTCCATTGGGGTTGTATTGCACGCTCTGTTGCACATAGCCTCAGCTTGCTGTATTTAACCATGACTTTCCTGAGCTGCTCCTATCTGCTGTACCTTCTCTCCTGGTGAAACATCACTGCAAGTCCTGTTTGTTTTATCCAGTGTGGCAGCTGGGAGACTGCACACAGAATGGCCCTGTACCACTCCCAGCTACTGCAAGAACTTAGCAGGAGGTGCTGAGGGATATTTGTGCAAGGAGGGGGGTGAAGGGTGCTGGTTGGGAAGTGAAGTTCAGGTAGAATGGAGGGAGAGGTGGAAGAAGATCCCAGAGTAAGCCCAGCAATATTTGAAAACTTTAGAGCACATTCTCAGGGGAGGAACCAGTAGCAGGAATGGGAGTGCAGAGGGGCTGGTGGTGTGAACTGAGCTGTAAATAATTGCCATAAACCAGTTCTGGTTTTAAGCATTTGACTGAGCTGTAGTAAGGGCAGGGGCAAAAAGGATTCTTTCCTGAGCTGCCCTGCCTCCCTTCTCCGTGAGATCACCTGTGGTGCCTGTCCTTGACACGCTGGCAGCTGGGTGAAGCAGACCTTCGAGGAGGCTGACAAGAACGGGGACGGGCTGCTGAACATCGAGGAGATCCACCAGCTGATGCACAAGCTGAACGTGAACCTGCCCCGCAGGAAGGTCCGGCAGATGTTCCAGGTCGGTGCCTGGGGGAGGACTGGGCCAGTTAAGATCCAGTTCTGGGCAGATCCAGAGCAGGATCTGCAGCTCGGCACTAAAAACCCTGTTCTTTCCAGCACCTCACAGGCTTTTTGAAAGTCTTACCTTTTTGTAGACAGAGAGGCATCAGAACACTGTTTAAATGACATGGAGCACACAGAAGACAAGTTATCAATATTGCTCTTTCAGCTGCATTGCTGGTTTCAGCTCTCTAAACTGAATTGTTCAATGCTGGCATTGATGGACAGTGAAGTTACTCTGTTGCTATTGAAATATTTTTCATTTCCTTTGTGGAAAATTATTTAATAGAAACTGGCTTTATGCAAGTAATTGGGTTTTCTTTAACAATTTCCTCATATTTTAGCCATTTAGATTTGATTGATTTAGAATCAATTTTTTACTTCTGTTGTCTGAAAACAGCTCCCGTTTTCCACCAGTCCTTATGTTTACTGTAGAAAAGGAAAGATAAGCCAAGGACATAATGGAGAACAAAAAAAGTCACCTTCACTTTTCCAAACCTGTACCAGCTCAAAGCTGGTTTGCTGTAAAACATTGCAAAGTTGAAGAATCTTCTATGGTCAAAAGTGATTTGTTTGTCCGGCATAAAATCCCCATTAGAGATACATCTTTGGAGTCTGGAGTTACTCCCAAAGACCTGGAGTGTGGAAACTGGTGGGGTGGTGTTGCAGAGATGAATTTGGGTTGTATTTGTTCCCACAGAATATAAATGTCATTTAAGGCATGCAATAGATATAAAATGATTAAAAATCCTATTTAACACCATTTAGCTGAGAATTCTTTTCCTCAGCTGACTTGCTGTGGTAGGAGTTTGCAGTTCTTTTTTGCATGGAGACCCACACAGTGCCTGCCAGCTGTTCTCCAGAATATATTGTTTGTTTTGAAAATCCAAAGCAATCCTCTTAGGGAGATATTCACAGGAAAAAGCTTGTATTAGTGTGTGCTAAATACTGTTTTCTTCTCTTCCTACGTCTGAGGAGAAACAGAAAATCAAGACTGCAGATGTTGGGTGTGTGTTTTGGTGTGGAGTCTCAGTGCTGCTGCAGAGTTGTCCCCTCTGCCGAGTGCTGCTGGGGCTGAGAGTGCTGCAGATTAAATTAATGTGCGTTTAAGACTCTCATGTTGTCCTGAATGTTTTAAGATACCAGACTGTTGCTGGGGAAGCCACGGGGTGATGTTGTTACGCCTGTTGCTATGTTTTAATCCAGGATAACCGCAGGGCATACAGGAGGGCAAGAGATCAGAATAAAGCCCAGGGTGAGCCTCTTTATGGGGGCAATAAATTTGAAATTAAAGAAGGAAATTAGAGTCTCATAGGGAATCTGTGGCTTTAGTTTAGTAACTGTTTTCACCAAAAACCCAAAAGATGATGATATAATTTTGCAGTTATTTTAGCCTGTTAGAATTTGTGTCTGAACAGTCTTGCAGACTAGAATTTATTACGTTTCTGTTGGGTGCACAAGTCCTGCTCAGTTTTACTCCCCGATTTCTCCGGTGTTGAGCATGTTTACCTGAGTGCCATTTCCTCTTAGGAGGCAGACACAGATGAGAACCAAGGAACCCTGAACTTTGAAGAATTCTCCGTGTTTTACAAGATGATGTCCCTGCGTCGAGACCTCTACCTACTGCTCTTAAGTTACAGTGACAAGAAGGATCATCTCACTGCTGAAGAGCTTGCCCAGTTCCTGAAGGTGGAACAGAAGGTATGGCAATATCTGCATCCATGTCTATGGCCATGTACTTACCTTCCAGTGCAGGGAAAGGATCTTCTGGAAAATATTAACTTGGGGTGGAGGGCAAAGCACAGATGTAACAGAAAAGAATTCTGAAGGTTTTACTGTTTTTTTGAAATGCTTCTAGAAAGAGTTCGAGCTGCTTTGGAGGATTTTTGAAGTGCCCAGGATAGTGGTGTGAGAGGGTGCTCAGGGACCTGGAGCAGGAAGAGGAACATGTGACAGAGGAGGGGAGCTGTCTTTGGGAGTGCACAAGGACACTGTGGAACACCTGAGGCAGCAGAAACCCTGAGCTGGCTGTCAGGTCTGACATTCTGCATCCTCTTTTTGCTCTGTGAGCCCTCCTGAGAACACTGAGTGGGCAGAGCTGTCTGGGGAACTGCTCTGCTCAGCATTGCTCCAAAAAACCTTAAAAAGACTGAAACCAGGAGCTCCTGGAGATGAACCTCTTGGCTGGGCAGGTTGGAAACACCTTGCCCTCCTGTGCCCCTTCCCAGTCCTCAGCTTTGGGAGGACAGGGAGATCCCGCTGAATGTTCCCAGTGCCAACAACATCCCGGGGCAGGGCAGGATTGCCCCAAAAGCTGATCGTGCTCCCAGCCAGGAGGCAGCTCCCCAGTGCCCTCACCCAAACAGCATTTTGGTTTTGCTGTTGTCTGGGTGCCTGGAAATCTGCGGACAAGTCTGTCCTGCTCCATCTGCTACTCATTTGGCAAGATGTTCAGTATTCTGCAGCCTGAGGACAGAACAAAAGCGGGTTGGGGTTTTTGTTAGCTTGCTAAACTGGCTTCTTTTTTAGGAGAGCTCCCTGTTTAGGAGAACACCCCATATTATTTTTAGTGGAGTGCTTTAAAGTGTAACAAAAAAATGAGAAGCCAAAGTCATCATCTCTCAAGCTAAAATTAAAAAAGCACAAATGAGTGGACTTTTCCCCAGAAGATGCAGCTTTGGACTAGATTAGACATTTCTATTCCTAGAGCACATGAGAACCCCACACTGGGCCAGCAAGGAGCCGTGGGGGATAATGGAAAAGTTAATTTGAGCCAGCTTGTACCAGAACAGGGCCTGCTCTGAGCAGTGTTTGCAATCAAACACCAACTTGAGCAAGGATAATTGGTTACTTTTCTCTACTGAATTGTTCTTTTTTCTATTATCCTGTGTAATTCCTGCAGCACCTTAGGATGGTTGGGTTATCTGGGACAGTACAAACAGGGAACAGGCTGATGGCACAGGTAAAGTGCCACAGGTCTGAGTGCCAGTGTTGTCTTCCTGTGATGTTGGTAGTGGAGAAATGAAATCCACCCAGTCCTCGTTCTCCCTTTGGTTCTCTGCAGCTCAAGGCAGTGAGGAAAGATGAGATGAGTGATAGAAGCTACTTCTTTCCTTTAGTTCTGAAGGAAGCATAAGTGTCTACTTGTAAGTGCCCCACAAATCAGCTAGAACCCCAGCTGTGGGCTAGCTGAAGCTGTTAACAAAATTCCTATTTGTTTCAGAAAAGCTGCTGTTTTTCATTTCAGAATTTAATTATTTCTCTCCTAGCCTGTGTATTACAGTGAACTCCCTTGGAAGTAATGAAATCATAGGAGTGGAAAATGCATGAAAATGAAATCAAAGCCTGCCAAATCTTTTTGCATGTCTAAGAAGATTATATTAAAGAATATAATGTCGTAGTTCTCATTTCAGCGGTATTGGCCAGTACAACTATTAAGGCTGCTAAACAGCTAATTTTAATCTTGAGACTAAAATGACATAGGTTTTAATTGACGGCTACCTCTCACTCCTATTTGTCTCCTCCAAGTTAAGTAGGTTTTCACATGCTGGTGACATGGCATTAAAAATACGTGTACCACCACGGTTGTCTTTGTGCAGATGAATAATGTGACACCAGAATATTGCCTGGACATCATACAGAAGTTTGAAGTGTCAGAAGAAAACAAGAAGCAAAATGTTCTTGGGATTGAAGGTAAAAGTTTTGATGTCACAGTGAGTTTTGTCTTGCTGCACTGCAGTGGAGTAGAAGTGCTTTGATGGTGTTTTGGTGAGGCTTTTGCTGTCTGCCTGTGACACAAAGTCCCCTGGATCAGGAGTCGGGAGTGTGGGTGCGTTTTTGTGAGCCAGGGGGGAGATGTGAGTAGGTGGGGTGAGGCAGCAGCTCTCCAGCCATCCGTCACAGCCATCCTTCAGGAGTGGGGATGGATGCCTGGGGCTGAGGGGATTTATTGCTCACTCTGTGTTTGTAAGACAAACACAAACTGTCCTGTACCATGTAGTTTATGCTATAGCCTGCTCCCAGTGAGATAATGAAAGCCAAGGGTTCATTCTGCCCTGGCTCTGGAGATCTCGGATCCTGCACAATCCATTCATTTATGCTTCTGTGAAATAAAGCATGGACAGCTGCATTTTCATTGGGTTTCAATACCTGATTCACATTGTTTGTGAAAGCAATTGTAAATTGTATGTTTATTCAGAATCCAATTTAGTATCAAATCAGACTCAGAGCTGGTATGAAACACATTAAATACCACGGTGTGTTCCTTTGCCCAGAAGGAAGCTTCCATGGAGCAGCATAATGTACACGGTGATTTGGGGAGGGGGGAAGTAGGAATCTTCCTCCACATGGTATTTAAATCCTGGGTATGGCCTCCCTTCAGCAAGCTTCTGGTGTGACCCAGGGCGCTGCACACCAGCTGAAATAAGGAAAGTAAAACAAACAGCTGTGACACTTGAAAAATATTTCTGCTCCTCTTAACCTGCTGCTGCTGCTTTTATCTCTGAGCTGCTTTCAGGGCTGGTATCGTTTGCACTGTCCTTTGCAAATATTTAACATGCTTCATTCTTAAAAGAGGCATTTTTAAAACTTTCTCTGTTCAGTGCTGCTCTCATTTAGAGGGTTATAAATCAAGTACCATCTTCTTGAATAAACTTGCAGAAAGAAGAAAACTGTGAAGTGAAGATGGCTGGGTCAGTGACTTGGCTGCTGATCCACGGTTCTCCTTTGGGTGGCTGCTGCCTTGTGCGCCCCCGTCCTCACTCAGGGCACTTAGAATACATGCACGGGAGTGCCAGCAAGGAACTCTCTTAAAAACAAGGCATTTGCCGTGTTTGGCCTCCACTGTGCCCCGGAGTCCGTACCCACTGCCAGATCCTGGGCTCTGGGAGGAGCTCGGAGCGTTCTCCCTGCCGTGGCTGACGTGTCCCTCTGCCCCCCAGGCTTCACCAGCTTCATGCGCAGCCCGGCGTGCGAGGTGTCCAACCCCCTGCACCGCGAGGTGCACCAGGACATGGAGCAGCCCCTGTGCCACTACTTCATCGCCTCGTCCCACAACACGTACCTGAGCGGGGACCAGCTGCTGTCGCAGTCGCGGGCCGAGATGTACGCGCGGGTGCTGCAGGCCGGCTGCCGCTGCGTCGAAGGTGGGCTGGGGCTGCTGCCCCGGGGCTGCCGCTCCGGGCACAAGGTCACAAACTGCCAGCACGCTGCTGGGCTGCCTCAGGCGCTGCAGCACCTTCTGACCGCTCTAAACTGGATTTTTCTGTTGGGAACGATCACCTCAGGCGAGCATCGCGGGCACCAGAGAGTCACAGAATGATTGGAAGGGGTTGGAAGGGGTCCTAAAGACCATCCAGTTCCGACCCCCTGCTGTGGGGGAACGTGGAGATCACATTGGATTCTTGTTTTAAGCTCTGCATGACTTAGATAATAACAAAACATTAGTATTTTTATATTGGTATTAGTATTTTGATTTTCCAGAAATAAATGAAGTCTTTTGACAAAGTTAGACTCAATATCAATTTTTTATGACTAGCATTGCAAAAAGTCATCTGGAAAAAAAATATTGTTAATCTCTATTTAAAAATTAATTAGAAAAAATGAACCTGAGAAAATTGGGTGATTGTCTTCTGCAGAACAGCTCACAGGAACACTCAGCAGTGTTATTTTGCTTGACCTCAGACCTATCGCAGCTACTTCAGAGCCCAGGGAGTAGCTCTGCAGCTTTCTCCTTGGGAAGTTTAACTGCCTGTAGAGGCAACAGCAGTGACAAGTTTGGTGCAAGTTCAGGATACAGGCATTCATTAGGAAAAGCATTCTTGTGCTGGTCCATTCTACGTGTGCTGCATTTGATGCTACTTTTCATACAATCAGTTACGAAGCTGCAAGTTAAATTGGGAGTGGGAAAAGATAAATTCTTTTAAAATAGTTTGTCTTCAGAAGCAAAAACTGCTTTCCCAAGGCAGCTGTAAACATTATTTGATCTGTTAGACCTTTAAAGTTTTACATATGAGGAAAAACCCTCAGTTTAATACAAGGGGAAAAAGCAGTTATAGGATGCAGAATTCTCATCTGACCTAGGAAAAGACTGTCATGTTAGTCTGAGCTCAGCTGGCAGGCCCGAGGAGATGGAGAGGGAGGTGGCAAGAGGTGGGATGAACCTTGTTGGCCCCTGCATGGTTGAGCAGGTGAGCTCTGCTGGCAGCAGGAGCACAGGAACGGATGAGGTCAGGGGCATCTCTTAATGTATGGCTTCTGTGGTCTTAACAGTGGATTGCTGGGATGGCCCGGATGGGGAGCCTGTGGTGCACCACGGCTACACCCTGACTTCCAAAATCCTCTTCCGGGACGTGGCAGAAACCATCAATAAATACGCCTTCATCAAAAATGAGTAAGTGTGGAGCCAGGTTTGAAGCTACACCTGTTTTCCGTAGTTAATCCCACACTGGAAACAACCATCAAGCCCAGGGAGTGCAAATATTCCTTTAAACCCATTAGGGTTGGTTCTGTTCCTCTGTTTATTGCCCAAGTGGTGTTTATTGTTCAGCTGCATGAGCTCTTCCCGTCAGTTGAGGGAGAGAGTTCTGCCTAAGCTGAACCTTTTGTGCTCTTAAACTCAGCAAGGCTTTGGACAGTCTGACACTGCTGAATATCTTTCAACAAAACTTCCCACTCACATCCACAGGGAAATTCTCCTGAAAAATCAATACTGTGATGTTCTCTACCTGCTGAAAATACTTTATTTCAGCAGGAAAATTGAAAAGCTGTCACACGTATAGTGTGAGGAAATACTGAGGTGTGGGATAGTGTTCTGAATGTGTTTCACTTGCCATGGTGCTTTTTAACAGTTACGAAAACTGTGGACTTTAACCATATATATATATAGAATACATATATATATATGCATATACAGAGCAGTCTCAAATCATGAGTGGGTGTAGAGCATTTTGAGTAGTTTAAAGAGAATAAAAGGAAAATACTTCCTTCTCTTTATTTTAAAAAAAAAAAAAAAAAAGCACCCAACAATGGATGTGTGGGGATAAAAACCAAGCCCAAAAGTTTGGTGTTATTGATGAGAAATACGAGGTTGTACCTCCAAAACTAAGGGAGGTGGTTCTTCATTTGGTGTGGGGTTGGTGTGAGGTTCCTTGTCACAGAACCCTGGGGCTGCCAAGAGTTTAGAAAGCAGTGGGGCAAATCTGTGGAAGAACTTGGCTGTTCCATCCACAGGGGTTGTCTCTCCTCACACAGTTGTGACAGCGTCTGGGGGTTTGTTTCCAGGTTTCCAGTGATACTGTCCATTGAAAACCACTGCAGTATTCAACAGCAACAGAAGATTGCCCAGTACCTGAAGGAGATATTTGGCGACAAACTGGACTTGTCATCTGTGAGCACTGGAGATCCCAGACAGCTTCCCAGCCCTCAGGATTTAAAAGGGAAAATCCTAGTGAAGGTAACTTGCTGCTGCGCATGTTCAGAATGCAAAAAAGTCAACTTGTGATATTTTATGTTAGATTTTCTTTGGAGGACCAGTTCATACCCCTTTAGTAGTATCTAAACATTATCTGACAGTCCTTCCTTGGACAAAGTACTCGGGAGTGACAGAAAAGTGAAGGTTTCCTGCCTTTCCCCTCACCCAGCTCTGAGCTGTAGTTCATGGAGTGGAACTCTGTTCATGGTTCATGTGCTGTGTTTATGGGAGAGGAGCAGCTCAGGAGGAGCTGGAGGAAGCCCTGGAGTGGGTGCTCTGTGCAGGATTAATTGTGTGAGCCTGTTGCTCTAAATGGATTTTCTCTGCAAGGAATTTCAAAGGCCAGG
This sequence comes from Gymnorhina tibicen, assembly GCA_013399875.1. Classification (NCBI taxonomy): domain Eukaryota; kingdom Metazoa; phylum Chordata; class Aves; order Passeriformes; family Artamidae; genus Gymnorhina; species Gymnorhina tibicen. Next base: position 639,594 of record VXAZ01006521.1, read on the forward strand.
ATGGATAGAACAGGAAAGAAGCACAAGGCAAACCTTTGAGAGGATGATTAATAGAGTTCTGCCCTATTGGATTGTCTCATTTACCCGGACACCTGGGGGCAATTACTTCTGTGGGAACTCTCAGGATATTCTTGCTTTCCCTCTCTCCTTGGTGTCAGTCTGGCTACAGGGATTCACAGTTCCAGGGGGATGTTAGTTTGAACACACTGCAGTGCACAGTACAGAGCTGACCCTGAATTAGAAGCCCTTTGAGTGCTCAGCCGTGATTTTACATTTCACTGCGTCGGTTTTCTGGGGTAGCTGCTGGTTAATGAACTGTGCAGACACGTGGGGCTGGTGTTTGAGGGATCCACAGGGAATCGTGTGTAACATCACTCATGTGAGAAATCCCATGGCGCTGCACTAAAGGCAGGAGAGGCTGGGTGCTCTGGGTTCTTACCCGAACTTCTGAGCTGGCTTTTCAGCACGTCCGAGGCTGTAATTTTGGTGTGATCCTCCAGCTCTCACTGCTGGAGCCCTGTGGGTGCAGACTGCTGTGGAGCTGAGCTGTTTTCAGAATGAGAAATTCTATCTCGAGCATCACAGGATCCCTGCACAAAACCCTGTCTCCCATCTCCTGCTCAATTTAAGCAGCTCTATTGGAAAAGATAAAATCAGACTTAGGAATCAGTACCTTGTTGAGAAGTAGGCCAGCTTCTCATCTTTTTGCTATTGTTTTTGCTCTTTTTATACATTTTCCTTTGAAAGGCAGTATTGATTCACTAGCCAAGCAATTTCAAATAATGGCATAACTTTCATCCTGTAAGTGCATATAAGGAGTCATTCTAATTGCACTCATGGATTTAAGCCAGTGTAGACGTACCAGCATGAAGTGAATTTGACCCACATTAGCAGCAGCATTATTAATTTCAAAATGCAGCCTAAAAATCAATCCTTTGCATCTTGAGTGTCATTCCTGTCTCCCACTGATGAAGCAGGTAGGCTGAGGACATTTCTGTGCACAGAAGCAATATCACAGAAGTTTAGTAGGTGATTTATTTAGGAGCAGATGGTAAAGCAAGAGGAGCAGACTGGGTGCAGTAACTAACACTGACCACAGCTACATTTATTGGGGGTGTTTTTTCCTCATTTTAGGGTAAGAAGTTGCCCTGCAGCCTTGGAGCAGATGCTGAGGAAGGAGAAGTTTCAGAAGAGGACAGTGCTGATGAACTTGAGGACGACTGCAAGTTAAAGCCCTGCTTTGTATGTGCACACTGTCAACTCCCAGTGTGACAGCTCTGCATTTCTTACATGCACACTCCATGTCCTACTTACAGTTGTTAGCAGAGTTTTTCATGTCTAAGTTTTTAATTCCTGTATCAGGTTCATGCTGTTCTATAGGATTCATTTTTCTTTTAAGTGCCTTACGTAAGAGACTGGTTTGAGTCTGTGTAGTCTGGATGACTATTAACAGGAGTTGCTTCCTTTTTTAACTGTTGGAGCAGAAATCTAATGCTTAGGTTGTCTGTAAGTGCATTAGCTGAGAATTCATGCTCTTCTGAAAGGGAAGGTGGGGCTTGTGACAGCTGTGAGGCAGAGGAAGCCCACGGCCAGGTCCTGGGGGGATCTGGGGGGGCTCTGTGAGCTGCGTTGGGAGGATTGAGGGGAAAAGGAGAAGGGAAAAGGCAGTTAAACCACAGGTAGAAGAGCAGAATCAGGCAGGATTATGCAAGAAGCCTTTCCTTGCAGAGAGGAAGGAAATGGGAGCTGTGTGACCCTCAGTGTGCAGTGGGAGGGACACGAGCATCTACTTGAACTGGGTTTCCTGGTGTCTTTCAGGGCAATGGTGCAACTCAGCACCAGGTGGAATCTTTTATACGAACAAAACTGGAATCTCTGCTAAAAGAATCCCAAATCAGGGACAAAGAGGATCCTGACAGCTTCACTGTGAGAGCCCTGCTGAAGGCAACTCACCAAAGTTTCAGTGTGAACCTGAAGCAGGTACGTGGGCTCTCCCTTCGCAGCCCCTGGGAGGGCTGGACAGGGCAATGTGTTGCACACTGCTTCAGGTGAGAGAGCCAAGGACTTAGGAACTGGCTGCAAACTCCAGGGACATTAAATACAGAGTGAATTTTCTGTGGAGATGCACCTGTTCTGGAACGAGTGTAGCCAGAAGGGTCGTGTATGTCTAGCTCTGCTTTTTGCATGTCTTCCCCCTCCGTGGGGTGTATGTATTTCCTGTCAGTTTTCCAGTGCTGGCCCTGGGAGACTTTTCCCTGAAGCCCTGCTTGATGACAGAAAACACCCTCGGCCTGTGCTGCTGCTGGACGTGTCTGGGGAAGGTTTTGTTGTGCTGGGAGGGGGCTGTAAGAGTGAAGGATGAAGCATCTGCCCCACGAGAGGGGTTCTTTCAGACTGTGGCTCTGCAGCGTGAGCCAGTCACTTTGCTGGTTCTCTTTGGCCTCCAAGGTCAGAAAAGTGGGATTGCAGAGAGCAGACTCCTCATATCAGTAAATATGGTCAGTGGAGAGCATTTCAGTATCATTTTGTGTTGAGGGAATTACATTTGACAGGCTCCCTGGTATACTGGGGAAGGGATTGGCCCCTGGAGAGCATTTGAGGCAGTCTTGGTTAAAGAATGCAAATTTCCATCGGGGGTTGGATGTGACACCTGAGATTGGCCATCACATGTCATCCATGTGGCCAGAATACTGAGATCCTTCAGTAATGCCAGTGCATTGTTCAAACATCTGTCAGGTAATAAGAAGTGCTGGAATTTTCTAATTGATTTATTTTAATTGATGAAGGCACATTTAGAGGTCTCTTCCCCTGCTGCAAACCATGTGAAGGTTGTTTTTTCCAAGGGTCTCAAAGAAATTGAGAGCTGAATAACTAGGAATAATAAGTTAAAACAATTGGAAGATTAGTTTATAGCAGTGTTGAACTAGATGGGGAAAAATGAACTGGTTAAACATCATGCTGGTTTGGTACTTGTGTGGCTCATGAGCTGACTTTGTGTAGTGCTCTTTTCTGGGAGTTACTGTGTAATTGATGTACCAGAAAGGGAGCAGTTGGGATATTTTCCTGGTTTTTTACTGGTCATTTATCTTCCTTCATTACTGATCTGCCTTTGATTTTCCCAAATAATTGCTATTAAAAGAAATAAAAATCTGCTAAAGATTCTTTCTACGTGTTACAGAGACTTCCAGCCTGAGCTCTGAGCAAATCTCTGAACACAGGTTATTGATTTTGCTGGGCCCCCGCTGCCCTCATCGTCATGAAAGCCCAGAGTGACTCCAGCTCAGCACTGAACAGGGAATAGCTGGAGTTCATAGCACTGAAGTACTCACCCAGCTGAAATGCTCGGGGAATATTCTTCAGTTTTGTTTTGCTCTTCAGAAGATGAAGGGCTGTGTGTTCCTGACAGAAGGAGCGAGATGCTGCCAGGAGTTATCCAGCTGATGTCTAGGGGCATGGCTGGCAATGTGAAACTCAGCCTGCAGGCTGCCTATGAAAAGTCCACATTTTATCTGCTAGGAGATTCTTTTTCTCTCCCCTTTTCCTTTGTGGCTGCTTTCAAGAATACTCAGATGTCTTGGTTTGCTGTTTCTTGCCTGGTTTTGCTAGACTGCTTTTTCTACATGGTTTGTTGTTGTCTTGAGTGCTAATGTTAATATTTTTCTTTACAGTTAGAGGATTCTAAACAACTGAGTTTGCAAAGAAATTAGAAAAGTCCTGTAATGAGATTTTGGATTTCAATTTGTGTTCACGGATGAGACCTTAACTCACTTTGTCTCATCTGCAATACCTGTACTTTCCTGGTAGTGAACAAGGGTGACATACAAGAACTTGTATGAGGTTGAAATTCTGTCTTTTAGAGACCAGCAGACTCTTTAAGGAGATTTCTGAAGGTATCTAGTTACACTTTCTATTGCACTTTCTCTGCACAGAACCTGGACACAAAAGAAGGAGGAAAAAAGTCTCACGGTCGATCATTAATGGGCAACTTTGGTAAACACAAGGTGAGTGAAATAAATGAGAGCTCAGGTTGCTGTTCTGGGACTGGCAGCATTCCAGAGACCCTGGCAGTGTTGTACTGCTCCAGACAAGCTTGGTGGGCATGGGGGCAGCGAGGAGGGAGCCTGTGTCTTAATTACCTGTGTCAAGATTACTCCTTCCTCCTGGTGTCTGTTCCGAAGATTGAGAACCTTTAAGGGTGAACAAAAACATCTCACATGACTAAAAGATCGTCTTTACTCGTGGGAAGTTGCTGATTTTCTGGTCAAACTTGCAGCAGCAGAAGAGCACCATAGACAAATGTCTTGGCATATCTTGTTTTCCACACAGCTGACAGTGTCTGGTTCAGTCAGGGCCCAGTTTTGCTGTGTCCCAGCCTGGGCAGTGCCGTGCCTGCACTGTCTCTGCTCCCAGGGGCTGCTGTGGCTGAGTGCTGGTTCTGGGCTCCTGCTCTGTGCAGATGTGTTCTTCCCTGATCTCTTCTGGTTTTCATGTCCTGGTTATGTTTGTGCAGCTGCTGGGGCAGGCTGCCCGTTCTGCTGCTCTTCAGTGATGTCTGCACTGACCCAGCCAGAAGCTGAGAGCTCTCATTTCACAGCTGGGCACGGAGCAGCCCCCACAAGGGACAGTGCACACGTTTCCTCCCGTTCCTGTATCCTGACAAATGTGCTCCTGTCATCTGCCTCCCCTGTTCCCACTCTCCCACGGTGCCTTGAGCCTTGGATTTACAGCCTCAGCCTGAGCTTCCTTCCTCCTGGTGTCAGGGAGAGCTGTAGAGTGAGTGGGTGGCTGAGCAGAGGGGCAGCTCTGCAGCCCAGTCCCTGTGCCACCAGCAGCCCCTCTGCCCCAGCCTGCCAGACTTTGCTGTTCCTGCTCTGTGCTGTCCATTGTGAGGGCTGCAGCAAGCTCTGGGATTGATAATCTGAACAGTTTTTTGTGATTAAAAGACATTTCAAAGAACTTAATCGGCCACCAGTCCATCTGCCCTGAAGCCAGCTAGGAGCCACCAAAAATTCCCTAAGCAGCCTGTATCAGGACTCCTATTTACACTTCAGTTCCAAGCTTACATCAGTTTAAAGTGCTCGTGTTTCCTTCAGCGCCTTGAGCCCAGTGCAGGTTACTCACTCAGGGAGTGGTGAGAGCTCCAATGCCTGTGGTCCCTGGAGTGGGCACTTCCCGTGGCACCCTGTGCTTGCTGCTGGCCAGACAAATGCTGTGCAATGAGATGTCACAGGCCATCATCAGCCACTGGAATCTGCTGCTTATGCTGAGGGCTCGAAAGTCTGTCAATAACTTAATTACTTCAGCTAGTTATCCTCATGGATGTAGCAGGCTGGAAAGCCCATTCATTTCATCTCTGCTGAAAAAAATAAGGGTGTATATAGATTTTTGTTTTAAATAGTGATTGTATTGTCCCTGAGGCAACAGGGACATCCTGTAACTGCCCCCGATGCCTTTCCAGCTGAAGGGATGCCTGGGAAGACTGGTTGCTATCTATTTTTGCAGATACAGAATGATCCACCCAACAATATTGACATGTGACATTTTCAGCCAGCTGTTGTGCCAAATGAATAAACTCTTTAAAAACTACCAGGGGAGGGACAAAGACACTAAAGCTGGCAATTCCTGAAAGTTAACTGCATGGAACATCCTCGGTGCAGACCTTCAGACTCCAAAGTGAACCATGCAAACGATTTCCAATATAGTCAACTTCATGTTGGCACTAAACACAGCAAACTAAATTATATTCAGTACGGTGTATGACAAGAGGAGGAAAGAAATCTGTGCTCAGTGAGCCGTATGCAAAAGGATAAGGAGCTCTCAGTTATATTAATTACCTCTTGATGAGAAGGGAATTAAATAACTATCACTTGAAGCTGTGTTTAGTGTTACAAAAGATGTAATGGTGAAATTGGAAACTATTAAATCATAGGCACTTATGAAAAAAGGGGATTTTGAGGCTTTAATCTTCTTTATCATAGCTATTTTCTTTACAGTGTCGTAATTTAGAATCACTTGAATATTTGTACGTGGCTCAAAAGGGAGCAGAAAGATGATGTTTGAGCATTTTGCCCAGACTCTTCTTCACTAATGCCTATGTTTAATTTTCTAAACTGGGGGGAAGCACAGGTGGGCAGAAGCAGTGCTCTGTGTATTTAGACCCTGCTGCATGTTGCTGTTTGTTAAATATGACACAACCACAGGGATTTCAGCAGGAGCAGTGCCCTGGAGCCACTGTCGTCCTCCTGTGTTGGGAGGGAGCAGGGCAGGCACAAAGCACACAGTGGCCTGAGCTGGACATCCCCTTGGCAGAAATAATGCTGAGAGGCCTGGCTGGGCTGGCCAGCACTTGGAGCTGCAGCCTGGGTCCCTGCTGCAGGGTGGAGTGGGGCTCTGTGCTGGCTTTCCTTCTCCACAGCAGGGAAACTCTGCTGGCCCAGCCCAGGGGTCAGTTTTGTCCCTGGAGCTGCAAACCCAGCTCGCCCTGCTGCCCAACACCAACCACAGGAACGGGTGTGTCTGGAGGCCTGACTGACCCGGCCCTGCTTGGCTCTTTCCCCACAGAAAGCTGCAAAGGCAGCAGCCAAGGCCCCCAGTGCCTCGGACGACGAGGACAGCCAGCAGCACCCTCCTGGGAAGGAGCCGGGGCAGCCCCACAGGTGAGCTGGGAGCCCCTCAGGTAAAGCCACGGGCTGCTCGCTGCCATCAGCGTGCCAGGGCAGGCCACGTGTGTCGTGCGTGTCGCATATGAGGTGTCTGTCACACGTGACACAGCTGTCGGGGCGGGTCTGCTGGGAGCCCGGTGCTTTGGCTGTGTCACCTGTCACAGCCTGCAAGCAGCAATTCCCTGAAACTGCAGAGAAGTGTGACAGTAACTGCTCGTGGAAAGATGCCAGGCCCCATTGCACCCGCTGCAAACAGTGCTCAGAGCAAACTGTGCAGGTTAAAAAAGGTGCATCACAGCCCAGGCAACTTTATTGCATCTGAGAATGGAAAGAAAAAGCAATCAAAAAAGTGCCACTGAGAATGTGTCTGCTGTCACTGAAATGCTCCTTGGTTTTTTCTAGAACAGCCATGGTGCAGCTATTTCATCATGTTTTAAATGAAAAATGTTGTTTGTGTGAGTGTGCTGTGGAGGTAGAGGGGAGCAGTCATTCCAGAACCCTCTCAGAGGAGGTTTGCCACGCGTGGTTCCCTGCTCACAATTGTTCACTTCCTTGTTGAAGAGAACAGAAAGGGGGATTGAAATACACCTTCAGTACTGCAAGTGCCTGTTTTTGTCTGGTTTAACCCTGCAGGCTGGCCCGCCGCAGGAAGACAGTGAAGCTGTGCCGGGCCCTGTCTGACCTGGTGGTGTACACCAACTCCGTGGCAGCCCAGGACATCGTGGATGATGGTATGGGGCTGGCACCGGGCTGGCACGTCCCTTGTCACTCGTGAGAGAGGAGGGGGCAGAGTGCTGCTGTTAGTGTGGCACGAGGGCAAAGCCAGGGCCCGGCGGGGCACTCCCTCCCCAGCAGTGACTCCTCTGCCCCTGTGCCAGCAGAGGATTTTGCTGTAGGTTCCCCAGAGCCATCACATCTTGGGGTCTGCAGGAGGAAAGGCCCCAGCATGAGTTCTTGAGCTTGGGCTCTTTAGCTGGAGCTCTTGCTTGGCTTTCCTTTCAAGTCTGCAAACTTGAGGGGAGAACAACAGACCCTCCTGGAAGAGGGAGCTGGTGCCCTGCAGTTACCCAAGGTACACGATTTGTGTAAGACAAGACAATCTATCCTTGTAACACTGGACTAAATCTCACGTTGCCCTCAATTAGTCCCCAGGTAATGAGGCGTGGGCTCGGGCCCCGTGCCCCGGGATTGTTTGTCACCCGATTGTGTGTTGGTTGTACCATGGCACAGGCTCCACAGGGAACGTGCTGTCCTTCAGCGAGACCAGAGCCCACCAGGCTGTGCAGCAGAAGGCTGAGCAGTTCATGCTTTACAACCAGAGGCAGCTGACCAGGGTCTATCCCTCGGCCTATCGGATCGACTCCAGCAACTTCAACCCTGTTCCTTACTGGAATGTGGGCTGCCAGTTAGGTAGGAGTTGCATGAAAGGCTTCCTTCCCTTTTGGTGTGCGTGTGCTGAGTAACGCTGTCTTCATTAATGACAGCTGACTTCTCTCTTTCAGTGGCCCTAAACTACCAGTCTGAGGGACGTGTGATGCAGTTAAATGAAGCAAAATTCAGGGTAAATGGCAACTGTGGTTATGTCCTCAAACCTCAGCAGATGTGCAAAGGTAAGGTTCCAGTGTAGTTATCACTGTAAGTGTCAGGCCTTTCACAGTGTCCTTCACAGTGAAGGCACAAGGAAGGAAATGGCAAACAAATACAGAATCTTTCATATTTCCATGCACTCATAGCTCTTAGACTTGTACTAGTGTGCAATCTCTTACTGTGATCATATATATATATACGAATATTTTGAGGTCTTTGTCTTATTAACATGTGTTGAAAAGATGAGAAAGGGGCCCTAGGATGACCAGCTGCAAGAAAGTAGAAAAAGTTCTGCAGTGGCCCAGGAGCAAGTATTCAGGGCTTGGTCCTGCTCTGTCTTGGAATCACATAAACAGGGGCTGCTCAGCTCAGAAAAGCTGTAAGAAAGAGGAAGAGAATTTTAAAATTACTGAACAGCTGCTCCATACTCATAGTTTCTTATTTCTGACTGAATTTGTCTGTCTGTGTTTGTCTTGGGGGGTGATATTTATTGTTTGTATCTTTTGCCTTACACTCTCATTCTTGCCATCTTTTAGGCACATTCAACCCCTACTCTGCTGACCCACTTCCTGCCAGTCCTAAGAAGCAGCTTATTCTGAAGATCATCAGTGGGCAGCAGCTCCCCAAGCCTCCTGACTCCATGCTGGGGGACAGAGGAGAGGTGAGATCTGGTCCCAGGAGACGCTTCCACGGGAGCTCCTGGAGTGACACGGCAGTGTGTGACTCAAACCTTCTCCTTATCCAAATACCCCAGTATATTTCAGATATTGTCAAGCTTTTGGTCACTAAATACTACATTTCCCCCAGCCTGTATCCTACTCGTGATGTTTAAGAACTGATTTGTTTTCTATTTTAAAGGGTGACTTTTATGAAAATTAGTCACAGCTGTTCATAGCGCTTGATACAAACCATACATCAACATGGACTTCATGGAACCAATTCCCATGATACTGCTGCCTGAAAATTCATGTCAATCAAAGGGGTTTCAAGTTAAATATGAATTTAAATCAACTCTCTCCATTATTTTTTTAAAAATTCACCTTCATTTGTATCACTGACTTGTTTTTAAAATATTGTGTTTTTGAAAAACAGATAATAGATCCCTTTGTTGAGGTGGAGATTATTGGGTTACCTGTTGACTGCTGTAAAGATCAGACCAGGGTGGTGGATGACAATGGTAAGATAATCTAAGTCATTTCTTCGAGTAAATTATGAAATAATTATAAATGATTTAGTGTCTGTTATTGCTTTCTAAATTGCAAAGCATCTTATCTGATGAAATCACATGATTGTATTTTAACAATTTCTGCTTCCCAGACAGAATTTCTGGTGTGGGGAGACAAACAAGTTAGAGGTGAGGGGCAAGAGTTGTTCCCCACATTGTCTTTTAACCGAATTGTTCTTAAATCTCCCTTATGCAGAAGTTCCAAATCTGTATCTGTATCTGTATCTATCTCAGTGCCTCCAAGCAGCAGCTTGCCTGGGTATCCCCACCAGGCAGACCCATTTTGTTTTTAACGCAGTCCTAGGGGCAGGTATGTCACATTTAATGACTGACATGATGGAATTTTCATTGCTGCTGCTGCTGCTTGTGTCCTGTGCCTCTTGGGAACTGAGGCAAGCACTCGCCATGGACTTGTTTCCCAAAGTGTGTCCTGTTTGCCTGGCAGGGTTCAATCCTGTTTGGGAGGAGACCCTCACCTTCACCATCCACATGCCCGAAATTGCCCTGGTGCGGTTCCTTGTCTGGGACCACGATCCCATCGGGAGAGACTTTGTGGGGCAGAGAACTGTGGCCTTCAGCAGCCTCGTGCCTGGTGAGTCCCCCTGTTCTCCTGGGCGTGGAAATCCACCTTCGAACCCAAGGAGGAGGTTACCAGCACGAGATGATAGATTTTGTAAATGTTCATCTCTGTGACTTCATGTGAAGCTTGGACAACTCTTCTGTTCCCTTAGGGTGCTTTATGCACCATCCCTCAAAGGAGTTTGTGTGCCTGTGCTTTTGGAAATTACTGCTGGTGTGTTTCTTATAACATGGCTGCATTTTATAATGGGGTCTTGGAAAACCTGGTGTGAGAACACCAGAGAAGTTTACTAGAGGCACAAGGTGGCTTCCTGTGTGTACATCACTTCTACAGACAGTCATTGCTAGCTGGGCATCAAATGCAAACTGCTGGTTCTTGGTGGTGGTTTGTGTGGAAACATTTCTGTTTCTGTTTCCCCAGGCTATCGCCACGTGTATTTAGAGGGGCTGACAGAAGCTTCCATATTTGTTCATATAATCATTAATGAGACCTATGGGAAGGTAGGTACAGATGGAAATTTACATCTTCCTTCTGGTAAAAATGGATTTAAATGTACCCCAGAACCTCCCAGGATTTGTGTTGGAGTGCCCAGGAGGCTCAGTGTGTGTGGGGGTTATACCACACCATGACTCCACTCTTGGTGGGCACATAGAGATGTTCTCACTGTTAGCACCTAACAATTACCTTGTCTAGGCACAGGAAGTACATTTCTTCAGTGTGCTAAACTGGTCTTATTTTGGAAGTAGATCTTGAGAGCTGTAACTGCACCAGAACACGGTATTTGACAAGCTATTTTTAGCAGCTAATTTAATTAATTTAAATTAACCTAATTCAAAGTTTCAGTGCATACATTTTGCTTTTCTGCAAGTTTGCTAATTTTAGAATATTTTTTAAGTGAAAGTGAAAGCACAGTGCTTTTTCTGTGTTTTCAGCTGCCTTCCTGAGCTGTTTCCAATTGGAGATAAGCAGCACAAAGAAATTAAGGCCGTGTTCAGCAGGATGCCAAAGTAAAATAGCACTTTTGCAGTGATTTAAGAAACGAAGATAAACACAAAAACCCACAAAAACCTGACCTTTGTGAGGTTTGAGGTTGCAGAGGACACTCAGGCCTCAATCTTTGTGCCTTCTGAGAGGATACAGAGAATGTCGTGACAAACATGAACCCAAAGTTGTGCAGCACCCACAGCAAGCTCAGGGGAACAGGGAGAGAACAGCAGAGAGAAGGGCCTGGGGCTGAGGTTTGCTCTGGTCCAGATCCTCTCCCAACTCCACTTCCTTTCTCCTCCCTGATCCCATCAGATCACTGGATGGGATCACGTGTATTGGTATGTGCACTTCTGGGCACATCTGTGAAATCACATCCCTTGGGGAGGGTTTGCAGGGGCCCGTTTGGCTGCTGCTCTTGTAAGAACAAATACGTTCAAGAAAACCAGCAGAGAGTAACTCCAGAGGGGAGGCAAGAGGAGCAGGAGGGGACACCCACTGGGATTTGATCTCTGTCCCTGGGTCTGTTCACCTGATGCTGCTCTGAATGAATGAGGGGCTGCATTGTTGTTTCTGATGGGCTGAGTTTGCATCCGTGAGGGAGATCTAGTCAGTTCCTGGGGGGACACATATTAAACTAAGAAATAGTTTTAAATGCTTTGCTGTAGAGTGGTTCTATTTACAGCTGATGCACTTTTACCTTATTTACTTGTGTGGCAGTCTTGGAAACATTAGCCAAATGGATTTGCATTTCTTTTTGCCTTTCAGTGGAGCCCTTTAATCCTCAATCCCAGTTACACAATAATGCACTTTCTAGGAGCCACAAAGGTAGAGCTCATGAGCATGCACTTTGCACTTGCTGGGCACAGACTTTCCAGTGGTTCCCAATCGCATGATCTGCAACTGCCAAACTTGCACCACTCCCCATGCAGGCTCTGAAACATCTGAGTATTGCTTTGATGAAGCCCGTGCATATAAATCTCCACATTAATGTGCAGCCTGTCGCTGCGTGCGCTTCCTAGAGCCTTGTCAGCTCCCATTAGGAGACTGAGCAAAGCTCTCTTGTAACTGTGGCAGGCTGCCATCCTAATGAGGAGAAAGCCAGGCATGCATGAATCCATGGAGACCTGTGCTGGGAGCTCCTTGGTCAAAGTAGATGTGAGTGGCTTGGTGTGAATTTTTGCTTTGCTGCGTTTTGAACTTTGTCATCATCACTCATAAGCGGTGTGAGAGCAGCTCTTTGCCTCGTGCTCCCTGTGACTGTGAGCTCACGGTGGCTGTGGTGGTGCTGTCCTTGCAGAGCAAGCAGCTGATCGGGCTCCGAGGGCTGTTCTCCAAGGCGCCCAAGGCGGGCGCTGCTGAGGCCAGCGGGCACCACGTGCGGAAACGCTCCATCGGCGAGCGCATCCTGCGGCGCACGGCCAGCGCCCCGGCCAAGGGCAGGAAGAAGAGCAAGATGGGCTTCCTGGAAGCTGCTGAGATGAAGGACAGCGCCTCTGAGCCAACAGACCTGAAGGACAAGGAAGGGGTGGTCCGGCGGCCGAACCGGAGTTCGCAGGCGCGTCCTGCGTCCATGCCTGTGGACAGATTCCTCATGGTAGAGCTGCCCTGCCCAGCAGAGGATGCTGCCCAGGAGGCCAAGGGAGAGGAAAACACATCTGGTAAGAGGCTTCCAAAATTACTTTTGGTGTAGCAAGTTGAAATAGTGTGTTCAAAAGGATTAGTCCTGGACCCTCTGTGCAAGTAGTTTTATTCAGCTCAAGGAAGAGTCAGTGGGCTAAATCGCATCTCTTTAAGATTTGATCAGCTCCTTACATAGGTGACACCTGGAAAGGTGTCTACTCTGCAAACCAGGCACATGACTTAGATGTGAAGATGATACAGCTCAGCCATTCATCACACCAGCTGTAGCAGTTTCCTGGGTGTTCTTCCCAAGGGTGCTACAGACAAAGAAACTTCCACACTTCTTGGAGGTCACAGATACTCACTTCCAGCAAAGGAACAAGCAAAGCACAGGCCCTGGGAGGTGATCTAAAAAGCTGTCACAGGGTTGAATCCTGCCCCTTCTCACTGTGAGAGGGGTGGATTCTGTCCCTTAGAGTCTCTGTAAGGCTTGGTTCATATCCCTATGGAAGACACTGTCCCAAAGAGATCTCTCTTGCTAAAATGCTCTGGCTGAACATCTCTCTGCTGCTCTGCAATTATGCCAAAGGGACAGGGTGCTGTCTGTTTTCTCCTCCATTCTTTATAGAAAAAATAAATCTGCAAATCACAGAAATGTGCATCTCTTCCACCCTTCTCTTGGAGCACTGGAAAGCCTGGGAACTGTCCAGATTTTGGAGATGGGCATTTAATGCCATGTTCATTAGCAGCAGTTCCTATTCCACCAAGGGGTTCAGTCTCTGCCAGTGAATGGTCAGGGCTCCCCTTGCTTCTTCCAAGAGTACCTGATTTCTAGCAAGCATTAAAACCAGTATCTGTTATGCCAAGTTTACTTCTATAGTCCCTGCTTAATTAAATCTCCAAAGGAATGAGTCACGCTCAGCTCTTGCATAGAAAGACAAGAGGATTTGGTGGAGAAAACATCCAATATGTGTTTTTTGAGGAATTCAAACCCTTGCCCTTGTGAATGCTGCTTGCTGGTAGAAGATCCAAATGAAATCCTTGTATTGTAACACTTTGCAGTAACCACATGTATAAACCAGTCTGGAGTCCATCTACTCGAAGCTTTTGACTCAGCTTGAAGCATGCATCTTGTTTCCAAGTGTTGTGTGTTTTAACAGAGCTGTTTTGTTCTGTCTTTATTGCCACGCTTCTTTATAGTACAAATGTGACTAGGAACACAGCTGAAGGTAATGCCATGCACAAGCTATGATGTGGTACCTCATTAACATTACTTACAACAAATATTACATCACCTGCTTGATGTAATAGACATTCCAAGGAAGTTTCAATGAAGTGCCTGCAGTTGTATTTTTCCATTTATCCGTATCACTCAGATAATTTGTACTAAACCTGCACAACCCCATGATTAAGTTCTGTCACAACTGTACCTAATTTTGCGTTCTCCATTTGTCTGTCTAAGGACAAAATAGCTGTTGATAGACAGAGCAGAGTCTCGTATGCCACTAATATGTTTCTCATTTAATTTAGCCAACAGCGATGACAATACAAATGGGAAGGAAACGAGCTTGAAAGATTTGGTTCTTCCATGTTCGGAGCAAAAGGCAAATGCTTCAAATTTAGCATCTCAGTTCAAGAAGGAGAACGACCAGACGGATTCTACAGCTGACTCTTTAGTACCACCTCCACAGGAGCAACCTGAACATTTGGTTTTTGCAAATGGTGTAGCTCAAGCAAATCACCTCGTGGACTATCAGGAGAATAATCTTTCCGATGGAACTGTCCCACTAATGCAGGACTCTGACTCTGAACTTCCCCCAGAGAAATCACACCACAAAAGTTGTGCAGACAGTAAAAAGGAAGGTGACACAAAAGGGTCTAAGGAAGGGAAAATCACTCTCATGGGGACCTCTCTTTCTCAGAAAGCAGAGGTGGAGAATCACAAATACAACATGAAGAAAAGCACTGCAGCACCTCTTTCCCTGACTGATATTTCTTCTGCTGTGTGCTCTGAGGGCCCTGACTGTCACTCCTCAGTGGCCCTGCAGGACAGTGACATTTCTCGCCTCATTGATGAAGTCTCTCTCTCGACTGAGGGCGAGCTGGACAGTGCTGTGTCTGCTCTCATCGGGCAGCTCGATGGCACAGATGACCAAACTCCCCTTCCCCCTGTCTCCAGCCCCCATGGCAGCAGCAGCCAGACACCCAGGCTGGGGGCTGCACTCCCACACGTGTTTGCTGCAGACCTGAGCAGCCCCTGTAGGCACAACTTCACTCCCACAAAATCCAACAACTCCCCTTTATTCTCCACTCTGGATACAGCCGTGTTCTTCAGCCTGGAGGACGCAGAGTATTCCACGTACACAGTTATCCACGAGGCACCTCCAGCTTCTGAATGTAACAGCCACAGGGAATTAGTGTGCAAGAAAAGATTACGTAGTTTAGAAAATAACTTGCCTAGCTCTCCTTGTTCTTCATCCCTCTCTCTGCTAAGTGCAAATCCCAAAAGGAATTGCGGTACAAAATCTGGACCAAGCTGGGAAGCCCCCGAGTGTGCCAGTTCTTTTGGTTCCAGCAGCCTCACCTTCGAGGAGGCGCTGGGGCCCCCTGTCACTGGGGAGCACTCGGACAGCAGCAGTCTGGTGGAGGTGGATGGGGACTCCCAGGAGCTCCTGGTCACTGCCTGTGAGTACAGACGGGAGGACATGAGCCAGCTGGCTTCTCCTCTGCGACTGAGGCAGAAGCAGGACCCCGGGCATGGTGGTGACAGGACCTCTGGGAGCAGCACCGCTGCTGGGCTCTGTGCTGCTGCCCGGCACTGCTCCGAGAACTGCAGGACCGCAGGGGGCCAGCTCCCTTTCCCCACGTGTGAGAACGCCGGGTTTCTGTGTCAGCAGCGCTCAGAGAAGCACAAGGATGCGGCGCGTGCCCCCCAGCTCAGCTCGGCCTGCCCGCTGCTCCCGGGGGCTCTGCCGTTCCCCCCACACGCGGCCATCCAGCAGAGCAGCCCCTGCAAGTCCAAGAGCCTGGGAGACCTGACCTCGGAGGACATTTCCTGCAACTTTGAGAGTAAGTATCAGTATATCAGCAGGAGCTTCATCTCCTCAGGCCTGAGGGACAGGAAAGCGGCCGCCATGCAGGGCGTGAGGCCGCACTCGACGGACGCGCTGACGGAGCAGCTGCGGAAGCTGCTGTCCCTGGAGCAGGAGGACGGCCGGGAGTCCCTGTGCTCCAGGCAGACGGACGAGGACTGCCCCCGGGCCCTGGTGAGGAAGCTGTCGTCCCGCAGCCAGAGCCGGGTGCGGAACATCGCCAGCCGCGCCCGGGAGCGGCAGGAGGCGGCGGGCAAGCACAGGCCCTGCGACGGCAGCGGCGTCGGCGGGGTGGTGCTGCGGAACAAGGCCGCGGGGCCCCCGCACGCCGTGAACAGGCACTCCACCGGCTCCTACATCGCCCGCTACCTGCACGGCTGCCCCGGGGAGCGCCGCGGGGCCCCGGAGGGCGCCTGCTCCGCCCTGCAGCACGGCTGTGGGGACGGGCTGTGCGGGCACGGCCCCGGCCTGCAGCTGCCGCCCGGCGCCCAGGACCAGCCCGAGATCTATTTCCTGCTCAGGCTCTAGAGCGCCGAGGCGCACCCGCGGGGGGCTTAAGGTATTTCAAAATGCGATTCCATGCCAGTGAATCAGTGGCGATTTAACGTGCCCCGTCCTGTCAGAGCTGAGGGAAGTGGGAACGGCCCTCCGGCCGTAGGGCTGCGTTCCTCTGGGCCAGGCCTGACGGAGTCCGGGCCGCGTGTGCGTTTGTAGCATTCTGTGTCTGTAACGCTGTGCTCCAAAGCCTGGCATCGCACTGAAGGCAATACTGGTTTCCTTGTGTCTTGTCCTCCTGCTTGGAAAACCACTTTTGGTGATCACTTTTGGCCTTTTGTGAGGATTCTCCAAAGCACTGTGGTGTCTGGAATGCTGGGCTGGGGCTTGTTCTGCCCAAGAGGCAGCGACCCTTCGTTAGCATCACTTGTTCTGAATTGTTATTATTAATTTTACGTGTTTTCATGTATGAACTGTGATTCTACAGCAAATGGTTTGTAGAATTAGGGTTAGTCCAAATTTGTGAGTCATGTGTAGATTTGTCTTCTGCCTTCTCTACGAAGTATGTCAACAGTTGTCTTCCTTTTTGGTTACTGTGTTGATGCTGATTTGGGACAGAGTGGAATGTGGGAGTAATTCTGCGTTTATGAATGAAAACACTTAATTTCTGCTTATTTTGTTATGTATTTTTGCTGTTGGTTGTGTGAGTAGCTTCGGTACAGCAGATCCATTTTCTATATATTGGTAATTTTATTGCTAAATTGTCGACAGTCAGTGGAATATTTAAAGCTGACGTGGTAGAGTGACTGTTTTGACTGTTCACCTTTTTCTATGAAGGCTGAAAGTGAATTGGGTGAAGGAATCTCAGACACCTGAAGCTTCCCTGTAGGGAACAACATAGCTTTATTTTGGTTGGAAGGTATTCTTTGCCTTTGCTGTAAGTTTTTCTGATATGTCAAAGACGTACCTTTTACCTCTTTCTTTTGTAATGCAGAGTATTATTATTCTTGAAAACATCATTAAAATAATTTTTAAGCACTTGGTTACATGTTTTCTGAAAAAGATCTATTCAGCAAATAGAGTGGTGCTGAATCCAGCAGCAGTTAGTGACAGCATGTCTGTCTTGGCAGGAGGTGCAGGAAGGGAAGATCCTTCATTTCACACGGTGGTTCTTGGCTGGAGATGGCAGCTGAGCTCTGGTCTCCCTTGTGGATCAGGAGCCACATTTGAGTTTGTCTGACTGTTACACTCAGGCTCTAACACAGGAGAGTGGCTGTGTTATCACTTGGGAGGGAACAGTGGATTTTCTAAACAAAAAGGAACAAAACCAGACACTGGATTAATCCCTTAAGCTTTGGACTTGAATTTCTATCTCATACCCCAGGTGCAGTTTGGGAGGTGTGACTGAAGCTTGGTAAAAGTGCCTTGTAAGGAAGCAAATGAGAAGATGTCCATTGTGGGAGGTGAAAAAACTTGCTTTAATTGGAATTAATTTAGAAAAGTTCTATGATGCTTACAGGAGGTCAGGATAGATTACTGCAGCAGTGTTTTATTACATAATCTCTTACACTCTCCTCTTAATTTTAGACATTAATCCAGATGGGGACAGTTCTTCGTGTGACAGTGACATTTGGCTAATGGAGCAGGGCAGGGTTTCTGTAGTGTGGCTGAAGCCAAAGGCACATGAGCCTCAGTGGTTTTTACTGTCTCACTGGACTTGGTGCTTGTGGAGTTTTCCCCTCGTCTCACTGAGATTCGAGTTCCGGTTTGTTTGCACCAGTTTGGTTCTGGTGCTGTAGCAGTGGGCGGTACCAAACCTCTCAGCTCTCACTGCTGGCTGAGCCTGGAGGGACTGGAGTCAGAGGATCCAGGGGGTTCCCAGCCTTGCTGGGATGTAGCACAGGTGAGAGGGCAGAGGGTGCTTGTGCCAGCTCCCGCTGATTCCTGCTCTCCAGGGCTCTGCAGTTTGGGCCTGCACATGGAGCACTGAGGAAAGACCGTTTTTGTGTCTGTTTGCAAAGGTGATGGTAAAACAGGGAGGTGTCAGTCTGCGGAACTTAAATTTCAACAGGTTGTGTTTAGAATTGGATTTGGTCCTTAAATATGTGTTTTAACACATGTATTATTTTGCACATACAATACATTTAGATTGAATTTGGTATTTTGTATTAAAGCAAGTGCAGCAGGTGTCTACAAGATAATCATTTGACCGTCTCTCTCTTGATTTGCTAGAAATGGAGATCATTCAGAGCCTGCAAGGAAGAACCTGAGATGCAGAGGAGCTGAGTCTGTGATGTCCTTGCAGCACAGGCAGGTGAAGATTCCTCCTGGGGCCAGGTCAGGGAGGGGCCAGACCCCCACAGCCATGAGGGCTGTTCTGGGCCTCCTGTTAAATATGTGCTCAAGGTTTCACAGGGTTAGGAACTGGTCTATAAATCTATAAAGATGTTGAAACCTCAAAATTTCAGTTTCTTTCTCAGATCAGAGTCTGTATGAACAGTAATTTATCCTTTGCTTAGAACTCTCCATATTGCTCTGAATCCGGAACTTGCAAATAGTAGAAATGTAGGGCAAGGACAAAAGATGGAACAGAAAGCTAAAGGCACCATTTATTTGATGAATTTTTAGTTTTCTCTGTGCTAATTGGGAGGCTAAGGTGAACTGGAGATGGGCAGATGTCACTCTCCAGTGAAGTCACTTGCTGTAAACCCATTATTTTAAGGGAGATTTACTGCATTCTGTACCAGGTTATAGTCTCGATTCCAATGGATTTTATATCTATTCAAGATTTCTATAATCTTTACAAGGATATATATCTCGATATATCATATTTCTTCATCAGTTTTTCGTTTAAATGAACAAGCTTCATTTTTTTTCATGGAGTGGAAGCAATATAAACAAATGTACACACTGCCAATCCAGCTGCTCCAGCGGGGATGTTCCTGCCAGGAAGCTGGCCTGGGATACCTGAACCACGCTGCTGATCCTCCCGTGTCCAGCTGATGTGGTGTTACTGGTGAGTACTGGTGATACCAGCCCTGGTGTGGGACACTCTGGGTCAGAAATGTTTGTGTCACTGTGAATTGGTGCTGCAGGAACGATTTGGGGTCCCCAGAAAATCCAGCCTGGAGGTGACGTGCTCTGTGCAGCAACTCCGAAACTCAGTGGGAATGGGACACTTTGGGAAAACTGCAGATGCCTCCTTCTCCAGCTTTGTGCCCTGGATCATAAACTGAAGGGACACTGAGTTCAGAAATTCAGCACTTCCAGAACTCAGTCTTTAAACCCTGGGAACATCTGGTGTGTGGATTCCCAGCAGCATTGCACAGAGCCAGGGGTTGTAGACATACGGGTGGAACAGACCAGCAATCTGCAGTTCAGACATCTGTAAGGCCATTCAATTTTAGTCCTCTCCCAAAATTAATTAAACTGTCTGAACAAGGCTGCAGCTTGTTGAAAATCCATCTAGTGAAGACTTTTTCGGTGCAGAATCTGCACCAACGCAGAATAAACAATTACTTTTGCTTAGAGAAGGCTGGTGGCTCACATCCTGGGTTAGCAGGCTTAAATTGCTTTGCTAATTTATGAAAGAAGGCATAAATTAAGCTGTTCAAGAATCTGCAGGGAACAGATGGGTTTGGAATATTACTTTTGAGAAATTACATATTTTCTAATTCAAACCAGAAAGAGTCTCCAGTTACATTTATATGATTGTTTACTGGAATATCAACTGCCCCTGCTTTTAAACAGTGGTACAGAATGTTCCAGGTGTTAGGGAGCCATTCCACATTCCTCACTCCTTGGCCCAGCAGCCCCTGTGCTGATGCTTTGGGAGGAGGGCTTTCATCCTGAGTTTCCCATTTGCATCCTAAATAAGATTAAGCTATGTAAGAATAAAACATTTCATGAAAGAACAGCCAGATTTTCACCCAGGCGCATGTTGAGTCAGTTTTGTTCTTGGACTGATGCTCATTTGGATTTGTTTTGATAAGATTTTAATACTGTTCCTGTTTGCAAGAGGGAAAATCATGTGCAGGACCCTCAGTCACACACGAGACGGTGGCACAGTGATTACACTGATTACAGATCTGCTTAGACGTGCAGGAGGAGAAATAAATTGAATTTCTACCAGAGATTATCTTTCAAAGTCCTGTGTTGGTTGAGACAGAAAGAAATTAAAATGCGCAGTGCCTGGCTGGCCTAGTTGAGGTGGAACTGTGTGTGATTCCACATGGAAGTGGAAATCTCTTTGTTTGCGCGTGCCTTTAGTCTAGCTATGGACCAAAGCAGGAGCGTTTGCAGTCCAGGTGCAGCTGGGTTACCTGGCCCTGCCTTGTCCCTGCTCACGCTGCTGGCCTGGCAGATGGACATGGCTGTGTTCGTGTGCGTGGGGGCTGTGGAGGGGAGGCAGGCAGGCAGGGAGAGCAGCTGTAGCTGGTGCAGGGCTTTGTTAGTCCTCGCTTTAGCACCAGCTGGGGTTTGAACGTGAAAACCCTCTGCAGCAGGGCCTTGTCTTTGCCCTGGCACTGCCGCAGCCCCAGCAGTGTGTGGAGGGTCCAGCTCCAGCCCGAGGAGCTCGTCGGCCCCTCTGCAGGTGGAGCCACGTGGATTTGCTGCTTTGGTTCCGTGTGTGTGCGCTGAAAACACAGGAAAGGATGGTGAAAAGGGAGTCTGAGGTTCTGAACGGCCTGAATTTCACTGGTTGCTTGGCTGGGCACTTGCAAATAAAGATAAATCCCATTTTTCCTAGTGGGTGCATTTAAAAGAAATGTGAACTTCCACCTCAGATGTGATAAGGACACGGAAATGGCTCCTTTCTATTCAAACCAGCGAGGTCTTTTCCAAACTCCGGGTGTGGGACAGCCCTGTACCTGTGAGGGAGGGCTGTGACCTCCTTCCTAGAGGAGCCACCCTGCTGGCTCTGAGCGGTGGCACGAGGAGCAGAAGGTTCCCGGAGGAATCCCCAGCCAGGACCAAACGCTGCTGTGGCGCTGGGTGGGATGTGCAGTGACCCTGCTAGGAGCAGCCCTGGCGGGGGCACCGGGTCAGGCTCCAGGGCCTCGGTGGGGCACTGATCTCCCCGGGCACTGCTGGGGTGGGAGTTCAAGTGCGGCAGGGGAGAGACTTCAGCTCGCCCGTGCCGTCAGACAGTATTCACGGGATCCCATTTTAAGGAGTAATAGGCTTAAGGAAGCACATTTTTAAGTGAAACAGATGTCTGGAAGCAGATGATTAATTCGTGCTGAGTTTTCAAGCACTCATTTAACTTACAAGCTCTTTAAAGTGGATTCTTTAATTTAGTGTTTCACGTCTTAAACAGTTTTAGTCAAAAGCTTATTTCAGTTAAAGATGTGTTTGTCTAAAGTGATACTTTTAAATTCTGTGGAGTTCTGCAAATGAACACTGCTCAGAGAACAGAATATGGAGAGTTGCAGAGTGCTGCAAGTCATGTTAATTTGACTTTCTTACTTCCAGCGCTGGTAACATTTTTTCAGTCACATGAAAATTCGGCTGCGTCCAAGAGGATCCTCTTGCAGTGCAGAGTTCAGCAGGATGAGGGAACACAACTGAGTGCTAAATTTGGGTGCTTCAGACAGTGTGCATCCAGTGTAACTGGTACAGTGGATGGAGTTTCCCCAGGCGTGTGCTGGGGTGGGGTCTGTTTCTTGTCTGCTTGTCCAGACTTGGTCCATCTAAAGCTGTTCAAAGGCACCAGAGGTGGAAGTTTGCTTTAAAGCATGTGTCAGGTTTGGAAACTGTGAGGCCCTGGTTGCAGTGGGATCCTTCCCCATCCAAACTGAGAGAGGAAACTGCAGAGGATTTCATCTTTTGGCATTTCCTGAAACCAATGTGTGCTTTCATGAGAGAAACCAAGATTTACCAATCAATATAGTTTTTAATTGGAAAGATAAATCCTCAGCAGCTCCTCTGGCCTCTGTTCCAGGCACAGAGCTGAGCCAGCCTTGCAGCAGGAATGCTGCTGGACTGACAACAGGAGTGAGGGAAAAGGGCTGATGCACACGTGTCCAGGAATTGTCCCTTTGATTTCCTTGCAGGAGAGCCCTTGTTTTGACTCAGAGGAGGTGTTTCTTTAGCCAGTAACTCAGGCACATCCATCATCACATCCATCATCCAGCAGGCCTTGCTCTGATCCAGGTCTGTGCTGGGAACAGTGCAGAGGGATGCAGTCCAGAGCCAGAGGAAATGGTTCCTCTCTCTGGGGTGGTTTTGGCAGCACCTCCTGCTGCACATAATGGAGATGCTGAAAGCTCAGCAGGAGGAATTCACACAGCAAGGCCCAGTGCTGCTCTGATGGGGAGCTTTAAACAAAGAGTAACTCCATGTATTTTGTTTGAGGTATATAATAATCTAAATTAGACCAAAATTCTGAGTTGCTGGTCATACACATCCCATATATTTTCATTTGTTTTCAAGTGAGAGAATTGTGGGGAGTGATGGCAGTCCTGGCGTGCTGATCCACCAAAGCCTTCCCAGGCTCAACAGTCCAGAGGCTGCAGTTGCTGAATGGATTTATACTCATTTTTTATTGGCATGGTTTTAGAGTTAGTCAAGCCATTATTGATTGATTGGTGAGAACTGGAATAGGATATCCAGTTTGGATTTCCCAGCAGCAGGGGCAGGGCATCTCCTCTGCAGGAGGGACAGGAACACAACCCCTTGGAGCTCACAGTTTTCACCCCCAGCAGAATCCACTGGCAGCCTCCTGCTTTTGTTGAGGAAATCATTCCACCAACTGTTCTCTTGCCCAGCAACTTTCCTTCAGCCTCTTAGATGTAAAAGGATAAACAGTAATGGAATATTGTTAGGGATATATATTTGTCCCTTGAAGCTTCTCTAGCATTTGTCAGTTTTTTCATTCCATTTCCACTTCTTCCAAGGAAGTAACTCCAACTACACCAGCAGTGTTTTTTGTGGCAAGTGATCAGGTTAATTTGTTGTTTTTTGAAAAAAATATATTTAAATTGATACCTTCTTAGAGCCTTTCCTTCCATGGCTCTTGTGCCTCCTGTCTGGTGATCCAAGCTGTGGGTAACGTTTGATCTGTGCAGGCTGCNGTGGCTCTTGTGCCTCCTGTCTGTATCACTTTGTGGTGATCCAAGCTGTGGATAACGTTTGATCTGTGCAGGCTGCAACAAATCCTATTTGTGTGGGGCCAGAGAGACAGAAGTTTCACACCCTCCACGCCAGAACAAACCCTGGCTGCTCTCAGTCAGTCAATTATCTTAATTGAGTTCTCACTATTCATTAACAGATCTTTAATTCATCTTTCACTCTTACCTTTAGATTTCTCTCCAATCTTGTCCCATGTGTGAGACGAGGTGATTTCTATGCATGGGCTGTGCACTGAACAGATGGATCTGACAGCAATGCCATATTCTCCCACCAAAAATGACAGGATAATAAGTGGAGATCTTGTTAAACTTGGCTGTGTTACCATAAGTGCTTGTTTGCTAATATTCCACAGCAAGGCAGACTGGCTGAGAGGGCTTTGCTGAATACATTGGCAGCACCTTTTTCTTAAGCTTAAAGAAATAAAGAAGAAAAAATGAAC
Source organism: Gymnorhina tibicen (assembly GCA_013399875.1). Taxonomy (NCBI): domain Eukaryota; kingdom Metazoa; phylum Chordata; class Aves; order Passeriformes; family Artamidae; genus Gymnorhina; species Gymnorhina tibicen. The sequence goes on from VXAZ01006521.1 coordinate 663,415, forward strand.
AGAGATTGCTGGAGACCTTGCCAAGACCAATCCAGAATATGACGGGGAAGCTCAGGGGCTGAGGGAGCCCAGGGCTGCCCATCTGACATGGATCTGATCCTCCTGCCAAAGGCTTTTCCATCCAGGCAGCTCCTGAGCTACCCAGAATTACGCACAAAGCTTTGTTTGGCAAAAGCTGGGAATCTCTCCAGATCGTGTATCCATTCAGCACCTGCAGCCTCTCTGCTGAACGCTGGGCCTGGCACACCTGGGCACACCTGGGCACACCTGGGCCTGGAGGACTCAGAGGCAGTGGGAAGGGACCAAGGGGTGGCAGCAGCAGCAGGGAAGGATTTGACAGAAGCCCCTTGGGTTTAACTTGGCCCCCTGAGCCACACAAACACCCCTTGGAGCTAGGAGCTCCACCTTGTGTGGAGCTAGGCACAATAACTAAATAGCTGCCAGACAGACACTCGTTAAAGTTTAATTAATCACTCAGACACTGAGGGTGGATCCAGCTCTGGACTTGCACACTCGGCTTCTGTCACCATCACGTGTCTCTGCTGCTGGTGCTGGCAGGGACCCTGAGTGTCTGCAGAACAGATTTGTCACAGCTGTGGTGTCACCCTGGTGCCTTGTGCTCTTTGGGAGCTGTACTTGCCTGTCAGTGTCTGAGTAACACTCAGCTCCTCCAGACTGAAATGGATCCTTTGGTTTCCAGGGGACAGGTTAAACCTGAGTGTATTTAATAAACCTCTTTGGAGATACTTAGGGGTGTCAGGTTTGTAAGTCTTAAAGAAGTCATAGATTCTCTGGGGTCAGAAATGGTTTGGGATTTTTCTCCTCCATCTCTCATGCACGGCTCCCTGGTTTTTTTTTTTGCTGTTCCATGTTATAGACGAAAATGGTTTTGTTTTTTGTCAGTGGGTTGTCCTCATGGCCTCTCCATGTGGCAGCCCTGGCATATGTCACTTTTCACTGGTGAATGTCACTTCTCACTGGTGAATTTATTACGTTGTCAAGACTCACTACACCTGTTGATCAGCAGGGATAGTAGGAAAACAGAAATCATCTGCTAAAGCAGTCAGCATCTTTAGGAGCCAGAGATGAGTGAGCTTTCCTTGGTGGCATATGTGAAGTCAGTGCCCCTCCACCCTGGGGACACTCATCCCTCTCTCATCCTCACCCCGGGTGTGGGCAGGAGGAGCCAGAGAGGGTTGAACATGTGGCAGTAGAGATGAGCTTTGAGTCAAACCAGGTGTGCAGGGTCCCTGCCTTCCCTGGCTCCATCACAGCTCCTGCTGCTCCCGGACAGCCGGGAGAGCAGCGTGGGGACGGTTGGGCTCTCTGTTTGGGGATTCGGTTTGGGTTTCAGAGTTTGGTTCTTTGGGGTTTTTTTAATGTGAATCAGAGACTTTGTTCTTTGCCCCTTTATAAATGAAACAAATGCCGTCTGTATCGGAGGAGCTGCGGGGCGGCTTTGCTCTCCGGGCGCGTCTTTCCCCTCCGTGTGCTCAGCCTGATGAGCAGCGCTCAGCCTCCGGGGCTGGGTCCGACACAGGCTGGGACCGGAGCCTTCCCCTGCTGCCGCAGCTGGTGGCACCTTCTGCCCCTGGGCGAGGGGGGCCGTGCCCGGGCTGACCCGCGGGGCTGGGGCCGGGCAGCTCTGGGGGCTCAGCCCGCTGCAGGCTGGGAGTGCCCGGAGCAGGGGCAGCGTCCAGCAGGGGCAGGGGCAGCGTCCAGCAGGGGCAGGGGGAGCGTCCAGCAGGAACAAGGGGAACGTCCAGCAGGGGCAGGGGGAGCGTCCAGCAGCCCCTCGTGCAGAGGGCTGGAGCCAGCCCCGGGGCAGCATGTGCAGGATGTGGGGTCACGCTCCAGTGGGCTGTCAGCGCGGGGTGTCCTGAGCGTTTTATTTTTTCATGCTGGATAGGAGCATTTAAGGTAACATTTGATCATTATTTTTCAACTCCTATGTAACCATGGAGACCAGGAGCTTCCTAAAGCAAAGCAGGAGCTCTCGAGGTGCAGCTGGAACTCGCTCAGACATTTCTGCCTCTTTTGGCTCCTTGTCAAATCCTTTTGTTTTCGGGAAACTGGAACAAAGAATCAGAGTGGCATATGCAGAATATTACACTTCAAATTAAAATTCAGTGGGATAAAAGTGAGTGAATCTGCATTTGAAAACTCTCAAAAGCCCCTCTCCCACAGCCCCTGCTCTGAATGTGGAGGGTGTTTGCCAAGAAAATGAGCAGGTACAACAGATCTCTTCCTTCTCTGTAAAACAAAAGCAAGAGGACCTGTACCTGGAAATGTCAGAGACTGAGGAGGTGGAAAAATATGATGGAAAATATCTCATTAGTCATATATATTTAAATCTGGAACTGTTGGATAGGGATAGAAAAGTCTCTATCATCTGACTTCCCATGATTAATTGTTCCCACTGTGACAGGATTGCATTGTGCCAGGTCCAGTTTGAAGGCAAGAGCTCTGATGGATCAGTGCAGTGAAGCCTGACTTTGTTTAGCATTCCTGCATCTTGAGCTAATTATTTTGCTAAATGTACACATGGTCCTGCCTTAGTTTTGTTAGATGATCAACAACTTTGTTGTCATCCTTAGTTCCTTAAACTCATGTTCAGAGAGGAGAATTTATTTCCTCAGCATTTGCTTTATTGAATTGCAGTGTATTTAATCTTGGGATATGGCAGCAGAGAAAAATGTTTGGGGTTTTATTTCTGTAATTCAGAGTAGGAGCTGAGTTTCAGTCGTGTCTGTGGCTGAGGAGTCCCCTCAAGAGCTCGGATCTCTGGAGTCAGTGATTTCAGTGTCCAGGGCGCATCCCTGAGGGAGCTGAGCTGTCCTGCCCCAGCTCCCAGCAGGAACTCTCACCTCCAGCAGTCCTGGCTTCCCTCCATGGAGGGAGGCAAACTGAAGAGAGAATGTTCCCTGGATGTGGAGCAGGTAGTTCTGTGAAGCAGCAATAAAGCCATCCCTTAAGGAGAGCCCATGGATTCCTGCTCCTTGTCCTTAGCTTAACTTGTCCAGCAGCTGGCTCACTCCTCACACTGGGAATGCCCAACACCTTTCCCTGTGCCAGCAGGAAATGGGGGATCCTGCAGCAGAGCGTGTTTTACTGAATCGCAAAACCCCAAGAACGTGCAAGTCTGCTGTGTGTGTACCAAGATTGTTGACAGCTCCTTGTGTGTGGCAGCGATCCGTATCCAGCAGGGAGGGAGATGGAGCCCTGTGTGCAAAGATGGGCTGGGGAAATGCATTTGTGGCATTCATTGATTTGTGTGCAATGAGTTGTTACGTGTCAGGAGACACAAATAACGAATATGGATGAATTTTAATAGGATTTTTAAAGTTATCTGGAAATGATCCTGAGTCCCACTGCAGTTCTGTGAGATTTCAGCCCACACAATCATCATCTTGTTCAGAGAATTGTTATACATAAAGTTTGAGTAGCTATGGGGGAATTGTTTTATTTTCTCTGTATTATACAGAAGACTGAATGTAATGACAGGAGAGGAAATGTCAGAACTAAATAAATGACTAATTCCTTGCAGCAGTAGAGCTGGTGCCATAAAACTAAGTTAATAAATGACAACTGTTTAGAGAGGCTTGAGCCACCCTTGCTCTTCCAAGCATTTTAATGGCGGGGTGTCCTGAATGCTCTTCTCTGAAGCCAAGGAGCCGTGGCAGCAGTGGGAATTACGTTGGGATGCTGCCCGGGGCGTGGGCGGGGTGGGCAGCCGCAGGTGGGGGTTGTGCAGCTGAGCAGACAGAGGTGCTGCCAACTTCCTCTCCTCCCTGGGGAGCTCTGCCCCACTTCAGGCTAAAAAATACCTCCCATGCCCTAACACCACCAGTGAGCCATGGGGTCCGGGGTATCACTGTGTCCCTGGAGCAAAGCATTCCTGCTACCCAGAGCACACAAAGTGAGTGGCCAGCAGTTCGCACTCACCACTCCATCCTGCCCTTGTCCTGCGCACCCTCTCCAGGGGCTGCTCCTGCAGCTGCTTCGTGTGTCCCCTCCCAGCCCTGTCTCCCTTCCTTCCCAAAACCCTGTGTACCCACCCCCGGGGTACCATCCATAACACATCCCACTGCCTCTGAGCCAGGAATGACAGCATTCCATGGTTTATATGCTTGCATTAATCTTTAAGATTAGATTATCAGCTTTGCAATGTATTGCGGAAAAAAAGGTCCTGTTTTTCTCCTTAAAAAATCAATGTGCAGATGTGGCAGGGGAGCAGTCTCAGGCTGAGGATGTATCGATGTCAAAATGTGTAGAGGGATCATTCAGCAACAGGCTGTTTAAAAATCCAGAAGACAGGTTGGGAAGGAGATTTAATAAGGAAGGAAATGATCTGTGATTTGTTTTCCCAGAGCAGCTGCTGTTTATGAAATTGAGGCACACAACACTGTGTGACATCACGGAGGTAGAAGGGTGGAGTAAGGAGATTTCAGAGACAGTAGGAGCTTATATTGGGACATGCTTATATTGGGATGTCTTGTTTGGTGGAAGACAGTCCCATAATTTAAGATCTGTAATTAGTTTAAGATCTGTGCTGTTATGAAGTTATTTTTCCCAAGAGAGGCAGTATGCAGCTTGATTTCAGTACTAACATGACTTATGAGAGACTCCTTAATATTTGTTAAAATTGGCAGTGGAAAGTCAAAGAGGCTCTTTGTAGTTCTGGTATCTCCTTCAATGAACTTGGAATCATCTGTTAGCAGCAAATTAGTGAACAGCTGTAATTATGCTAAAAATATAATGCTGAGAGGATTAAGGCAGGTCAGGAAGTGGCTGAGCAGTGGGGTGGCACAAGGCAAAGTGAATCTGCCCAAAGCAGCGGCCACGACCACGGCTCACAGGCAGCATTGACCCCATGTGCCGGGGAAGGACAAGGCTGGAAATTCATGGATTTACTGGCTTATCGAGGGCTGCCCTGGAGCTGCAGGGGAGCGAGCAGTCTGACATTCCACATGCTTTGGTTCAAAGGACATGGCACTGAAAAGGCAGCGATGTCCCTGGGGTTGCTGGCAGGGAGATCTTCGCTCTAGAGATGAGCTCGTTGTTAATGAGCTTGGGGGGCCACACGTCTGCCTGGGTCACAGCCCGGTGTCCCTCCCGTGGCCTGGGTCACAGCCCAGTGTCCCTCCCGTGGCCTGGGTCACAGCCCGGTGTCCTGCCAGGATCACCAAACCATCAGCCCACCACCTGTAAGGTTTTTCCCACATCATTCTTTGCCTTCCTGCTCCTTCTGCACCTGACGCTGCCTTTTCCCTGTAGGATCTGAGCTGGAGCCCTTCCCGTGGCTGGGCAGGGCAGGAGTGGCCAGGTGCAGGTGCCCCCTCCTCCTGTATCCGTGCACTCCCACCCTTGCTTTGTCCCAGGATTTGTCACAACAAACTGCACGTACAGATGTGGAAAAGCAGCAAAAGAACTAATAAAATGTGTCCCCAATATAAATTTATGAGCAAGGTAATGGAATAGGATCATTCTGACACAAGGGTTATTTTCTATTTGCCTTTTTAATTTGAAACATTCAGAATAGTTTGAGAGTTTTGATGTATAATAAAACCCTGACCTGTTTTTCTGCCAAATTGCAATTGTACAGCCTTGGCTTAGCAATATATTGCCAGCTGGAACTGGGGCAAAGTAAATCCACATACATTATATAACTTGAATTGGTTTATACAAGGAGAAAGGGATATATCTTAAGCCTTTTAAATAAGGGATAAGTGCAATACTGGGAATTTGTTAATATTATCTCATGGTAAATTTTAAAACGCATTTCCAGGTGCAGCATTTAAAGATGAGGCTGTTTAAATGATGGGATCATTGGCTTCCCTATGTCTGGGAGCTGTCACTGTAGGGATGGGACTGAGTGTTGTGCTGTGGGTGGATATTGCTCTGGTGAGATGATGTTGGGAGGAGCTTGGTGGATATACCTGGATGGACAGGGAGAGCTCTTCCTCACAGCCAGAAAAGTGAGGAAATTGATGATTTGTCAGAGCGAATAGAAATAGTTGTGGTTTAAGGCCCAGGCTCTCCTGTAATGTTCATTAAAGTCAGTGAAGAGCTCCAAAAAATAGCTCCTTCTGCCAGTATTATTAACCAATCTGGAGAGGACCATCCAAAACTTTTAATTTTAGTAAGAGAAAATTAATTTCTTGGCATTTTAAAGCACATTGACTACTTCGGGAGGCTAGAGGATAATACTTTGAAATACCTCAGTTGTGTGGGTTTTTTTACGTCATCGTTCCAGTGTCAGAGCCCAGGGCAGAGCACAGAGGGACCAAAGCTGTGATCTTAGTGACTCCTATGTACACCAAAATATAACATAATATATAATACATGCGTAACTTCGTGCTCCTGGAGTGACTGGGGGCGAGGTGGGACAGGGGTGAGCCCTGCAATGGGAAATGCAGTCCAGTAAGTGTAGCACAGGAGGCAAATTAAAAATAAATCAACTAAAAATAGACTGTGCATCAGCAAACCTGGAACTCGACACACTGTCAGTCATCAGTCCCCAGCTGAGCCCCAGGTGCTCTGACAGCGAGGGAAGGGAAGGGGACAGCACTGCTCAGCTGCTGCTGCCCGAAATGCAGCCCCCCCCGAGAGGCTGGGCATTGTTTCCACGTGAGGGCACGGGGCAGCTTTGGGAGGAGCCGCTGTCACAAACACATCCCCCCCTCCCAGGGGACAGTTGTCAGGCACAGGACAAGGGCCAAAGAACGGCCTTTTAAGACTGTTTTACTCTATTTTCAGTAGGTTTTTTAATGCTGTCACTGCCATGAGCGCTGGCACGCTGGAGGTTGTGACATGATTTGACTAAATCTGAATGTTGAGGTTTGTGCTGCCCTTGTCCTTCCCCCAGGGAGAACAGGAAACAATTCCTTCCCAGTATCCCATCCAACCCTGCCTCTGGCAGTGGGAAGCCATTCCCCCTTGTCCTGTCCCTCCAGCTCCGGATGTTCTTTCCCAGTTCCTGGTGTCCTTTCCCAAGTCCTGCTGCTGTGGAGTTGTTGGAAGGACGTGGGTGGCACCCTTGTGACAGTTCATAACTCCTGGAAGGAGTCACAGAAGGGATGACCCAAGGTTCCTTTAAGCTGTGTGAAGGACACTGTTTTAAATGAAGTTCTCTGGGATCAATTTTAACTCACCGGAGCTTATTTTAGGAGCACAGAGCCATGGCACCAAATCCTGCACTGACCTGCAAACCTGTCCCTTGCCACCTGTGGGCTGAGGGCACCTGGCACTGGGAGTGTCACAGTCAGTTGCTCAAGGAGCTGCACAAACAGAGATCAAGGACATGGTCAGTACCTTATAGATCCTTAATTTAATAACTGTACACCATTAAGTATAATATGTTAATATATCAGTACAGAAAGACATAACACTGAGTATTAATTGTCTCCGTTTGAATGTGGCTTAATACATCCAGAATTTAAGGTCAATGTAATTACCTTTGCTACTAATTTAATTAGCATTCATTTGGAAGAAAACATCCTTTGGCATTTGACAGCATTTAAACTTTATGTTGCTTGTTCAGAAATAACTCCCAAGGGAAAAAAGTCACTTAGGGAATGTCTGAAAAATCCCAAACTGTTTGGAAATTAAACTGTTGCTTCAATTTCCTTCCCTTGTGTCTGCTCATACAAAAATAAGCCTTGGGGTTTTAGCATCCTCAGTTTGCCTGAAGGAATGTATCAGATAATAATAATAGTAATATTCACTGAATAGATTTGTATCAGTTACCAGCAGCATCAGTTTCTCTGGAGAGGAGAAGTAAATGACTTTTGTGCTTCTTTTGGGGTTTTTGTATATTTTAAACTATTGCTGCTGGTTGATGGTGATGGAAGCTGTTCATGTAACGTGGAATATTTTGACTTCAGTATTTCTGGTGATTTTTGTAGCCTAGAAAACCCGACGGCAGTTCACCTGCTGAAGGAGCAAAGGCTGGTGCCCCGGTAAAAATGCATGAAAAATTCTGACACACATTTAGAAAACATTAAGTTCTCGCTATCTGCTGATAAGATGATCCCACAGAGATTATCACACCCCCAGGAGGGTGGTTTTCCTCCATTTTTGCTTTGAATTCAAACTCAAGATAACTTATCAAAAGACTATTTTTAGAGATTATACCCCTATAAAAATCTTCAAAACTGGCTTTTTTCCCCTAGCCTTCAGGCTTTTCTGCCTGTCCTTTTACTGGCAGCATGATCTTAAAGCTCTTAAGCCCTTACAAAAGATAACATGCTCTTGATGAGGTTTAAAGATAGATTATTTCAGATTAATTTAAATGAATCAAGAATAAACTGACTCTGAGGAAAGCCTTTTACTGAACTAAGAATTTCTGCATTTTTGCAGACTTAAAAGTGGAGTAATTAAAGCGGTGAGTTTCTGTGTGCAGGGAAGGGCTTGGAAAAAGGACCACCGGCCTTTTGTCTTTTGAATGAGGATTTTATAAACCCATTTGCCTTCAAAATATAACACCAATTTGGGGAGATTTCACTTGTGACCTCCTTTGTCATTTGAGGTGCATTGCAAAACACGCTGATTTCTGAGGAAAGACAGGTGAGTTCAGGCATTATTCTTTGCTCCCTAAAAACAAGGGAAGGGGGTTGAGAGGTGGAGTAACGGAAATGTGGATCATGGAAATGTTTTCCAGGGCAGGGCTGGTGCAGAAGGAGCTCCCTTCCCAGTGCTGATCTTCTCTCATCAGTGTGGTGATTATTCTGTGTTATTTCCCGGTGTCTGTGGCTGTGAGGTATCACTGAGGTGGCCGAGGGAAAAGGGCGAGCTGCCTCACTATTTTCTATCTGTAGGTTCTGTATCCCAAGAGGAGGGGTTTGCATCCAGAAATCTGAGACAAAATGATATTTCTGCTACGTAAACATTATGTAATGTAATTAATTCTAGCAATACTTCGTTATTTTTCATTTTTTTAATCATTCAGAAGACTTTTTCCCAAAGCCTGAGACATTGGCTGGCCTGGCTGCCCGGCACTGCGGGCAGGGATTGCCATCTGCTGGCAGCCAGCCCTGCCTGGAGCAGCAGGGGTTCCGGGAGAGATTCCCGCTGCTCGGGCCCCGGAGGAGCTGTGTGACCTGCTGAGACCCCGGCAATTCCATCTGAGCCGGGCAGTGCCCAAGCCCCGAGCCCCGTGTGCCAGAGTGCCCGGGTGATGCCAGGGGGGCACGGCCTGGGCCGGAGCAGTGTCTGGGATTAAGCAGAGTGTGCCAGCGTGCCCTCCTGGGTCTGTGAGCCAGTGACAGGTCTGGGGTCAGTGACACTCCTGGAGCGTTAAAAGGTTGGAGCACCCTGGGCTATGGAAGGTGTCCCTGCCCACGGCACGGCGCGGAACGAGGTGGGCTTTAAGGTCCCTTCCAACCCAAACCAAGAACTGGCTTCCAAAAGCTAAAACCAGTCAATTCTGGGAGCTTAGTTTGGGGCAAAATACAGGGAAGAACCTACAGAAATGAGAAGGGCAGGGAGAATTAATGTCAAACAAGCAGCAAAGTCTCTGTTTGTGCCTGTAAATATTGCTCTGGGTTCCTCAGGTGATCCGAACAGCAGCCAGACTGCCCATGCCTGTCACCTTGGAGCATCCTGGGCCAGTGCCAGAGGGACCTCAGGCTGAGGAAGGGGGTTCAGGTGCTTCATTTCCTGTAACTGTTGTGGATTAATGTGAACAGGGGCAAAGGCACCCCAGGGTGGGGAAACTCCTCTTCCAAAGCCCCAGAACAGTGAATACGTCTTTCCTGAGGAATGTTTCAAAGCCAGCAGGTTCAGTATGTGTAAAATCCCCAACCCACACCTTTTTGTGTGCATAGAGCTGCAGTGGCTCTGCTGACTGAGGCAGCAGAACCTCCTGGTTCCCCGCAAGCAGGAATTTGCTCTGGCTGTCACAAGAGGGAACTGCAGCACCAGCTTGGAGCTGCTGTTCTTCGCACACCTTTTCTCTAAGAACTCAGTGGTTCAGTCACATCTTCCTCCTAAAACTGCTCTGTTCTTACAAATAAGATTTTCTTTTAATTTGGGCATGAAGTTGTCCATTTTTATTGCTTTTGAGAACTCTACTTCTGGTCAGGTAAAACTTGGTAATATCTTCACAGCTCTTCAAGGCTTGCAAAGCTTTTTTGAATTAGGTGATTTGCCATGGTAATTTTAAAGGTGTGTTTTTCCCAGCACAGAGGGTTCATTTAAAAAGGAATATATAAGCTATAGGAAAAGCAAGGACAGGGATCCCTCTCGTGTTCTCCCTCGGGCAGAGGGACTGCAAAAGGAGGGAACATCTCCACGGAGGTATGCAGTCAGAAGCTGATGCCAGAATCACCTGGAAGAGGAAGGAGAAGATGACCTGGCTGGTTGTCTGCAAAATGAGTGGGAGTGAGGCAGCCCCTCCAGAAGCACAGTGCCTGCCTGGCACCGAGATCCCAGGAGTCCAGCTGGCATTCCCAGGGGTGAGTCTGGAGGATGTGGAGCTCCCTGTCACTCACAGGAACTGCTGGGACACACTGTGGGGGTCCCTGCACGTGGGTAGGGCTTGGATTTATCAGAAGTTTTCTTTGGCTCTTGAATTTTGTCCCAACCTTCCTTTTCCCAGGTTTTAAGAACAGGGAGTCCTCATATGACCAGGTAAGAGCAGGATATCTGCAGGTGTCTCTGCTGGGGAAGGTGACTTTAGGGCTGGCTTGTACCCACTTGAGCTGTAGGTTTTTAATACATGGTGGTGCTGGGCTGATGGTTGGACTCGGTGATCTAAAAGGTCTTTTCCAACATTAACCATTCCCTGATTCTACGAAAATACAGAATAAAAGATCCTGAAGAAATCCTTCATTTTGCTCTAAAGGGGACATTGAAATTAACTTGCTCCATTTTATCCAGTGTTTATGGTCAACTGGACTGGTCAGATCAAGAAACAAATTAGCTAAATCTTAGACAAACATGACATTTTAGAAAGTCACAGTTTATGGTAACGAACATACCCTTTTCTCTTCAGCCAGTTTGTGTTTTGCCATTGTGTTCCTTGCTGGCACAAGCCAGTGTTCTTTCAGAGGACACAGTAAGATCAAATAAAGATGTTTTCAGCCTGTGTCTGACTTTGCCCAGCACATGAGCTGAAATCACACAGGCCAGTGGTTGTTTGTGAACGCAGCATCTTCTCTCTGGTCAGTTGTTTGCAACCAGGAAATGTAGGGCTGAACCAACACACATCCCAGCTGAGCAGTTCAGTCACTTGTTTTTCAGAAGTTAGAACAAAGGAGCAGCCAAAAATGTAATCTGGTCTCCAGCTGTTCCCACCCCTGTGTCCGGGTGTGGCCAGAGCACCCTGGTAAAAGCCTTGCTGGGTGTCCCAGGTGGCTCCTGCCTCCTGTTGTGCTGCCTCCCCTCCTCAGCCACCCTCCGGAGGAAGCTTTCCCTGCCCGCTGAGCCTGGAATGGTAGGTGAGGGGTGGTGATCAGTCGGCTGCAACTGCTGCAGGGCATTTTGGGGGCCGTGTGTGTCCTGGGGGTGCCCTGGGCTCCTCCCAGCTTTGTGCCACCACCCTGGAGCAGTGCAAGAGGTGACAGCTCTGGCCAAAACTCCCTGTGCCTGCACCAGGGAGTCTTCCTTAAACTTTGCTGCACACAGAGTGCACTGCAGGTTATATTTTCTCATCCAAAGAAACAGAATGGAGTAATTATTAACTGCATTGTTCTGTCACAGCAGAAGAATCACATGGAAAATGCAGCATGGTAAGCCTGGAGTTCTGACTTGGTCCAGGAGTTAGGATTCAGTGCAAATCCAAGTGACACATTAAATGCCTTTCAGTTCTGACGAAAATGCCAAGTAGACAGTAAAAGCCACAGCAACAGGTTGCAGTAATGTATAAACCATAACTCACACCCTCCGGAAAGCTGCCGTTTCTCAAATCATAAATCCCTGGGGATTTATGGTGTGCGATGAGCTGGGTTCCCTTCAGGAATAATGATCACAGGACAGGAAGAAATGGGTGAAGTTTTTATATGAAGAATCTGAAACCTGTCCTGTGGCCGACCCTAAGCTGGGCAGCTTTGGTGGCTGAGCTGTCCCTGAGGGGGCTCAGTGCCAGTTCAGCTCAGGGAAGGACGTGGCTGCGGAGCTGCTCCGGGGTCCCACAATCTGTGGTTACGGACATTTGGCTCCGCGTTCAGCCGCTGCCATCCCTGGGCTGGGCTGTGCCCTGGGCTGTGCCCTCAGGTCGCAGCCACCTCCGGCTCTGCCGGGCCCGGGGATGCCGGGAGCTGCCGCTGCTGAAGGAGTGCCAGGGAGAGGGGGCCGTGCCCTACGCCAGCTCCAGAGGCATTTGCCGTCCCTCAGCTGCCAGGGACGGAGCTGTACAAAGGCAAAGCCCACCTCGTTATCGATGCTATTCTGAGACACCAGCGGGGACTGATCCAGGAATGGCAGGGCTCATGGAGATCTCTACACCGTGGTGCTGGTTCCCCCTCATATTTGCAGCTGTTCTTTGCAGGTGTCTCAGCATTCAGCTGAGTGATGCTTCTCTCTGCCTGGAGAAATGATGTGTAGACCCAGAGCCCTAGGAAGCAGCATGTGAAATTAATTATTTAGTAGCTTAATACATGGATTTTTTCGGGTCTTCGGTTGCATAGTTATCAAATAAATCAGCCTTTATTTTCATGATGTAAATGTGAGTAGAAGTAATGGCTAGCAATTTGTAAGGGAGCTTTCAAATGCTAAGATTGGTGTGACTAATAAAATGCATTTCATTAGACAAATTTTCCACACATAAACCTATTTTGTGAATGTAATAATCTGATGTTCTCATATGTTAGTCTGCCGGTCACAAGAGAGTATGGTAAAGTCACAAAATAATTGAAGGCATATAAACTTGGCTTTTGATTCGCTAGTAAATCAGGATTTTTTCTTAAAGGAAAAAGATCAATTGAAAGAAATGTGATTTAAAAATTAATACCAGTATTACAAAGCCATAAAGATTTTATTACTCGGAGCATTCCCTTTGTGAAGATGAGTTGCTCTGTCCTTCCAATCTCCTCTAAAGCAGTGTAGGCTGCAGTTATTTATAGGGTTCATATAGAATTTGTAAAACAAAGCGTTTCTTTGCCAGCCTCCTGCATGTGGGTGCAGGTTCACAGAGGTTACAAGTACAGTAACAAAGACAGAAATGCGACATTCCAATATTTGATCTCTGGGTACTGGTGCAGTGATGAAGACTGGGATATGCTCTAAACATGTTGGGTATTTTAAGACAAAAAATGGCCAACTTGCCTTGCAAAGTGGGGGGAGCTCAGTGAGGTTCTGACAGTTCCTGCCCAAACACCAGGTACTAAAAGGATTTTTCCCCTTAAAATCACTTCTCTTACAGAAAGCCTTGCAGCCCTGCTGCCTTACTCTGCTCCTCCTCCTAATTTTGGCCCTAATTCCCTTAAAGCACTGTAGACATTTAAAGTATTTGAAGTGATTCCCAGCTTTGAGCAGTTAATGGGAATGAAGTCCCAGAGGCTGTCCCAAAGGCTGCCCTGAGACCAATCTGTTCGAGCACCTCAGTGAGCTGGAGGCTGAAAAGGAGTCTCATTTCTGAGCCCAACTGCCCATCCAAGCGTAACTCTGGATATTGAGTATCTCAGTGTCCCAGCACAAGCAGAGGGAAAAACATAAAACAAGGTCACGTAATTGGAAACACGAATAGAAATGAGGGAATTGTTGTTCTTGTGTATTGTTCTTCAGCAGCAAAGCAGTAGATGCGTTTTGCCACGGATCATTCTGAGTCTTTTCTTAAGCCTTGTATCCTCTCCTTGTTTTTATATTTTGAAGCTGTCCCTCTGCTTTTTTTTTGGCTGCTGGACTGAGCTCTATTGTAGAATTGATGTCCGCAGTTCATTCCTCAGTTCCCAACAGAAGATGTGTTGTTTAAAATAATGTCTATATTGTTACTCTATTCTTTGCTGCAGTTACAGCTTTTATCTCCTTTAAGTCCAGCTTTGGACGTGAAGGACAGCACTCACTGGGGGAGCAGTTACCCAAACTGGTGTGAGCAGCAATGACTCGCTGCCCTTGCTTGTGGCAACTGGGCCTGGAAGGATCCCAATCTCTGAAGGTCAGTTGGTCTTGTCAGGAATACATGATTCCTGGTGGAAATTATTTCCATGAGATCAGATGGATATATATAATTAGCAGAACCAAACCAGATAGGATTCTTCCAGGAACAGCTGTGCAGCCAACAAAGTTATTGTATCAGAGATTTTTTTTTTCAATAAATATTTTACACAGAGTCATATTTCTTTTTACAACGAATTGGATCTTATCCCAGAAGGATCTGCTTTATAGCAAAGCCAGACAAAGAAAGTAAAGCTCACGGTTTATTCTCGTGTCTCAAAATGTTGTGATAGGCTGAACTGTGCATGGCATAATAAAGTGTTCCATAGCCCTGGGTTTTATTGTAAGATTGCTCCCATTTTGGAGAAGCAGTAATGAAATCCCCTTCCTTAGGTGGTGCCTGGGGCAGGGCTGTCCCTCCCAGCTGTGTTGTAGCTGTGGTGTTGGACATGTTCCTGCTCCCCTGCTCTGCCCCTGCGGAGGGATCCCTGCAAAGCAGCCCTGCCTTGGGATTGAACTTCTGCTGCAAGTACGAGATAGCTGGTGGTGCTTAGCAGGGAACTAGCAACGACAGGGATCCTGAACAGGGATCCTGAGCAGGGCTTGGCTGGGCTCTTCAGAGGAGAGGGATGAGAGAAGACTGGGGGACTCAGAGCACACCAGAGCCCTGTCACACTGGAAATACAGGGGTGGTCATGAGTAATATCTGAACTTACCATGGCTATAAAGGGACCAAAAAGCAATTTTCACCCTTGTTTCCCTCCCTCTTCAATAAACTGACCCCTCTTTAGTCAGATTTGTCTGAAACACAGGTGCAGTTGGAGGAACAGGCAGAGGTAACCTTGAACCCCTGAATTCCTGCCTTTTTAGACAATTGAATGCTTATAGCCAACCCTTGGCACCAGAGAGCCAGGCAGCTGCAGCACATTCCAAATATTGCTCTATTTAAAGCATCCCGGGGCTCCCAGAGCTACTGCAGCGGCAAACCTGAACCTGCCATTACACTAGCAGAGGGGGAATGGCAGAACCAGGTAAGAGGCACAATTAAATGGGAGTGTGATAATATACTGAAATTATTAGATCTGAGCACTGCAGTGTGAATATACTCTGCTACTTGTATTCTTGTCTGATACACTATATATGTTTTACTTTTCAGTACGAAAGTATAATCACTTTAAAAGCTAATTCTGTTAACAGGTTGGAGTCCTCCTGTATTTTTGAATTCTACCAGTTTTGTTTATTTTTTGTAGTTGTCATTCCAGCTTAGCTAACACAATAGAGCAGTGTGTAAAACGAGTTATGTTTGACAGCATTTTTGTAATGCTGTGTGTAGCTGAGCTCCGAGTGTAGTGCCAAGTGAACACAGAATAATTTAGATTTTAACCCCACAAAGCTCAAGTGGCAGAGCAAAGTGAAATTTTAATAATGACCTTTCCATTGTAAGCACACTTCACTCTCTCCAAGGAGAAAAGGCAGCTTATAAAAATGCATTTTATATCTATTGTCATTTTTTATTTATTTCACCTACATTTGCAACCGTAGCTGTGGCGTGTGCTGTGTGCACAGTTACTGAGGTAGCACTGGTAAAGGGAACTTCTTAATATGTCTTCATAGCTATGTTCAAAGTTTTTAAAGACTTATCTCCTGTTTTTTTTTCACCATTGCCTCTGGTATCTAGGGAAGGTGAGTTTCTGCTAAGGTACAACAGGATACTGAACACTGTTTATTTTTCTGAGTTTTCATTGATAGCCCCAGAAACTACCCTGATACTGGTTCAAACTGGAGCTCCCATTACAAGCCCCCATAGTCAGCAGCATCAGCAGAGCTCTGGCAAACTCCTCTGTGTCCTCCAGCAGGATCCAGCCCTGTGTTTGTGATTAGACCTTTGGAGAAGTGGCAAGTACGGGGAAACGATCCCCAGCAGCTTCACTGTACGCAGTGTCAAAGCAGTAGCAGTCTCTAAATGAAACACATGAGGGACTCCCCTGGGGCAAGAGGACACCCAGTTTCAGGGCAGGATTTGTTTGCTGTATGGTTGTTCATGTTTTTAATTTTTTTGTGGCAGCACATGCAGATCTCTCTCTGTGCTCTCTCCCTCTGGCAGACACACTGTGCAGTGTCATGGTGAGACAGGTTTGCTGTGCAGAGCTTTAGAAGAACAACGTGGCAATCCTTAAATTATTAAGCATCCCTCCGAGTCTGCCTGTTTGATCTAAACTGTGCAAGGTGTTGTGAATAGTTTTACATAATTTATTAATCCCTTCAAAAACCTGTAATTCTATCAACTGTGTAAAGATGTGTTGTAAGAGGCTGTAGTATATGGGTAAGTAATAGGATCTCAAAGGTTGTTATTCTGCTTTCTGGCAAGAGTGTGCTGTTTGCTGGAAACTGATAGAAGGGTCTTTAAAATTCTAATGTTGCACGGAGATTGATTTATGTAAAGCCAGTCCTGCTTCCCGTGTGCTCCACAGAGATCCACGGCCCGCACTGGGCTCCACTGAGCCTGTTCCAGGCTTGCTGAGCAGCCTGAACCATGGTGGTGGCTCAGCCACCCTGGGACATCCACATTGCAAACTTGTGGTATTTTCCTTCAGGAAAGGAGGGAACACCTTTGCAGTGGGTAATTACCTCAACCTGAGCTGCCCCATAACACCGTGCTGGCAGGATAGGAGAGGGCTGTGGTGGGCAGAGAGATGAGCTGTGAATCCCTGGTGTGCAGCCACTGCCAGCGTCCCTTTGGGATGTGGGAGCCTATCCAGCCTCCTCTCACTGCTGCCCCAGGGACACGGATCTGGACTGACTGCAATGTTAAATAGTCACAATTTTTGGTTTACTGTCACCAGCCCAGTGAGGCTCCTGGCAGGTGCTGCAGGTGTCAGGGCTCGGATCCGGGCTCTGCTGTCGGTAAGTCCAGTGAGGATGTTCCCCTATGGAGCTGAAGGGCAGCCCTGTGCTCATCTCCTCCCTGTCCCCGCTGCTTTGGGAAGTGCCCAGCCTTGCCCTGGTCTGCTGGCAGAGACCAGAGCGTGGGGATCCTGCTGGGCTTTGGATTCTCACTGGAAAGCCCTAGGACACGGTGACTCCATGCTGGAAACGGCCATCACAGCCGGTGTGGCCTGAGCTCCCGGGTGTCCCTTTGCTCTGTGACAATCCTGGGTTTGGTGGGATTCATGTAGCAAGTTCCCTGTCAATGTAACGTGACCCTCTTTGCTGTGCCAGCCCAGGCCCCGCTGTCCCGCCTGGTTGTCCCCGTGCTGCTGGCGCTCGGCTGGATCGTGGGCTGCGCCCTCATGGTTTACATCGTCTTCTCCTGACGCAGGAAGGGATGGATGGCAGCGTCACACAGCAGCCCTGTGGTAAGTGAGGGCAGTGTCACACAGCAGCCTCCCCTGCCCTGCTTGGCACTGCCACCCTTTTAAATGGAATTTTCTGTCTCTTACAGGTCAGAAGAACCTACAATGATGTTGATTAGAAGAACACAGAAGTTCAACTGAGATTTCTAACGACTAAAAGAAGCATAAAATGAGTTATTTTTAATATCAACAATGTAAATGCCGTGCACACTTTTTATCCACAGCATTAGGAAGAATCACCAAACCAATTTCCCTGTTCTCTGATTATTTGCAATTGAGGGGGTGGTTTTTGGCATCTTGTGGTAGGTCAGATACCTGCCTGCTTGCTGAGCAGCAAACTTTTAAAATAGCTATTACCAGCTAAGGAACTTCAAGCTTGCTAGAAACAGGCAAGGGTTAATTTCTCATGGGGCCTGGGCAAGTATTTTTAGCCTTATTATGAGGAAAATCTCTTGGAATCTATTGTTATGAAACAGAAACATGTATGTCCTTCGAAAAGAAGACCTCAGGCTTATTCAGGGCTGGGAGGGTCGTACAGCTGAGTGCGTCTGCAGTCTCAGGCTCACTGGGGGCCCTGAGTGTCTTGTACTGGGGGGTTTGCCTTTTTTAATTATAATTGGAAATAATTGTATTCCCCCAGTCAGTAATAAGCCTTGTGAACTTCCAGTGACTTTGCCATTTAAATCACAACCGAGCATCAGATCACTGCATTTTCACAGACAGCTTTGGGCTTTTGAGCATGAAGATTTTTCTACTGAAGAACTGCCGTTCTCAGAAGATGAAATCATTAATAACTCAATCCCCAGTTAAAGCAGAGAATCGATTGTGAGAGGCATGTCTGGAAGATCCCAGCAAGATGTATGTTTAAGGGAATGTGAAAAAAATCTTAACGACCCCTGATGGGGTTAAAGAGAGAAAGAAGCTATTTTTTTGACTCCTGCTCACACAATTTGTATAATTTTGAGAATGTGAGGAAGGCACATCAGTCAGACATCCTGTCTCCATCTGTGGGCACTGTCTGTTGAGCTTTAGGAATGGGAACACAAATAGGTTTGACCGTAGTGCAGCCATGAACATTCCTGGGCCACTCCAGCAGTCAGCAGGAGCACTGAAGTGTGACATTCCGTTTGGGAATTGTCTTAACACCGGGTTTCTTCCCCTGTGAATGAACTGAGGGCAGAGGGGGGATCCAGTCTCATCAGATGTCCTGAAAGAGAGGGGCTGAGTCCTGGAGATTCCCGATCCCTGCACGGCTGCTGTGTCCCTGAGCACTGAGCAGCAGCTCAGGGAGTCCCTGCAGGTGGGAACCCCCCCTCCCTGCGAGGGGCTGGCTGAGCTCAGAGCCCACCCTGAGCAGGCACCTCAGGGGCTCACCTTCAGGACCAATTCCTCGCTGTCTGAGACTCAGCCCACCCAGACTGATCCAGCTGTGACTGACACAGGGCCAGCAGTGACTCCACAGTGACCACGTCCATGTTTTTACAACTCAGTTCATTTACCAGGCACAGAGGGAAATAGTTCGGAAAGATCCCGCTGGCCCAAACAGCTCTTTGAGTGTCTTACAACGCTGGAAATTGAATGTTTCCAATTAAAATGTTACAGAGCTAAAACATAAACACGACAATCTGGTTTAGCTTTACCTGATTTTTGAGATCTGATTTGGCAGAGGAAACCAAAATAACTTTCTAGGCTGGCTTCAATATCTTCGAGCTAACTTGCTGTATACAAAGGAGAAGTTTCTGCCAGTTTTATGGGGTAATAAAGAGAGGATTATTCCAAGAAAATATGCATCCCCCACACTGCTGGAAGATCACTGAGCACTCTGCAGAGTAACCTTTTGTAACCACCTTCAGACAACCCACTCGGCTGTCTGCTCCTGGTGCAGCTGTACCGCGTGGAGCTCCCCTCACATGCCGGGGTAAAAGGGGTAGCAAAAGGTTTGGGGTTTTTCATTCCTGAAAAGTAAAACAAGTGTTTCAGAACCGGGTTCTTTTCTCTCAGAGAGATGCTGGTGACTGAGGGTTAAAAAACCATGCACATTCAGATTTCTTGCAAAATGCTGGTGCTACACTATTAAAGACAGGTGATAACTTCAGTTTTTGTCACCGTGCCAGACCACTACAATATTGTTACAGTATAACGCCAGGCTTGCCCCATGGCCTCTGCCTGGCTTTCCCTGTTTCCCCTGAACAGCTCTTGGAGAAAATCGAGTAGAGAGGAGTCTCTGTCCTCCTGTCCTGGGATGCTGCATGTGGCATCCTGGAACCTTTTCCAGGCTCATGTTTATATTCTTTTAATGCTTGTAATCCCATTTAAGGGTGTTGGTGGACACAGGGCGTGACGGTGTTCCTCTCCATGGTGCAGAGCGGAGCCCTGGGGCTAACACCTGCCTGTGAACCAGCGCTCGGTGCGGGACAGGGGTAACACCTGTCTGTGAGCCAGAGTTTACTGTGCGACGTTCCCAGTCCCACGCCAAGGACAGTGGCTCCAGGGCGCTTTGCCCACCTCCTGTGTCTCTCCTGCCCCAGAGCTGGCAGCAGCCCAGGGAAGAGGCTAACCTGCTCCGGGCCGTCAGCCCCGCAGCGCCCCGCACACGCGGCCCGTGCCGTGCCGTGCCGGCCCGTGCCGTGCCGGCCCGTGCCGTGCCGGCCCGTGCCGTGCC
>VXAZ01006521.1:683760-715652 GCA_013399875.1 Gymnorhina tibicen
GCCCCGGTGCGAGCCCCGGTGCGAGCCCCGGCCCCGCCACGGCACAGCAGCTGGAGCCCCGCATCGCCCGGGCCCGCGGAGGGCACGGCTCAGGTAGGAGCCCCGGGCGGAGCGAGCGGCGGGCGGGGCCGGGGTGCCGCAGCCCTGCCGGGAGGGGCCATCAGCGCTCGGGGCGGGGGCGGAGCCGCAGGGCACAGCCCAGGGGAGGGCGCTCCCTCACCTGTGGGGCCCGCCGGGCTCTGCTCTCCCTCCGGCCCCGTTCCAGCATCCTCAGAGCGCTGCGGGCTTTTTTTGTGCAAAGCCGGGGGGAATGTTGGTTCCTGTGTGAAAATAGAGGAGCTCTGGGTTCCCCCTCTCTGTGAGAGGCTCGTTCCTGCGCAAAGCCAGTCCTGGGAGTTGTGTGAAGGATTTTTTTTGTTGTGGCCTGTGTTTTCTGAGCTGTGGGGCTCAGGGGCAAGAGCAGACATTTATTTGCAGAGAATTTTTGTTTTGTATTTTTATAATTCCTGTGAAGAACACACACCGCATTTGGCTCATAATTTCAGTTTATTATCAAAATGTTTTGATCAGATGACAAACTCAGCTAAAAGGACATAGGTTTTTAAATAGACCTATTGTAGCAGTCATCTGAGGTATCTGGTACTTGGTTTGGAAATGTCTTTGCTTTGATAAACAAAGCAGTAAGTTCCTTTGCAATCTGCATGAGGATGTTTAATACATATCATTGCAGATTTAAAGCCTTTTACCTTCTTACTTAAAGCTCCTTCAGACTCGTGCAATCAGCTGTGCAGCTTTCCTGATGTGAGGACTGACATCGATCAGAACATGTACAAGTTATGTGCAGGATCAGAGCCTAAGCACTGACGGAGTCAGCCTGACAACTCCAATGTTGGTGCCCTCCATTGGAGAACTCAGTTTTGTAGGCTTTATCTTATTGCCTGATACCGTGCTTTACTCCAATTTCCCAGTTCTATGCAGCCACTGATAAAATATGTTACAATAATTCAAGTCAAAAGTGTAGCTCAAGATTTAAATATAAAAACTATGATTTATACATTTCTAGAAACTTTAAAAAAGAGCAAAGAGAAAGCAAGAAAAAGCTTAGAAAATGGTGAAAGGGTCTTTGATCACAATCTTACAGATTATAGGTACAGAAATTAATAAATTATCTACAATTTCAGTTGGGCTGGAAAGCTGTAAATAAACTGTTGTAAATAGGGACTTCAGGTAATACGCGCTGGAGTAATTAGTGAGAAGGTACTTAAGTACAGCAGGTCTTTGGACTCCTCTTGTAGAAATCGTTTCAAGTAAAAATGAAAACATTTGGTAGAACAGATTTCCTGTAACAGCAGAGGGTACAAAGTCTGACACTGGGATATAAACTATCGTCTCTCTACCATGTTATGATGGCTAAAATATGTGTTACTGAGTATTTCCTTCCTCCCCCTGATCAGAAATCTGCATTCACTCACGGGGGGAGATCATGTGTTATACTTTGCCATTTTAAAATGAATCCAAAAAGCCAGTGGCTGTGGGGCAGGGTTAAAACTACAGGTGAAGTGTCGCTGTGTGCTGCCAGGTGAGTTCGGTCCTACAGGGCTCCAGGGGGGAGAAGCAGCTCAGCGCTGCCTTAGTCCTTCTTCGGTGCTGCGATGGGTGATGATTTGGGGTTTGCATGTTTACCAAGAATTACAGTCATGTGTCTAGCATATTCCCCTCAGTTTTCTTTCCTCCTCCCCTTCTCAAAATCAATTGGAAAGGTCTCTTTTCCTGGAAAGCTCCTTGAGATGTGAGGTTTGCAGTCTGTCACCAAACGCGGCACTTCTTAGCAGGATCCATCTTGTCTCTCGTGGTGCATGAAAAGGCTTCTGAAAACTCTGGGGAGTTCTGCAGTGATCCCAGGACCCTTTAAAACAAAGCAACACGCTGTCATTGCTGCTGGCCTTGGTTTGAAACAAACAACATGACCCATATTTTGTAACTTCCTTTTTTTGTGTCACCTCACAGTAGTGTGGGCAACGCCCTGTTGCTGAGCTCTGACTGTTGCTTCATTTCACCTTAAGGGCTGGCTGTGTTTTCTTCTGCAGTTTGTCTTGCCCCTGTTGCAACCCGAAAAATACAGGACCTGTCTCCTCCTCAAGGCTTGCTCTCACAAGCCAGTTCTTTCACCTAGAACAGATTTCTTGCTTGTCAGTAGTTTTCACTGAGGATTTTTTCAGCTACGTTTTGCTGACAAGTTTCTTGGTGACGGAAAAACAAGACCCTGAGGTCAAGGGCTGTGGTGGTAACTTGTCAGTGAACGTTCATTTACATTTTTACACCAACCAAGTTTTAACTGAGATCATACTGCTCCTCTGGGCGTTCTGCACAGATTTTCCAGTGAATGAGTTTCCTGGCAAAAAGACACGTACAAACAATAGCTTTCAACTGAACATGGGAAGCGAGTATGAGGCCATTCCAGCTAAGGCTGATTTTATATGTGTAATTGTGAACATGTGTGGTAGATCTGCTAAGAGTCACTTGTTCCTTCAGGAATGGGAATACAGCAGCACATACCTATGCAGGGAAACAGCCTCCAGTGTCAAATGCAGGTACTGATGGACATTGATTGTGGCCCAGTTCTTTAAAGAACTGTTTCTTTGAGTAATTCATGGTTGTTCTGAGAATTATGTTGACCATTAGAACCAGGATGTGCCCACAGAAGCTGAGGTGAAGTTCAGCAGTGACACCTGCAACACTTCAACTGTTGTACAAGGCTAAAAGTGACTCTCTGGTCTTGGGAGCCAGCAGTGGAACAGGAGATGGCACAGAAAAAGGGTTATCAAAAAAGTCATTTTGGTGATCTAGCTGTGCTTCACTGCTCCAGTGAACTAGAACTGCTAAAATGGGATGCTCTGCAATTAACAATTTTTATGAGGAGCTGCCTGTCCTACTTGTAAGGAGAAACAGCCCACAGTCAGTGTAGCAGGTGTTGAAAAGGCTCATCCCACTCCCCAAATAATAATTGAAGAAGGCGTGTTGGGAGCCTTTGTGACACTTGTATAGTATGTTATTAGGTGTTAATTCTGTGGGTATGTCTCATGAAATGCTTTCTATTTTAGAGCTCTTACGGGGCCTCATCCTGTAAATGACTTCCCATTCTAAGAATGTTGTCTGGTTTCTCATGAACACTTGTATCATTGCATAGAAAGTTTATAGCCTGTCCTTCTGAGGTACAGACAGCACAACACGATCTAATCTATCCAGGGTACATACAAACACAGCTTGTAACACTGAGATGCTGAACTAGTGAACTTCAAAGGCTTTATGCCTCATCCAAATCAGATGTGCTGAGGTTCTGAAGAGCCTCTGGAGCCTCATTAGCACTGAGACCAGACAGGAATGATTGTAGGATCTGGTGCACAAACTGCCTCTGGGAGAGATCTCAGATAGTACAACCCACCCATAATGAAACCAGGCAAGGAACAGTGAGGGAACAGTCGCTGCTTTCAGTAAATATTTGAGTGTGTGGCATAAACAAGATTTGGTTGAAAGAACGCTGTTGAAAGAAAGATACTGAAATTAATGTAGTGGATTGTATCAGCAGAGAACTTGGCTATTGTGGACATGGAGCCTGGAGATGACTCAGCCTTCCAGAGCCAGCAGATGCTGTGATGGCTGCACTACCACTGATCTTGTGGCATTGGACCAAACAGGTTTATTAGAGCACATTGTTATACTGCTGATGAATAAACTGCTCTGACTTCAGATAAAAAGAAAAGATCCTAGTCTGGCCCAAAGGCTTCACCCCTGAGCAGCCACATTTCCTGCATGGCTCTACTGAATTGAGCCCAGCTGATCTTGGGAAGGCTGGCTGAGCACTCCAGACACAAAATACGTATCTGCTGTTGTACCACAGCACAGGAGTTTGTTAAGAGTGAGGGTCAGTGATCTCCCACTGATTTTACCTGCGACTTCAGTGGAGGACAAAACTCCATCCGTGCTGTTGGTGTATAAAAACCTTACCAGGAGCTATTGCGGGAGCCAGGGGACCTGTGGATGAGGCCTGGATTCCAGACACAGTCACTGGGACTCTGCTGTAACAGTTGTGCAGTGACAGCAGGTGATGGTGTGTGTGTCCTGTGATGGAGACTGTTCAAAGCTGCTCCATAATGTGGACAGAATTAAGCTGGATCTTCTCAAGGATGAGACAACCCTCCCACATCCTTACTCTGCCTGTGGAGCTTCCTGGGAAGGGCTTTGCCTGTTGGTGCAGCACAGGGCAGTGCTGGGCTGGAAGGGACAGGGACAGCCCCGCCTGTCTGTCTCCTGTCAAGCAGCCCGAGTGTGCTCTGCCTGTAGATGTGTGTATGTTAAACCTCCCCTGGGAAGGGCAGCCCGGCCCTTGGGCAGGGTCCTTTCAGTTCCACCACAAACAGCCGTGTTACAGTGGTGTTACACCTCGGGATTGCACTGAGCATTGTTGGCTTTGCTGACCTGAATTTGCCTGGGCTGTGCACGTCTGTCTTGATGGAGTTCACTGCATATTCTGGTCTGTACGTTCCACACCAGACCTGCACAGGTAACAAAGAAAAGCATCAGATTGTACAGGAAGAGACCTGCTGTCATTTAACTATGAAAAACCTAATGTTCATGAGAACAAATTCCACATCACAACATAGAGAAAAAAAGGTGTATTTTGTCAAAAAAAAGTACGTCATTGTCCTCAGACAGAGGCACTTGGGGACAAGAAACTTCTTACCAGGCTTATGAGTGCTGAATTAATTTCCTTTAGGGAAGATAAAAATCACCTAATGAGACTTTATTTTCACTGCTTTGCAGTGAACACTGCTCAGCTCTGCAGCTCTGCCAGCTCTTAGTTAGCCCATGGGAGTCAGCCTGTTCTGAGTTGCTGTTAAACTGTAATGTCAAGTGGTTTTCAAAGCCCTCAGGCAAGAAGTAAAGGATACCTGTGCGAAGTTCAGAAAAAACAGCTGTTTGTGGTTCATGTCGAGACCAGGAAGAAGTTTTTCTTTTCCATGTTTTCTCACAAAGTTTTCATAAGCCTGTAGAATGAAGTGAGTAGAAATGTTACCACTTCCAGCCCAGACAGTCAAAATGAAATGATGACAAGGAGGAATATGGATTCTTTGACATAATTAATCATTGTCTCCCTTGGCCATCCATCCCACATACACCACCTTGAAGCAGAAGATCACAGAGCCATTTCTTAGTACTGTGCTGTCAATTATCTAATGCTGCATTATGAAAAAGAGATTTTACCCACTGTGGGTTTTTTGGGGGTTGGTTTTTCTACAGTGAAATTGCAGAAGACTTTAAAACCTTGCCATAGTAAGAACAGCTGCTTTCATGTTTCTTATGGAGACTTGGGTCAAACAATGTGTTGTTAGTGTATCATCACCGATGAAAGATGCTGGAGAAATGTTCTGCCTGAAGTCAGTGCCAAAGTACTGCCCAAGCGCAGCTGAGGCATGAGCAGATAGCAGGTCCATGGAAAAGGCTCTGGAAGTTTCAGTGGATAACAGCTGAACGAGAGCCAACAGTGCCACAGCACTGCAAAAAAGGCAAGTGTTGTACTGGGATGTGTAAACAGGAGTGGCTTATATGAAATACATGAAGTAATCCCTCTACTCCACTTGGCACTGGCCAGGCCTCAGCTGGAGCCTCTGTCCAGTTTTGGGCACTGCCCTTCAAGAAAGATGTGGACCAACTGGAGAGAGTCCAGAAGAAAGCAGCAAGAATGAGCAGAGGTCTAGCAAACATGACCTATGAGGAAAGATCGAAAGAATTGGGTTTGTTTAGTCTAAAGGAGAGAAGTCTGGGCCTTGAACCATGTAAGTCTTCAAATATGTGAAAGGTCACAGGAGAGAAAGGAGCAGATTGTTGTTTGTACTGTTGGAAGCAAAGCCATGGTGGCACTGGGAGTGCCACGAGGAAGCAGCGGGAATGCTCCTGCGGGAGGTTGGAAGGATACAGAAGGGGTTGATTCTACCTACATGGAGAAGGGGGTGGAATATTGACCTCTCAAGATTCCTTTTGGACCTTTTTTACTATTTAAATGGTGTCATAATAATTTTTAATACTTCTGACCTAATTTTTCTGGCTACTCCCGTTCCTTTCGGAAAGCGTATCCCCTTTCATGGCTTTGTACTTCGCACAAATGTTCCAGTAACTGAAGATCAGACTAATCTAATAAGCCTGATGCCTCTTTTAGGTTTCCAAATCATTCTTTAAACTCTCGTTAATAATTGTCTTTGCCCTCAAATATGTCCATTTCCAGTGAGAACTTGGAGAAGCCTGAGTTGGCCCATGCATCCCAGAGGCTCTTTGCTGAGCAGTGACAGCAGTCCCCTGTCAAGTGTTGAGTATTTTGCCACAGAGCAAGGTGTTCAGGGAAGGAGAAGGAGGATCATGTTGTTGAGGCTTGCAGCCATCAGATTTGTGAATAACAAGAAAAGCTGATAGAGAAGCTGACTCGCTACTTTCTTCCAGACCATTTTCACAAAAAGAACCTGTGTCTCTTTGACTGTCAGTCTCAACGGTGGCCAATCTAGGGAGTCCAGCAGCTGTTTTAGGAAGAGAAGGAAAGGAAAGCCAAAAAGCATCCAGCTCCCATGGAAGGCTTAGTGCAGGGAGTCCAGTGTCTCTGACATCATGGGATACCAGCACAGAGGAGCCAAGTCACCTGTACAAGATGAACAGCAAAGTGTTTGTTTATGTTTATGGGTCAGAAGAAAGTAATTCTGCCCCTCCTTCCAGGCATAAAAAAGTTGGTGAAAAACAGTCAGCAGCAGACAGCTGCTGGTATCAGCACTTCAGTTAGGTCATGGTCCAAGTGTGAGCCAGTGAGTGTTTCCATTCCACACATTCCTTATTCACAAAGGAAAAAAAAAAGGTAGTTGAAAAAGAGTTCCCTAGGAACAGGTAAAATGTAGCCTGACATGATTAACAGGATGAGAAATACCACAGCTGGCCAGGAACTTTAATCCGTGTCTTGATGGCACAGTAGGTCTAGTCCTGTCCCTAACACAGAAATCGCGTTGCTTCTTCCAAGGCTCTGAAACTGATTTCCTTAATCTCTGACAGCTTCAGCTAAAACAGAAAAATGGATACTTCTTACCTTGTATGCTTGTCTCACACCCCCATTATCAGCAATGTTTTCTCCTAGTGTGTTGATTCCACTCAGCTGTAAAATAGAAAGGAAAAGTATTGGTTTCTGAAAAAAGAGCTCATCCAGGACCTGTAACACCAAGCTTTGTGCATTTTCCACTTTCTAAAGGCAAGAATTACCTTAACACCTGAAGGTTTAACAGAAGATTATGTTAACATCTCTGGAAAGCCTTTGTGTCCCTTGTCTCAAAATCCATGTTTTGAGATACTATTGTTTTTCTAATCCTCTTCCTTCCCCTCTGGGCAACTCTCTAGGCTCTGTATCTCTTACCCAGATTTTCTGCTACTTAGTCATTTAGTCATTGCTCATTTATTCTTCCTCTTTTCTCCTTGTCTTTAATCTTCAATTTCTTACCACACTTCCAGTTAGAGGAAATGGACAGAATCTGTACAGTCTGTAGAACAAGTTAAAATTCAAACTCCAAACTGCTGAAATTATCTGTTAACAGACATCAGCAAACCTGCTAGAAGGTATTTTTCTGTATATTACGCAAGTTCAGTAGCTTCTTGGTAGTCAGATACATAGAAGATCTCTATTTAGCAGGTATTCCTAAGTCAGTCAAATATCACCAAAGATGATGAAGCTTTGGTAATGGGAAATCTCTAATTTTATTTTCTAGAAAACATATTCTTAACCTTTAGCCTAGCATATTGATTTATGATAGTCAAAGCTGCAAAATCTAGAATCATCCTTTGATTGAATTTAATGTGTAAATAAAAGGGCAGAAAAATATGTTAAAATTTTCTTCTCTGTTTTTACTGGCTTCTCTCTGAGTCCCAGCACTTCCACACATGTTTTGGGAAAACCTCAGGGCTGAGAGTTTTATCTTTTCCCTATCCTGTGCGATGGAATATATTGTCAGGCTGTAAAAAACCGGCCAGTAGAATTGAGAGAAAAAACTTCTTGTTCCTTCCATGTGGCACTGCAAGCAGTGCTGTCTCATCAAACCAGCACGGGGAGCTACACAAACAGGACGTACGTTCTGTCCACCTGCCAGGTCCCATGAGAAGTTCCCATACTGGTACACAATGCACTGGGACAGCTCCTTGAAATTCCGTGCTGATTCTTCAGTCCACCAGTCCACAAGGTCTCCGTTCTCATTAAAATTCCTGCCTGTAACAGTACGTTAAACAGAATTATTTATGCAGGAAAAGAGGGTTTGGTGCAGTGAAGAGGGAGCGAGTAAGACGTTGGATTGTGCTTTTGGGAGAGCAATACTGTAATGCCTCAGAAATCCAGACTTGATCTTACATATGGAAATTCATCTCCCTTTTATGTGCTCCCTGGAAGGATTAAGCACTAAAGCAATGTAAAACACCCTGTGCATTGAGTGTTTTGTCACTAGAAGCTCAGTGCCTCACCGTTGTCGTCAAAGCCATGTGTGATCTCGTGCCCGATGACCATTCCTATGCCGCCGTAATTCAGAGATTTGGGCTGGGAGGCACTGAAGAAAGGGGGCTGCAAAATGCCCGCAGGGAAGACTGAAAAAGAAGCCACAGCACAGTTAAGGCCCTGCCTCGTTATCCTGCATGTGTAGTGGGGCCAGAACACTTTTATGGGCTTCAACCAAAATCACGCTGTTCCCTCTGATCTCCCAGCAGCAGTAAGTGACTGACATATGGGAATGCTGTAGGACAGGAGGAACAGAGCAGCAGGACCACTCCCCTCTTCAGACACTTCCAAAATCATGACCAGCTTTTGCTTTGCTACTATTTTGCTCTGCAAAAAAAGCAGTTTGTTCCGATTTACATCACTTAGCATTCACAGACTTCTGTCTCATCATTAAACAAACCTCACAACATTGTGAAAAGTGGGAGGGTGTCCCTCAAGAAGAATAAATTATTTGATCATTCCATCACAAATCAATCTCAGAGACAGGAATTTATTCTTCCCTTGAAAATACAAGTAACTCCCACTAGAATCAATAAAAATAGGCCAAGTTGGCAATAAAAGAACTGGAACAAAGCACTTCTTTTTACCTACTTCTCTACTCATTTCTCTAGGCTTCTAAGAAACAATTCAGTTAAAAAGAAACCATGTTGCAATTATGATATTTTTATAAATTAAGAGCAATAGAATACTATAAAATATTCAGTTCCACTTTAGTATCTCATGAAGGCCTTTTCCTTTCCCCTTGCTGCCACTGCAATATAAAGTATTAATTCTCTCTGGGAAGAAGCTGGATGTAACTCTACAGAACTTGAACAGACAGGAGGAATTGGGTGACAGTTCTCACCCAGTAAAAGAAAGAAGATTGATGCTTCTTGCATTTCATTATAAATCCAGTTCAGTCCTAGGGCTTTCTTTCAGGAGGAAAAAGAACCAAGCAAGAATTAGAAAATAGTGAACAGGTTAGAAATAACCCAGTTCTGCTGTCTGTGCAAGCTGCTGTCACAGCAATCCCAGTACAGTGCTAGTTTGCTATGGAATGAAATACCCAGGGTTTCGTGCTGTCCCCAGAAAGCACCGACAGTAACAGCAGTGTAAGTGCCACGGTGTGTGCAGGGCCCTGGCAGCGGAGCGATCTCGGGAGCTGTTGGCTGTGGAAGCGCTGCCGGCAGGACGGGGACTCAGGGCTGTGCAGGCTCAGAGCCGGCTGCTACCTGAGGAACACACAGTGGGGCTGCCTGGCCAGCAGCAGCTCAGCTGGATTTTGGAAGCTGAGTGGCTTCCTTATGGTCTGAGCTGCTGACGGAGCAGTGCAGGTCAGACCACACTCAAATGTAGTAACAGAGCTCTAAGTTCCCTACACATCATGCACAGAACTGCTCTTTAGAGGGTTTTTTTAAAGTCTAGTTCTTAGATAATTCAGACATCACTCTAAAGATCAGACTGCTTTAATTATCCTGTGCATGCCATAGTTAAAGGATGAGGTAAGAATTTATGACTCACATTAACTGCCAGTCACCAGTTTCAGTCTTACACATCAAGATTCCTTTCCTACAAATTACTGAACAAAGCTATTTTAAACAAAGCCTTCTGAAAGTTTTTGTGTTAACTGTTCGGTAAAGAGCTAAATGCTCACATCAGGAAATAATCTTGTTTCATTTCTGTGCAGAGCCCTGCAGGACAAGGTTTTTCCATTTTTTCAGACTTGTTTTCAGGAGTTATAGGTGAATCACAGTACCTCACTGATGGCCTAGAAAGGACACTGCAGTCTGTGACATTTGGATGACTAAAATTTAAACACTATTTGCAGAATGGACGTGACAGAAATATCGAGAAGCACAATTAATGTTGTGAAATGTTTTGTGACTCTTGCGAGCCTTGCAGCACTGTGAAGGGATCTGGGATGGTTCACAACGTGAGAAACCTTGGGGCCTCCATGTGGTTCTAATCTTTAGCCAGAATGGATGGGGTTTTTTATTTCCATGCATGGTTTTGGTTAGGCTGACATTAGGAATCTTTGTACTCAGATTTGTAATATTGAGATCATTTCACTTCCTGATTTTAAAAGTACATACATACATATATATAAAATAGATAATTTGGGTATTAAATGTGAATCGCATCAATAAATTGGTAAACCTTACCTATCTGATTCCTACTTGCTGAGTAAAAAGCATTGACAACAGCAGCTCCGCTTATCCACCTGGTAACACCAGAAGAATAAACGTTAGAATTTAAGTTGTTAATGGCAAAGTTAACGATTGCTAGAATAAGCCTAGAAACTGTGTAAGAGAATCACAGAATGTTTGAGGTTGGAAGGTACCTTCTCCTGTGCAAACTGGATGAAAGACTAGACATAATATTATTAAATACTTACTCCTCTTTGTCCACCTTTTCTCTAAGCTTTTTCAACCTTTTCTTCTGGGTAAATACTAAATTTTGAATAATGTTTTCAAAGTATTCTTCTTCTTTGTAGTTCAGCTAAAAAGAAAGGGGGAAAAGGAGTTAGTGGTGGTGTTACTGATTTGGGATAAAAGACACATGGATCAGGAAAATCTAGTCTTAAGCATGATGACCTAAGCAACACATTTCTAAGAGTGTATTTTGATCTACTATTAGACCTTGGTTTGCAGAGCTCTGCTACATCACAGAGTTGATATTGCAGCTGGATCTATGTTAGCAGCTGGGTATTTTTTCCAGGGCTCTTCATTCTCTCTTTCTATACATATTTTGAGTGGGGTTCAGCAATTTTTGGTGTTGACCTTAACCTCTGGAGCTGCCTGTTGCAAACCAGTAGCTGCCAGTTTGGTAAGGAGCAGTTCCACCTCGGACGAAACACACGAGTCAGCTCCGTGCCTGTGCATCCACTGCACCCAGTGCTGGGTCAGTCTGTGCCACGTGGAGTGCTGCACGGAACACCGCTGGCTCCGTGCTTATCCTCACGTAATCCCTCTAGAATGTATACATGTCCCTGGGATGCCATCAGATCCTGTCATATGGGTGCTGGGTCAGCCGCACCAGGCTGGCCGGTCACACCTCCTCCCTTCCCCCTGCAGCTGGGCACACGCGGGGCTGTTCTGTGCAGGTGCACAAGGTTCGGTGTGGCATGGAAGGCAAACATACATTTTTTTCTCTGAAGACCCTTTTCTAATTCTCCTGCCTATTGTGTAAACTTACCTCCTGGTACTCACTGTTGAGCTTGTTGTCATCTGTCACGATCTCATCGGGATAACCAATCCTCTCTCTAATTGCTGTTGCCTAGGAACAAGGGAATTTGATATCCATAGCAAATCCAGCCATGCTTTTAAATCATAAATTATATAAGAAAGGCAATATGGAAGCTACTGCAGAAATGGCAGGATGTTAATTATATATAGGTTTTGTTTACATTTTTATTCATTGAAAGCACTATTCTGTGGTTTTTATCCTGTTGCTCCTAATAGCTGGTCAAATCACCAGAAATCATTCCTTCTCATTTTCAGTATTATTTTCCTGTGGATATTCATTATCTAGTTCTTTAATCACTGATTTGCCTGAAAGGTCTTAATCTTGTATACAGATTCCTCCTATTTTGGGTGCCTATCTCCAGAGACCCCTTCCCATGGAATCCTAAGTTGCTGTGCCTTATAAATGCAACTATAAATGTGTTTGTATTATAATATAGTGATAGAAGTTACTGCTTATTTTTTGTCAGGACAAACAATTTAAATACTGATTTTTGTAGAACTACACATTACCAATATTTAAGACAGAACTTACTTTTTGTTCTGCTCTCTTTTTGGTCTCTGCATCCATCCAGGGAAGTTCATCTAAGGTTTTTATAAAAACATCACGTATATCTGCAATCATTTCTTCAACCTGGAAGAGACATCAGAATGTTACAAACCCTCAGAGTAAGATGGTAGGCAATGCAGTTCAGTCACTCGGATTACCAAAACCTGATAGACATTGCCCCACTGGATGCTGTGCATCTGATGGAATCATTGTGTTTATGCCAACCCCAAAAATGGGTTGTTTCACACCAGGATTCAACTAAGGCTTCACTTCAGGTCCATTTTCAGGAATTTTCTGAGTGGGTGAAGGCAAACAGAAATAACCAATTGCCCCTGTGCCAGTGGTGGCAGGATGTGAATTAGTGTCAGACTCAAAGAACAGCAGTGACTGCTGGTGCCAGCGAGCGCTGCTCCTGGGATGTGAGGATTGGCTCGTGCACAGCCCACCCCTGGACCTGGCTCAGAGAGCTGTGGGAGCACGCAGGTGCCTCTCTCCCTCCAGCTGTGCACGTGCAATCCTCACATTTCACACTGTACTGTAAAAAAAACTTGAATTTTTAAACCTTTGTAATAACTGTTATTAACACTTTAATAAAACTTAAAAATCAAACCCACTTTGATTACACTGTAATAAAAAGTGCAATCAAAGCTGTGTCAAGAAGTGCATGGTGATGATTAAGGGCCACTTTGGCGGCACTCAGGCGGAGTGGCTGAAGGCTTTACCACGTGTTTGCTGTCTCCAGCAAAGGCCTCCTCCACGTAGAGCCGGCCCACAGCGTTCTCCATGTTCCCGTTGACGTAGTTGGCACAGCGGCGCCACACAGCAGTCTCGGAGGTGGTGCCGTAGAGGGCCTGTGGGACAGACATCAGGGCAAACGGGCACAGTGACTGACTGGCAGCCGGGTGTTTCAGAGGAGCCTCCTCCACCTTCAATACACACAGTTAACTCATACTCCTCGTTAGGGCACTTAGGTGGACTCACCTAAGTAATGGGAGGATCATTAGCAAAATTCTTACAGAGGAAGAAGTTCTGCTGTGGAAATACAAAGAACTTCCATGTCCAGTTGCTGAAATTGCTCAGCATTTCCTTAAAAGCACTAAGCTATCAGCAGGATCAAATGACTGAAAACTAAGATTGGGGCCATAATGTTTGCCTTGGAATATATTCTTCTGGATGATGAAGAGTTTGTAACAAGTCAGTCAGAACTGTAATCCCTTGCAACTAAATGGGACTGTTCTGATACCAAAATGGGGATTCATTTAGATTCAGAAGAACAAGAGACCAAGTACCAGAGCAGTGCTTTCAAATCCATTCAGCTATCAGGCATAAATCCCATAAATTATAGATACACTCCAGCAGAGGCTCAGCAAACACATCTGGCTTTTGTGTGCAAAATCCAAAATACATTAAATATTTATATACTACACCTACATAAAAAAACTATCTTTGGTGGCTCACAAAAGCCATCGTTAAAACTTAGGGAGAGATGAATTTCTGCACCTTACGGAAAGCATTCCTTGTGTCCTTGTAGTCCCGGCTGAGGCTGTTGACAAGATCCATCACAAATCGCCAGGTCATGTAATTTTGAAGGTCTCTGTTTAACAAAACAACAATAATAAGCTGGTAATGTTTTGAGGCTTATTAAGTTTTCTGGAAAGAAAATGCAAATACCAAGAATACTTAACACACCTACCTGGAAGAGTATTTTACAAGAATAGACCTGAGCTTGAGAAGGTAGTCAGGGTCGTAAACAATGACATGTTCTGTGTTGTCAATGTTTATCTGGACAGTTGACATGATAGCATTTATGAATTCTGACCAGTTGAACACCTGGAAAAACAATATGCATTATTGTATGGTTCAATCATAAACAGTTTAAATATGTTTGCATGACACAAATGCTCTGCCTTTGGTTTCCCTAATATTTGCACTACTTATAAATGGGGTCCTTGTAATAATAACTGGTCTGAGATCATTTATAGCTCTAAAAATGTTGTTAACATAGGGGGTATTTGGCAGTAAGGGTAGAGAAATTGCTTTGATTTGAAACTAACACAAGTTTTTCTTTATTTTTTCCATTTTTTTGTTCTGCCTATTAGTTTGAAAAGTGTTGGTGATTTTTCCCAGCCTGTATCTTTGAAAGGGTTTGTTGGGAGAGGTATTGTCTTCCATCAGACAAATGCATGAGGAGAGCAGATAAGCTTCCAGGAACAGTCACTGCAGGTCTGAGAGAGAAGCAGCAAACTTCAGGCTAATCTTGGGAATAATTGCTGTTCTATCCTTAGACATTACAATGCTATCAACTCCCATCAAGTGTCTTTTGAGCACTTTGGAATAAATTTAAATTAGTGCTGATCTGCAGCACCCCCCAGGAACTAATAACCAGGGCAATGCCATTCTATGACAGGAGTTGTTTTCTGACAGGATGACTGTAGTGGTAACCAACTACACCTGTGGGAGACGGTGAATTATGAAACCAATTAAACCAGGCAGGAGGGAACTGTCAGAGAATTAAAGTCAATAAAATTTCAGTGATTATGAAAAAGTGCCAGGAATAACAGTGTTTCATTGCACCTTACGGGCCTCAGAAACCTCAGTAAAAGTCATGAGAATAAAAACTACCCATGTCTAGTATGACATAATGCTCCCAAGGAGACGGAGCTGTGTTAGCAAAGCTTGGGCTGGTTTTCAGCTGGACTCTGGTGCCATGAGTTAAAGGCTGCCCTGCACAAACAGCACATGGCTCGGGGTGAGAGCAGAGCTGACACATCCCGGGGGAACTGCAGTGGGAGGGATGTGGAGAATTGTCCTGTTTCATGGGCCTGACAGCCTGCGCTCCTTTCTGCTTGCATTGGGAGCAATATTTACAGAGGGAATGTTGGACAAACAGGATTTTTGTTCTGAATCTGCAGCTCTGGATAAACAGGGTGGAGCTGAGTAGTCCACTACAACATCCCTGAACCAGTTGGTGGCTACAGGCTGGACTTTTGTCCTGGGCCCTGAACCCATGAGGATAAGTAACAGGATCACAGAACGGTTTGGGTTGGAAGGAACCTTAGAGATCATCTGGTTCCAACCCCCTGCCATGGGCAGAGGCATCTTCCACTGGATATTTTTTTCCTTTGTGCTTTTCCATCTCTTTATGTTGAGGCAGATGGGAAGATGCACCTTCAGGTTAGGAGAAGTAGTGGATACAGAATGTGCCTACAGTTCAGTGTCATCAGAAGAGTAGGTAAGACTGCACATCAGGGATCCTGTTCAATAGCAAATATGTCATGTCTTTAACCAAAGAAAATTTCAGACTTCATTGTTTAATCCCATCAGTGATAAATAAGAGGTTAAAATACCAGGTTATTGATCACTCACCTTATGATTGATTTCCAGTGAGAAGTTGTTTTGGAGTTGTGCCAAGGTCATTTTATTGTACAACAGAAGTGGATCATTTCTGTCTTCAGATTTTGTTGTTGCCTGTCAGAGTTAATCAGGAGAAAATGACTATTGCATCGAGTCAGTTCCCAGGAGTTTCGGTTCTCATCGCGATGCCCTATCTGTTCTTTGTGACCCGCTCTATTGCTGGGGAGGAGGCACAACCCACAGCTCACACAGCTCTGTGCTGCTCTGGGCTCTGGGAGTTTGCACTGCTGAGTTAAACATCTGCATCCACAATAGCAGATTTTACCCTTTTAAAGTGCTTTGAAAAATCAGTGATGCCAAGCGTCCTTTTATCTCTATCCTTCTCTTCCGCTTCCTCTTCCCTATTCTATTGTGCATTCAGTGTTTTTTTTCTGTGGTTTTTTTAACAAACTCCCAAGAGCACAATGCCAGCTCTCTTCAGTCACATTCAGGCTGATACTGAGTTTTGGATGAAAGATTAAAATCCCAGGCAGTGGCAGCTTCCCCAGCACCAGCTGGACTCCACCAGCAGCAACTGCTGCAGGGACATTGCAGGTGTGGGTTCCTTTCATACTCCTCTTTAAAACCTTTCTCCAGTGAATTCCTTTTTTGATAATAATTGCCCATCTCTGATCCAAGCCCAGAGGTGTGTTTCTCAGGAAAATGAAGAACATCAAAATCAGATGGTTTTAGTTTATACAAATGGTTTTCCCAAGTATATGACCTTACTATCAGTGTAATTTCAAAAATAGCTGAAGCTATAAAATATATATTCAGCCTGTTTCATGGTCATCCTCAGCTTCAGGTCCTGCTGCAATGGTTAATAATAATAAGCTATGATTTTCTCATGAATGCCTTTGGTTTTCTCCATGCACATTCAAACTCTCACTATTTCTCCAAAGTCAAACTCATTATATTATTTTTCCTTTGTCCTTTTCTTTTAAGGGAGAACAGTGTTTGGTTAAAAATGCCCTTGGAACAATCAGCATTGTGGAGCAGCTTGTGCAGCACAAACATGACTTTGTGTTCACAGCAGGGCAAGGGCTGGGAATCTGCTGCTCTGGGATCCAAACAGCCCACGGGGAAACAGGACAAAGGGAGGAGAGGCCCCAAAGCATCCCCCAAAACTCACACTCTAAACCACATCAAACAAAACCCAAGTCTGTCTCTCTCTGCTCTTGCAGGGCTTCTGTGAACAGATCATGATAAAACATTTCGCTGCTTGGAAAACAGCTGGCTCAAATACTTTCCCTTGCTCCTTCCAGGACACAGCTGTATTACTGTCTGTTCCTTCAGGTGTAACAGGCTCCATACATTTCTGGTCTGGTCCCACAAAATAGCATCAGCAAGGAAGTTAACAACTCTGTTTACAGTCAGCTCTCTTAGGTATTAAGAAAAAAGTCAGTTATTTAAAGGATAGTTTAAAGATGTTTTTCTTACATTGGCAATCTCTTTCTCCAGGTCCATAACTCTTCCCATTTGTTCAGAAATCTCACTCTCATTGACAGAAATGTTTCTTTCTTG
Organism: Gymnorhina tibicen; assembly: GCA_013399875.1. Lineage (NCBI taxonomy): Eukaryota > Metazoa > Chordata > Aves > Passeriformes > Artamidae > Gymnorhina > Gymnorhina tibicen. The sequence continues at coordinate 701,012 of VXAZ01006521.1, forward strand.
TAGGATTAGCTTAGCTACAGAAATCATGAAATTAATGTAGGCAGAGCATGCCTGCAGGAAAAAATAGTAACAGTTTAAAGACTTAAAACTCTTCAAAGTAGAGCATACCTTGATTATCTTCAATATTTCATCTTCATTTTTATGAACTACAGTTCTTAACCCCTTATTTAAACAGTTCAATTTCATCAGAAATACTGTTAGATCACAACTAGAAATTAACTTTGAACATTCCCTCATGGAGCACTGCTGTGTAATTGGAGCGCTGTTCAAAGCTAAACACTTCCAATGACTGCACTGTGTTTTCATTATTTAGAATGAGACATTTGTATGTCCATATTTAAACCATCACCCATGTTTTTTCTAGCTCACTTTAATTACAGCTTCCAAAAATACCGCTTCCAAAGAGCCATGTTCCCAGGAACATAAAACGAGGGAATTGGCTTTGTGGGAAAAGCACTCGCAGAAGTTGTGAACCTCCTCCAGTGCTTCTTGGAACAGTTAGAACTCACGTTGCTGAATGCAAAGGTAGGTATACTATAGACAATATGTATGAAATTAACATTAAATAGTTCACTAATGATAAGAATGTAAATATAGCAGCAAATTCTCTGAAATGTCACACTGTGAATTATCTTAGGGTGTCATTATATTTTATGGAACCTCAGTATTATTCTAATTCCATTACTATTTGTAATTCTAATTTCTCATTGGTAAGTCACACTCATTTTTCTATCAACAGAAATGCTCTTTACAATATTCCTTTTCAATGCAAATAAAAAACATGCATAGTGCTGGATCAGCTATCAAGTAACAAATCTGTTTTATGCAATGTAATCCACCAAACCAGTGATTAAACCTAGGATTAATAAGGTGTGCATGTCATCAGCTTTATTAATAGAAGTATTTTGGCACGTTCAGCTCCTAAGGCAGGGGACACACCTCTTCAATGAATGCTCCATGTGTGCAGCCGTTCCCTATGCCCTCCTGGGCATCCCTCCCTGCCAGCAGGGCCAGGCTGTGCCCAGCTGGGCTGTGGCACCGTGGGACCAGGCAGCTTGCACAGAGCTGCCAGCAGGGACAGAGACAGGGCTCACAGCAGCCCAAAGGGCTGAACTCCCAGCGCCAGTTGCAAGCAAGAGAGATCATTTCAGAAAGGGAAAAGCCCATGAAACCACTGAGAGCTACAACAAGTCACAAAAGACAGTGCATACCAACCCTGTAAAAACCAGCATAAAATTCCATAAAGCTATTACCTCAAACCAGTAAGTAACAGAGATTTTTAGGTACCAATCAGTGACTTTATTTTTGCCCTAAGTGCAGTTCATAAGTCAGGTAGCAAAGAAATAAGTCAGCTAATTTCAACTGGACTGTATAAATAGTCTCAGCAATTTCAGTGGAAACTTAAGATATTGGAATCACTCCTGTCTGAGCAGAGCCATCCCGTATCTTACAAGAGAAAAAGATTTTAAAATTATCTTATTGGCAGATTCCACTTGTAGCTCTGGGGTGGGAAGTCCTGATGGAGGCAGAGGCCTGGAACAAACAGGAGGCAGAGATGGTGTTTGCTGTGTACAGCTTCTGGAGTGGAATAACACAGCAGGAACCAGTGCCAAGAGCAGGCTCTGCTGGAGGGCAGGGATGGAAGGGGAAAAGCTCTCACTTGGAGCAGTCATGCTTGGAAGGACACTGGAAACCTGCCTTCCAGTGATAAAGCTGTTTTTCAAGAATACTTCCTCCTCTACTTTCCAGCAGGGCAGAGCTGATACTCGGGTAGGTCAGAGGAGAGGAATTGTCTCTCAGTGCTGCAGTCAACACAACACATGGAAGGAGCAGACTGTGCTATGTGAGTCAGCTCCTAAAGGCCATCTCGCATGGAACTGAGCAGTTCAGATTGTCTTAATGATTGTCTTAATGAGCATGTGATCTGTAATTAAATGTAATCACTATTAGCTGTTGGCACATCAGCAAAATACCTACAAACCCCAAATGGTCTGTATACTTTCTCATTGCTTCTGCATTTAATTACACAGAAGGAATGTGGTTAATTAAAGGTCACTGTAGTAGCAGTTTCAGCTCCATGACTTCAGCACAGACACTTCAGCTCTCAAGGACTTAAAGCACATCCAAGATTAGCAACAGGGATACAGTGTCAGTGCTAACAGGTTAATGAGACCCATAGAAGTACTGAGTAAACAAGAATTAAAGGAGACCATACGAGGTCTCAGGTATCTGAGCCATTTCTATGGTATCACATCCTTTTGCTGCTGTGTTTGTGTTCAGCAGTTGATGTAGGAGACTGTGAGCTTTTCAGATCTTTCATGCAGCAAAGTGTCTCTTTGGTTCTGAATGGTTCTGTTTTTCTTTCCAAGCCTATTACTGGTGGAAGTAGTTCATCTGCAGCATTTGCCAGTCGCTGCCAGTCCGTCACAGCTCAGAAGTGGCCTCCTTTTTGCAGTGACAGAACAGGGCTGATCATGACCACTTGTATTCTGTCTTAATACAACTCTGACAATCAGGGGATAGCTCTTGATCCAGCTGTGGAGGCTGGCAGAGGCTGTATAACAAAGCTAAATTGTTTCATGTTTATCTCCTTCCAAAAGGTCTTATAAAGACAAGTAGCTGCCTTGAAAATACAGGCTAAAACATGAGAACTGTCATCAGTGGTGTGTCAGCTCCCCCTCACCTCTTTGTATGCACCAGTGCACTCGTAGTAGTCCCGAGAAGGCAGGCCCAGCCCAGGCTGATCAATCTGTAAATGAAAATAAAATCTGAGAGGTGCTTAAGGGGAAATGGCAGAGCATTGTACTGGTCTTTTGGTAACTACAGGTGCTGATGCTTCACTGGCCAAATTATCTTCTGGCCATGGGGGCGTCCCTCTGTCAATGTTGCCCACCTTTAATTATTTTCATTCTCGTTAGACTTTTTGTTTTTCTTTTCAGTCTTTTTTAATCCTGCTGCTGAACACTGCAAGTCACTGGTAGCCAGTGCGAAAACAGGTGAACTATAGATGACAAAACAGCCCAGAGACAAGCCAGGCAGCTCCTGCATCTCTGAAATTCCTGCGTGGGAAGTGCTCACAGATCCATCTACCCACTGACAGGAGAGATTGGCCCTTTGCTCCTCTAACTGCTGCATCCCGGCAGTCACCAGACATTCTCCTGCCTTGTCTGGATGTTCAGGTTTCAGAGATGACCTTTCTGTCTCTGTCATTCCCATCTCACTGACAGTAACAGTGTATGAGTGCACAGAACAAAGATGTCAGCTTGGAGAACAGACAGGGCGCTGTGAAACCCAGAATTTCAACCGAAAACTACATTAATTCACAAATTCATCTACAAAGTACTCGGGTCAAATTCAGATCACTGATGTTTCTCCTTGTTAACATTTATGTCTGTGCTTCCAGTTATTTGCTGCACTTTTATGATCAACAAGGCCATGGCACCCAGGCAGACTTACGTGAATGATATGTGCTGTGGAATTTTTATCATCTGTGCCAACAAAAAAATTTATAAGGACCTTTTTTCCATATCTGGAGTTGAGCTGTGCAATAGCTGTCTCAGCTGTCCAAGCAGTACCTAAGTAAATGAAAGGTATAGTCAGTCTCTATTTTTGGTAAGCAATAAATTAAATAATTTAGCTATTTTAACTAAAAGGAAATAAGCACAGGTTATCTTACCATAGGAAGCATCCCAGTTAGTTGTTGCTACAGGCCACTCAGACACACTTGGCAGTAAACTAATTAAAGGCCTTCCACCTCTGCTATCAATGGCAGCTTTTAGAAAAAATAAAATGAGTTACCATGACATTTTAAACCCCACAAATGTTATATATTATAATGAGTTCAGAACAATGAAGCTGAGAACTGTTTCCCCCATCATCACAGCAGCAGTTTGCTCTGATGTATGACTGTGCTTTAATATTTAATGTAAAAATGTTCCAGTCACAAACAGCATATGAAGATCCTTGAGACCATAACACTGAAGTATTGTCTTTTTTTTTCTCTCTGCAGATAGCTTGAAATAATAGTTTTGAAAAGTATTCGTAGTATTACAGAAACTATAAAAATATTATTTAGTAAGCACTGCAAACAGTTTTACTGCTCTTTGTTCTAGTGGCAGAGCCTGGTATGCCAAGTAGCTTTCACCTCATCCCTCATAGTTTCTACAAAAGAAGTTAACTCCCATTTAACTGAAAGGATTTGAGTTTATGTATCTGCAGCAAAATTAGTAACTGAAGAGTTACCTACAATACCCGAGGTAGTAGAGGAGGAGGTACAATACCAGTTTTACTGCTGGCAATCTTATTGGACTCTATAGAATAGATACATTTTAATTTTCACAAAAGATACCTGAAAAATTATGCACAGAGTAGGATCCAAGGGTAGCTGACTGAGGTGGGGCCCTTTGGTTGGTGTTTAGATATCCTGTATGCAATGGACTCAGGGGACACTTACTTTCATTTATGCAGGACCTGTACAGAGTTTTTGCCTTCTGCACTGCTGGGATGTCGTTAGTGCTGGGGGTGTCGAGGACATCTGAAACACACACAGTGAATCATGGTTATTCCTGCTCTGTCCTGGCAGGGCTCTGAGGAGCAGGGCTGGCTCTGGAGTGCTCCGTGTCCATCACTAACTCCAGGGAAGTTTTGCCTTTCAGAAGCTGAGGGGAGAAGCTCTGGAGGTGAAACGCCTTGCAATGGCTTCACTCTGTGCTAGTATGTGCAATGTAAAGGAGTCAGTAGGTACTCTGTAGGTCACCCTTGGTGAAAGACAAATGCTCTGACTTCTCAGGGACAGGTTTTAAGCAACCAGGCTATCCTGTGAAGACACAGCTGACAAAAACAGGAGATAGGCAAAGTAAAAAAAAGGATATTTAGCCTGGAGAGAGTGGATTGGAAAGTGTTACATGAGTACAGACTGACTTCTTGGACTCTGTTATTTTCACCTGAAAAAAACAGATTGTGAACAATTTGATACTCTTGATGTGACAGGTAGGAAAATGGCTTCCTGCTCCTTAGGATTTCTGATGGAACACAGATATGCAGGACATCGGGCTGCCAGAGAGCAGCTTCCAGCATTTCAGCTGATGTGGACACAGACAGATCTCCTCCTCCTCCTCCTCCTCCTTCTCCTCCTCCTTCTCCTCCATTACCTGCCTGGTGCTGTTGCTGGTGCAGGCTCAGGGTGGGGACTGCAATTGATCTGATCCGCAGATACCAGCAAGGGCAGGTCAGCTCATCTCTGCTCGTGTGTCAGACACAGCAGCACAACTCCCAGAGCCTTCTCCAAGCAAACTGTTTGGGGCAGATTTGTCCTGAGCCAAACACAAAAACCTGAAATATCTGGTAGTATTTTAAGCTTTGCTAGAAAACCACAGCTTCTTAGGATAACAAGTAGGGCAAAGAAGAAACTTTATTTAGTCCCCAAACTCCACTGACCTTTTAAAACAACTTCTAGTTCGTCTCTCAAAATGTCAAAGTTGCTATAACGGGAGCTGGTCTCGGGGATGACGTTCCTCTTGAGCCACCCCCCACAGGCGTACTGGTAGAAGTCCTCGCAGGGCCTGGCACTGGGGTCCATGTTCTCCAGGATCCGGGCAGCTGCATGGACAAATGGCACAAAGAGTCTTTACAGAAAGACAGGAATATACTTGTTTTCTCTGAAGAGAGAAGTCATAAATACATTTAGTTTAGAATAGGCTCAAGCTTACTTGAATGTTCTAGACCAAACAAAGTTCTCATCAGTGAACACAGAATTACTATTCCTGTGCTGACCACAACGTCCATACTTTCCAGTTGGCTGTTTACTGGTGGTAAACTGACAGATGCTCCTGCTCCCTGTGAGTGGTCACTCAGTTCTAAATAAAATGTAGGATGTTTCATTTACCCTTCACTTACCCTTCTTTGTACTGAAATGTGGTGAAAAGGGACATTAAAAGCACAAGACATAGCAGAGGTTAAGTATCCACTGTAATGTAATTTTGGTAATTAAGTATGATTTAGACTCAACTGAATCCTGTCTATTTCAATAAAATACTGACTTTTTTGGACCATTTCAGTTCTTGTCAGCAAAGGTTTTTCTATTAATGCCTTCTGGAAGCCACATTCATTTTTAGACCTGTTCCACATTTTACTCTAGAACTGATACTGACTCTTGTTATCCCTTTGACCCTCTGGAAGTGGCTTGTCCAAGACCGGCCAGTCACTGACCGATGGTGCCAGGGATTCTCAGTGAAATCCGATTCCTTGATGACAGTTTCCCAGCTGCTGTCCATAAACCCTCTGGGCTTTTTCCTATACCTACTCCTCTTCCACCCAGACTGCTTCTACCACCAGTATGCCAGAACAGAGTCTCTCACAGAAAGGAGAGATCTTAGGAGTCAGGCAAGAACTAGGGATACTTCTGAATTTCCCAGGATACTGAATATTCTTCCCGTTTTTCTGACATTATTTTTAGTAAATTATGAGGCTTGTGATTTCAAGTGTTCATTCCTCCACATGGGCAAGTCAAATATTTATAGTTATTTTTCCAGTACTTTCAATATTTTCCATGTCTCTTGTGCTGGTGGAAATGAAGTGGAGAGACAGTCTGTGGTGTTTGTGTTGACTTGCCTGCCTCCATTTTTCAGTTGGCTTAGGAGTGTTACATCCTAGGCCAACATCTGATGGTTTTAAAATGTTCCAGTGCCTGCAAGATGGAAATAGCCATGGACAGGTGCATTTTCAACCTCAGACTGCTTCAGCAGCATAAAACCCACTGTGGAAATAGATACAAAGCCTCATACCTGGTGGTCTCCCTTCTGAAGTCAATGGCTTCAGAGTGACTTCTATTTAAAGGGATACAGCATCATGCCAACAGCCAGAGGCTGGGAAATTCAGTCATGTTTTCACTAAGCGTGACACTTGCTGCAGCCCCAAGAGCTCTGGGATTGTGGAAGCTCTGGTACTGGTTTCTGTCTTTTTTACCCTGTTTCATTTAGGGGAAGGAGAGTGTTTTGAATGCTGCAGTTTATTCCTGTCCTAACTCCAACTATATGCTGTGAAAGAGGAAAGATGTAATTATTCCTAACATCTCCTGTTTTAAGGGTATCCCTCTGAATCTCTCTGCCAGGCTGGGGCAGCATCTGAAGGGCATCTCTGTCCCTGGGATGACCTTGGCATGTGTCAGTCCAACACAGACTTTCCTAGCCAGGAGTGGACAGCCCAGCTGGCTCATTCACAGCCCTGCCAAACAGTAACAGTGGACAGAAACATCTTCTGACACCAAGAAAAGATGGCCCTTATCCACTGTCTTGTCACTTTGGGAAAAACCTCACAACAAAACCCAGGAAAAATCCACATCTTGCCTAAATCTGAGAAATCATTAACAGTCTAATATCAAACCTGGCTTGAACTGTACAGTCGGGTTGTTCTACTTGGAGTCAGCACCTGGGTAACCCTCCGTGCCTACTCATGTCACACAGAAATAATCATCTCTCATAACTTTCCTGCTCCAAGGTCCAGGCCAGCCAGTATTAGCTGCCCACCTTTTATCAGAACTTGAAGCTTAAACACTGCAAAAGTACCAGAAAGACCTCAGTCGTGGGAACTGTGGTCTTTCATTTAGGGCTGTATGTGAAGTACATACATTAAGTATGTATATATATGTATATTAAGTATGTATATATGCAGAATACTCTCCTCAAGAGTGTTATTTGCACACCTGAGCCCCAAGATAACCATTCATTATTTGGCTGATGCCACAGATACATTAAAATCAAGGAAATGTGATTATGATACGAATATTTTGTTATTTTATCTCTAATCTAGGTGAATTTATACCTATACAAATACAGGTAATACACGGGGTACTTTTCATTAGTGCTCAGTGTTGCTGTGACGAACCAGTGTTTGGCTTTGTTCCTACTGTCACTTGTTTACTCAGTTCCTACCTGCCACCAAGAATGTAGACCTTCATATCAATTACTTGTAATGATTAATCTTATTGTAGTACTCCTGATTGTCAGTTGTTGCTTTAATAGCTTACAAATAAAGTAATATAAGCTGGCATAGCAACCAGTGACCTGGGGAGGATTCAGGAGCAACACAATGTGCTTACCTAGGTAAGAAACAGAGATCAAAATCCCCTGTTCCATCAGTCTGTGCTGCCTGAGCTCAGGGAAGTTAGCAGAGTGTGTCAGCTTATCCAAAAAATGCTCAAGTGTACAAATTGCATGGTATCTTCCTGTGCTACACTGCAGTGAGTCTCACAAATCCATGGATAACATTGCGTGCAGTTACTGGGATCTTACCCTGGGTAACCAATGACTTCTCATTACATTTTTTCTTCTTTATTTATTCATTATGTATTTTACTACAATTTTTTTCTTCTGGTCATTTATTTGCAGCTCTTCTCTCAAATGAACAACCAATTCTTTCAGTATCTTCCCTTTATCCCCTTGCAGTGGTTAAATGCTGTTAAAGCTTTTAACAGAAGCATAAAAGAGCAAAATTGTTATGTTTAATTAATTTAGGCACTTCTTGCTACGCTGTGCCTCATTTCTCCAAACTTTTCCTGCTTTTTCTTTTGGAGTTTCATTCATCATCACATAGTCTGTCTGAATTCCCTTTTAGCAACGTGTATTTAGCTGAAAATGAGCATCATCAGAGATTAAAAACAATCCAATAGAGAACTAATTGGATCATTTTCCAAACCACAGCATGAGCTTTCATGGTGGGAGAAGAACAGCTTGGAAGTGGAAGGAAAAGACAGTGATGGCCACCTGAAATAAACCTTATGTTTGGCCCATGCTGATGACGATATGCAGTTCCTGGGATGAGGGGCTGGCCTGGGGCTTTCCCGAGGTGACTCCAGCAGGACTGAGGTATGGGGCAACAACCCGAGCTGCTAAAATGAGACCTGACACCAGTAGTCCCATGCAAGTAAGGAAACCAGTATACTGACTTTTCTGTGCTGTTTCTGGTATATCTGCAAGTCTAAATGATGTCTACGAATCAGAACCTTTTCGGAGCCTCCCACAGGATGCTGTGTTCCTGGGATTCTTTAACAACTGCACTTCAATTCCATACACTTTTGCTTGCAAGCACATACATTTGTCTCACATATTGACTGTCAAATCCTCTGTGACTCCTCACCCCCTTCCCAGGGCTGAACTTTCTTGGGCTCCATAGGGGCCAGTCATGATATAGAGAACCTACGTAAGAGTTACGTGTTCCTCGTGACGAAAGATAACCCAGAGCCATTGGGATGTTTATGGTGCTTCTCACGGGAGGTTACCGAGGCTGAACAGCAGGCACGGAGTTTGCTCAGGAAGCTCAGGTCACAGTGGGGTGCTGGGAAAGGGGCCATGGCATGAGCTTCTCTTTTAGGTCCCTTGGGACCCTCTGTGACTGGGCCACAGCCTTTCTGAACTCAGTGGCCAAGTTATCCTACAGGGCTGAAGAAAGCAAAAGAGGAATGAACAACTGTGCCAAAGTCATGCCAAGAGAGGGATTGCTGGGGTCCTGTCTTAGAAGCTTCCCAGAAAAACATAATCAAAAGAGTCCTGTTATGGGGGTTGTCAGACACAACAGGTGATCCTCCACTGGCAGAGCTGGGATCTCCTCCTGCCTTGGAGAGGGCTCTGCAAGGGCATGAAGAGCTGTCAACTGAGTTTGGAAAGTGGCAGGAAAGGAGAAAGCAGAGCTGGCACAGAGCCCCTGTGAAACCTGTGTTGGCACAGCCGGGTAAATGCTCCTCTCTTTTGAGGGCTGAGAGAGGCTGCTCCTGAGCCTAGCGTTGAGGTGGAGGAAGTGTTATAAAGAGAACAGGGATATTTAATGGCTCTAAGCTAAAACAGGGTCATTTTAGACTCGATATTGGGAAGCAATTGTTCCCTGTGAGGGTGGGGAGGCCCTGGCACAGGGTGCCCAGAGCAGCTGTGGCTGCCACTGGATCCCTGGAAGTGTCCAAGGCCAGGCTGGACGGGGTTTGGAGGAGCCTGGGACAGTGGAAGATGTCCCTGCCCATGGCAGGGGGGTAGAATGAGATGAGCTTTAAGGTCCCTTCCAGCCCAAACCCTTCTGTGATTCTATCATTCCATGATTTAGAAGTAAATTAGACAAAAAAGGGAAGCAGCATTAATTGCTCTGAAGGAGAAAGCAGACAGGCCAAGAGGATCAGAGGTGAGGGGAAAGGGAGGGCAGGGATAACGACCCTTTCACCTACTCTGAGAGGATAAGGAGTGTGGGACTCAGCATTTCCCTGATGCATTGTAGCAGCTTTCTAGTAGAGTTCAGATCAGGATGTAAACAAAGAATTTGTATGCACTTGTTACTGAAGGATGAAGTAGCTTGTCAGACTATAACATTCGTAATCTTTTGGACGTGGAGGATGACTTTGTAAGATTGACAACACCACAGCACAAGATTTTACTTTTGTAGAAGAACTATGCTAAGAAAAAATTGGGTAGCAGATCCCACGCTTCCATGTGCCATACAGTTAGATGGGAGCATTCTGTGGTAGTAATTTTGTGTAAAAACATATACATTAATTTAAAACATATGTATTTTCGTTCTTACCTGATTTGATACAGTCTGGCGTCTTGCAAACCCCATCTAAAAGAGAGTACAATCATATTCTTAATTCTTTACTCAATGTCAATATAATAAAATCTACTGTAAATATTTTCATTGACAGTCAATTTAATTGCAGTGTACGGTAAGATAAATACGAATGGACACCTTACACTCAGTAAGGGAATATATATAGGTTCAGGCTCTCAAAATATCATCATCTTCATCCCTTTAGGGTCATTCAGTGGTAGTCACTCATCATGTGGAATTTTTGTAGTCATCAGAGGAAAATGTCCTATCAATTGGAGGTGGGCAAAATACTATTTTTATAACAAAGAAGCAATTTAGAGAAAAATAGCACAAGGACTGGAGAGAATTACAAAGCCAGTCTGAATTTAGCAATACTTTACAATTACAAAAGGATTTTCAAGGAATTATATGACAATTCTGAGACACTGAAGTCCTCTGAACAAAATACAGGATTCAGGAACATGAAAATATTTCTTTTTGAGACTTTGGCAATAAAACTTTTTTTCCCCATAATGGCATTTTTCCATCCCATAATTGAACTACACTTCAATTAAAAGCTTAAACAAAACTATTAAGTACTTCAAAATTAAACAAAGCACTTAATTCCCAATATAAGGAACATTCTAGTTTGACCCTAGATGGAAATTTTAGCCTCTCTGTTTTATCTTTTCCGAAAATTATCAGGGTATTTACCCCTGAATGAAATTATTTTGCTCTGGCTGCTGAAGCACAAAACCTCTCAGGATGACTTCATTCACTGAGAGTCCTTGCTGCAACAGCCTGAAAAAGGAAAAAATAAGATTTTCATACATCTACAGGAACACGAAGGAAATCCTGGAGTTTGGTTTTCTTCAGCAATGTTGTAATTTGTTAGGATTTTTGCTTACTGAAGCATTAATTACAAACAGAAGTATTCCTAAGTCAGAACAAGCAGATGGTTTGTGTTTACCACAACTTTGTGTGAACAAATGAATTTACCGAGTCCCAGTTGGAAAGACGCAGTTTCTGAATTTTTCCAGCAACAAGATTTGTGGATGCAGCTCTACATTTCAGCCAACATCCAAAACCCCTTCTCTATTCCCATGTATTTGTGCATCCAGCCGGTCCCTGGGTACTCACCATCATACGTGGCGTACAGGGCAATCATGGTGATGGCCACGATGGCCAGCAGCACCACGACCACAGCCAGCCCTATTTCCAGGCCACTCCATCCCAGTTTCTTCTTCGGTTTTGGAGTATTCATTTCAGTTATATCCATCTGGCTTTCCGACTTGCCCATAACCCAGCATCTGGAAAAGGGAATATTCACTGAGCACTTACCCTAAGTCATAGGCTTGAAACCGGCTCCCCAACTGCACAGTAACAAAGATGTTTTCTAGGTGAGTTTTCCAATTATTTGTAATACTACTGGGCTGTCAGTCAGGAAATGAAGAATCCTGCCCTCTGTCAGGCCTGTGCACGCACACACACACACACACACACACACACACATACCATGCACTTCGTGTCATGGATGGAGAGCAGAAGAGTGGAGTTCCTTCACATGGAGGAGCTCCCTTCACACCACACAGAAAAGGAAAGCCAGCAAACCAAAACCTATTTCTAAAACGTACCCGCGAGGTTTAATCTTGTGTGAAGGTACAGGAGTTCACAAGCAGTAAAAAGCAAGTCTCTTTGCTTGAATAAAAATTAACTTAAGCTGCCAATTACTTATCTAATGCCAAAGGTCAAAATATGCCATTGTGCTTCGCTGTCACTTCTAAAATATTATGTAAGCAGTTTCTTGACTACAGCTTTACAGCTGGCTCTAAAAATAGAAAAAAAAAATCAGACTCTGCTGGGAGCCTGTCAAATTCACACTGAAGACAGGGAGTCTTCACAGTAATTTTTAAAGAACTGCGAGCAAGACTGTCTTTGGAGGTTAGAGCACTGCGAAACAGGAGTCACGCAATGCCAGTGGCAGCGAGCTCACCCTCACTCGTGCAGCTCATGCAGTAGGTTTGGAGATTGTCTCTCTGTTGCTCTTCAGAGGTAACTGGGCCACCTTTGCAGTGCTGCTGGTGGCAGCTCTGTGCTCTCCCTTCACCTGCTTCTATTTATCCAGGGCCAGACTTTCCTCCACCAGCTGAGATTCCAATCCTTACACACACAGCAATGTATTTCTCAGTATTTCACAATTAAAATCCCTCAGAGGATTTCCTGGGGCTCTTTACATCCACAGGCAGTACACACCCTTTCCATTCAGTGGGAAAGAATATGAGAATTTCACTGGGATAAATAATGGGAACACTACTTTCACCAGACCCCTCACACAAAGGTCACCCTTCCTTACACCCTTTCCCTCCCGCCATAAGTCAGTGAGGGACCCTTCTCAGGCTCTGCATCCAGTCAAGTCTAAGACTTGGAACTTCATTATTTTAAACTGGCTTTGCTGTATTGCTGACCTGTGTTCATCCCACCTCAAACTCTCCTCAAACTGCTGCAATCTCTCAGATCTCCAGTCTTTGCTTTTCCACTGAACCTCTGTTTTCTGCCCGATTCACATTCCTTAGTTCCCAATAATCTTTTCCACCCTCTGATGTCCACCTTCCCTAGAATGAGGCTCCTCTGCTGCAAAAACAGGTTACTGAAGTGTATGTTTGTTAATAAACTAAATATGTCAAATAACCCAGTATCACAGACGTAAGTAAAGAGAGATTTTGTGTTCCATGGGTTTACCAACACCTGTCTCGGTGGCTTACTGGACATTCTCACACTGTTCCTCTATGTAAACAAGAGGACACTTTATTTCTGTGTGTCTCATCTGCCCTTCTGTCACTACTCCTGGGACTTCAAGATCCAGGAGGTGACTGGCTGTGCCAGAATTGCAGCTCTTCCATGGCTCAGGAGGCTGGAATCCTGAGGTCTGCCCAGCCTCTGTCTTTCTGCGCCTCCAGGGACCATCACAACTACTTTCACATGCCTCATGAGCTGCTTTTCTTCTCTGAAGAACAGGATTTTTGGTCAAATGAGCCAGTGGTTTCTGAGGCACAGGACTGAAATCCCACTGAACTGTGCAAAGGAGTGAGAAATCTGCCCTACATTAACTATGAGCTAGAAGTTCATAGGTAATAAGAAAGCAAATTAACCATTATCCCCTTCTCACTTCCAGTCATATTAAGCAGCAAAAAAATGTTATTTATATGAGCTAAATCCTGACGGGTCTCCAGAATCCTCTGAGTACTTGGAGCCTCATTGAAGCAATGATGCTTATCTCCTGACTCTGGTGGTGACTTTGAGCACTGAAAACAGTTCACAGAGCAGCAGGAAACACTGCACCTTTCATGTGCAAATATGTTCTTTGCAGTCATCTAAGTTTTTCCAAGCAATCTAATCTTTCTGTTCCTGTAGGAGCCTCCTCGTGTCTAAAGGCATCTGACTAATTTTACTTCTAGTTATTTAGAGAGTTGAGCCCATCTGCATTAACGACCACCATGTAGAAGCTGCTTTATGTGCTACTGCAAGCACAGCGAAACTGTAGGAATAATTTAATCAGATACAAGCCTCGGTATTGTGGTTTTCTTACACTTCTCCCGGTGCTTATGTGATCCCCTCTGCTCTGCCTGCTGATGCTTAGACACCACAGAGAGCTGAAGATGTTTCGACTGATCCTGGTCTAGATGGCACAGGGAGTTAATTAATGCACTGGCTTTTGTTTTTGGGATGGGTTTGTTAAAATCGGTTTGTGGCTTACTTGGTTCCCAGCGTCGCCTCCACAGAAAATGTAGCACCTCACGGGAATACTTTACTATTTTTTCATTAACTTATGCGGTCTGTCCCGTGCCTGCCGGGCAGTGCCACGGGGCATCGCCGGACAGCCTTCGGGGGCTGCACCTCTTCCGCCGCACGGAGCCCGGCACAGCCCCGGAGCTCGGCACAGCTCCACCGCCCTCCGAGCGCGGCTCCGGCCCCCGGGGAGGTGCCTTGGGCCGGGCCGGGCCGCCCTGGGCGGGGAGGGCGCTCGGGTCCCGCCGTAGCCGCTGCCCGGGCCGGCCCCGGCCCCCCGAGGGTGGCTCGGGGC
>VXAZ01006521.1:715755-816402 GCA_013399875.1 Gymnorhina tibicen
CGGCGGGGCTCAGCGCCCGCGGGCAGCGGCGGGGCCGCGGGGCGCCCGCATCGCCGGGACATCAGAGCCCGGGGCGCTCCCCGCTGCCCGCGCCCGCCGCTCGCCGGCGCCGATCAAAGGAGTCCTTGTCCGCCGGCCGCCGGACGAGCAGTTCTCCGGCTGACCTGAAGGCTTCTTCCTCTTCGCGATCATAAAAATGGGATGGGGCAGGAAACAAACAAACAAGCCCCCCCGCCCCGGCGAAGCACGCTGTGCACCTCGCCAAGCCTCCCCCGGCGCCGGGGCAGCGGCGGGGGCAGGAGCGGCGGCGCGGGGCCGGGCGGGGGGCAGGAGCTCCGTGTCCGATGGAGCGGCCCCTTGCACCTGCCCGCCCGCGCCGGCTTCTCATTTCTCCCCAGGCGGTTCAGGAGAAGGAGGGAGGGGATGCACGGGGAAGGTTAGCGGCTGCATGTCTGCGGCTCGGTGCCTGCTTCCATCCACACTCATCGCCTTTGTCGAATTAATGCAGTCACATACGCTCTACAAGATCTTACATCCTCGTTCACCGAGTGATTTCTCCTCGGGAGGGAGATAGCTGTGACTTCTTGCACGGAGAGGCAGCTCTGAGCGCTGTCAAAAGATTTCTCAGGCAACTGAGTATCAAAAGATACTTGTTTCATTCTTACGTTTCATTTTAATTAAGTTTCATTTTTACTAAGAAACTGACAAACATCAACAGCAGCAGTATGAGTTACCGTCATTCCTCTCACTCCAACCAGACACCACACTCCTTTCTGCTGCCTTCCGTTAGAGGTTTATTACCTCTGAGGCAGACATGGCAGGAATTTCTGAAATCTTTTATTACCAGCTACACACACTAAAATGTCTGCGGCTTGAGAGGGGTAACTTTCTCCTACCAAGAAAGGTAGAAACTGAATCCCCGCTTCTTTATGGAACTGCCCAGGGAGTGATCTGCAGGGCAGATGCAATGAAGAGGGGAAGATGATAACTGAGCAACAGCTGTTAAAATGAAGCACTTTCGCAAAATTAACCTCTGAAGAAAGAGGTTTTATTCACCAAAAAAGCAATAGAAGTCTCAAAAATGGGCAAGAAAAAAAATTCAAAAGGTCTAGAGAACAAAAATACTGCATTTTCTTACAGAGAGGAGTGGGGGAAATGCTGACTATATCCTTTCCAGGATCAGTGTTCAAATTATCATAAATATCTCACTTTCACCCTTTCTTGCAGTAATTCTTACAGAGTTCCAGTCCGGTTCCTGGGACAAGCCACGTGCTCCTGCAGGTTGCTCTTGTCGTTACCTGATGCCTTAAACAACAGCAATTTTCACCAAGCAAAGTAAGAATAGAGGAGGCATTAAAAATACGTGTGATTTTGTGACCAGGTGCCTATTGCACAGCCTTCACTGCAACAAAGCTTGGGAATCACAGGGTGATGTGCGAACAGAGTGAACTAAAATGGCAAAAAAGGACTTGTTTCAAAAATTTTAGGTGAACAAAAAAAGTAGAACTGCCTAATTCACCTCAAAGAGAGAGAAAAGGAAGAAACTCATCTGGCAATCTGTAAATAGCCCGAAGAGGACTAACGTACCTGACAGGCAGTGAGAGAGTTTCCACCCTTGTAGAACCTCGTGCTTGGAAAGAGAGAGCAGACGTTGGTGACACAGGCTGTGAGAGGTGTGATCTGTGAGTCAAGCACTGAGATTCCTGTTTGGGCCTTTCTTAGGGAAAACTCCCAGCAAGTCAATAGTGTGATATGCTTCTTAAGAATAATGCTATCAGTGCTCCTGTGGGCAATCGGAGAAGCGAGGTTTGCAGTGGGAGACAATAGTGAGGTGGGGGTCTCTTCTTCTCCCACATAACAAGTGATAGGACAAGAGGAAATGGCCTCAAGTTCTGCCAGGAGAGGTTTGGTTTGAATATTAGAGAAAATTTCTTCACAGAAATGGCTGTCAAGCCCTGGCAGAGCTGCCCAGGGCAGTGGTGGAGTCCCCAGCCCTGGAGGGATTTAAAAGCCGTGTGGATGTGGCACTTGGGGACATGGTCATTGGTGGCCTTGGCAGTGCTGGGGGAATGGTTGGATTCGATGGTCTTAGAGGGCTTTTCCAGCCTTATCATTTTAGGGATGACAGACCTATAACTTCATTCTGCTAATGGACATGCCCTACAGATTCCTGAGGGCAAACCCCCCCGATGCCAGCATGAACCAAGGAACAGGTTGCCCTTGTATTGATTCTGGTTAAACACTGTGTTTGCTTCGCTCTTACTCACCTTCCTCTGCTAGGACTGTGATTTCACCAAGATAAGAAACAAAAAGGCAAACCAACAACAGAAAGTTCACCTCTCAATTGAAAGAAACAATTTACCCCCACATTTAGAGATAAGAGTAAATAGTTTGTCCTTACACCTTGCTGAGGTGTGCTGCTTGAGTGATCTTACTGCTTGCAGCGAGAAAGAGGAGGAGGAAGAGTCTGCAGCTTCATCCTTTAGGGACAAGTTTGGAGGGGTCTGGCACTGCTCCTCACAATGTACTTCTCTGGACTTCTGATGAACAGCCACCAGGCTGAAACAAATATGTGGTAAATTTATAGAACCAAGTACCATTCAACATACAATTTAGAGTCAGAAAATGAAAAAAAGGGAGTTAATATGGAAAAGTACACTGTTGTTAAATCCACGTCCTTGAAAATCAAAGACTTCTGCTCACTGCTCATTTGAGAGAAGATAGCAATACTTAGCAGTACTATCCCTTAAAAATCTGGCTAGGGAAGGAAGCTGCTCCAAAATCTGTGCTCACAAGTAGTTCAAAACATCATACAAAAATGGATTCACTGTCCAGCCTTCAGAAGAACAAACTGCATCCCAACAGCTCAACTGGAATTCCTCATGGAGGGAAGAAAAGCCAATGATCCGTTCAATATTGTGTTCTCCTGTTGGTCCAAACGACCACAGCAAGACCTCATCCCCAATATGACCTCTGGGTGATGTTTGGGACATTAGGATTCATTTACACTACTGTGAAACAACATTATTGATACTTGTATTTATTTCCTTTTGGAAAAGCTCACTTTTCAAAGCAGCAAAGCCAGGGTTCACGGAACAAACAACGTGGATGCTGCCTGTGTGAGTTTGACCACCCCCCTCAATCCTGCTGATCCCTTCCCCATCATGTCCTCTGCTATAGGAGAGTAAAATGGGGAACCTCCTGCCTTCCCTCCTTAGCCCTGTGCATGTTCAGTGCAGTCAGACTGTGAGAATATAGGTGGTAAAGTTTTACCACACTGAGTATTTCCTCATGTGGGTCTGGTTTTGTTCCTCAGTAGGTTTGTAATGAATCCAAGCCTGGGTAATTTCTCATTCAGGAAAGCAAACAGTCTAGGTCTCAAAATACTTGTTTCAGTGCCTAAATTATTCAGGTCTAATTGTATTGTATTACAAAGCTTTGTCTTTGTTAGGCAACAGGCTTTGCAGTGCAACTGATTTGCAGGTGTTTGCAAGCCTGATAAAACACTTGGCTGAAAAGGCTGGAAAAAAAAAGCTGGGTTGTTTTTTTGGGGTTTTTTGGCTGTTTTTGAGCTTGCCTAAGAGCCACACATACTGCTGCAGCTAGCACTGGCTAATGGGCTCTTCAGTGTGCTGAATCTCTGCAGCCGTACCAGGAGCCATGGTGTTAAACGTTACTGGGAAAATACTGGGTGATATTGTAAAAACAGGTGATGTAAAACTGCATGTGCCATATGCAGATGGCACGAAAACTGATAATGGTGTAAACCCAGAAGAAAAAGAGAGGAGAGAATTGAGATACATTAACCACAGGTTTCCTGTGCAGTGCTAATACAGTTGTGAAGGCTTAGTCACACTTTTCTGGTTAACTTTAAAACCACAGCTTTGGGGAAAAAAAGAGCACAAGCACAGAGAGGCCTTTACTCCAGCAAAAACTGGAGCAGGAACTGCTAGGGACATGCAAAGTCCAAGCAGTCAGCACCCCGTTGTGTTTCCAAGCAGCTGTCTGCACTGGGGCTCCACAGCCACTTGGGCCCTGTGGCACCAGGGCTCTGCAGCACTGGAGATCCACAACAGAGGTTCCAAAGCACTGGGAATCTAAAGCAACTGGGATTCCAAAACATTGAGGCCCCATGGCACTGGGGTGCCTGAGGTGGGGGCTGAGGGCCTGCAAGTGGGCTGGGCGGCCACAGCCCACACAGTGGGTGTTATCCTCTTGGGAATGCTGCACCCTCAGTGCCCACGTGTTGGTGTGCCCTGGCAGGGGCCAGGTGTTGGTGAGGGACAGGGGCCTGCAGCTCATCCCACCACAGCCTCATGAGCCCCAGCTGGGAGCTCCTGCCGGGATGTGGATGTGGCAGGAGGAGCCTCAGGAGCCACCTGCTGTTGCCCCAGCCGACCACCAGCCCTACTGCTCCAGCTCTGGTCTTTCCTGCCATCATGGGTCACATTTAAATGTAGGTATTTCTCTTTTGGAAGCGTTCGCTGATGCTATCACCTCAAAAGCCTAAACTTTGTGTTTTGTTGGTGTCATCACCAGCTTTTTTACTCTCAGGCCTTGCATCCAGTAGTGTCCTGGTGCCTCTATGGAAGAGTTGGCATTGCCCAGGAGCCTCATGGCTGGGCAGTGGAGTGGTGTGCCAGGGAGGGGCTGGCATGGGAGCAGTCGGATGATCCTGTGGGATGTGTTTGGAGCTGCTTTGGCACAGGAAGTGCCAGCAAGTCAGTAGCAGCACTGACCAAAGAGTGAACCAGGCAGGGAGGCACATGGGGACCCTCACTGTGGGGAGTATTTTGAATCAGGGACTTGTAAAGCATGTGCTTGCTCTCTGTTTCTCCTGGCTCAGTGAGAGTAGCTGGATTCCACTCAGTAACAAGATTAAGGCTGATAATAGGTTGGACTGTGGTGCTGTTTGAAGCTGAATTGTAATGCCTGGTGTGTCTGTACAAAATAATTAAAATTGTCAAATAAAGGAGCTCAGGTTTTTGGGTCCATGTGATAGTTTACAGATGACTTGTTGTACAGGAGTTATTACTTGAGCAGCTTTGCTCAGCTCTGCAGAGGATTTGAGGCTGGAAGCCACAATCACTGTGTGTTACAGTCATTCCATATTCTGAGAGCATCGGAGGAGCCCAGAGTTCTGCAGCAAATATCTTTGTGATGTACTTGTAACACTTTTATTTGTTTATTTTATATATTTATTTATCTTTTTAAAAGTAGGGAATATGGCAGAATCTGACAGCTGGGGAGGAAGGGGTTGGTTATCAGCTGAAAGGATAAGAGGAACATTACAGAGTAAAACATGTTCCAAAGCTACTCCTGGCTGTGTCAGCCCTCAGGATAACGGGATTGCAGCCTTACTCTGTCTTGTCTTTTCTTTATAAGATAATGAGATGAACATCACCCATTTTCTCAACCATAGAATAATCTTTTCATCATCAAGTATCAGACTAATAAGTACTTTTGCTGTTTGCTGTAAAGGTGCATTGAATGGTTGGAGAAGTTCAGTGGAGTGCCTAAGCTACCTACAGAAGTGCGGATGGTGAAAGCATCTTGGAGGATGCTCAAGGTCCACTTTTCTTCTAGTGTGATAGTCTGGGTGGGGTGGTTTTCAGTGTCGTAGTCTGTTACAACAGCTGATAAACACAGCACCACAGGCTGTGTCTGCTGGAGTCTGGAGTACAGTTACAGTCAAGAAGATTGTTAAGGCTGGGAGGTATTCAAAAGAGAGGAAAGAAATGTTTAAATTTAGGAAGACACATTAAAAATATTCATTAGTAATTTCTAGGCCACTGGAAAACAATCAGCCATAACGTAACAAAGCAGTGGGTAGTGACACCTTGCCTGGCCTGGTGGCAAATAAATACCATTTTTCTGTTCTTTCTCGCTGCTGGCACTCTGGATGAGAGTTTCTTTTCACCACCCAAATGACATAAGCAAATAGTCAGCAAGAAAAATAGGTTGTGTTTCAATGTCACAGATTAGCTGGCTCCATGGCCCTGCACATGAGATCATTTGAACCAAGTCCATGATTTAAATGTCTCTTTCTGGTCTTTTTTTTAATCCCAAATGACAAAGCACAAGGCTTGTATAGCACAAGTACAGTATGGAAAATGGGGAGGAAAAAGGGCTGACTCTGGACTGTCAGAACACTGGGAGAGTTGTTCCGAGCCATCCTTCTCAGGTCACACTATGGTAGTAGATCTGAGACAGAAAACCAATAGGTTTTCCTAATGGTTTACATTAGATTTTCTGTCTTAAAGTATGAAAGGGTAAATGTGCTGTATGTGTGAATGTGAAAATGGGAAAACAAACCTCTATTGTTTGTCTCAGTGAGAACTTGTCCTGCCTTCCCTTGGGCCTGTGTCAAAGCTTCTGGAAACTACGGGTCACATCGAGAGCCGGGACATGGCTGCGCCCTGGGAAATGGGCCCCCTCGGGTGGGTGCTCGTGCTTTGTGTATTCAGCTGTGGATGTCTGAGCATTCTTACAGTTAAGCTTGTGTATTAAAGCAAATGCCTGTTCTGCGTTCTGCTGCCAAGGCATGAGCACACCTGTGCCAGGTGGAGCTCCACAGGGATCTCTGCTCCCTGCCAAGCCATAGAGAGCTGCTCCCATTCCTTCGGTACCAGCGAGGTGCCCTGGCACTGCTGGCTCAGCACCTCTGTGCCCCTCACCCTGGCTGGGCAGCCCTTACACAATGCCGGCAGTGGTCTTAACCCCCTGGAGCTGAAAGTCTTCCCCTTTCCAGAGGGTTATTTCCCTCCCTGTTTAGTCTTTTTCTGCTGCCATTCACTTGCCTCACGATTTCAGTTTGCCTGCTCTCTGATCCTGCTTTTACCTCTCCTGTTGGCTCTGTCTCTTTTTGTCTGTCTCTGTTTCACTGAAGCTTTTACTGTGAGGAGGATCAAATAATTGCAGGGTTAAAGCAGACCCTTGAACTCACAGTGTTTAATGGGTTTGTAATTAGGCCATGTATCCCTGTGAGAATGGGCAGTCTGGGAATTTGCCAGGATTTACAGGGGGATTTAGTAGCCTACTAAGAGTTACCAGACCTATTACATTCCTTAAGAAGTTTGAAAGACACCACTGATTTTGGCAGGGAACTAGGATGTCTTTAAATACACAAAGAACTGAGGGATGAGAAGTAGAAAACAACTTATCTTGTAAAGATCAAGGAAAAGTTTCAAAGATTTTATAATTTGAAATGCAGAAATAGATGTTCAACATTATCTTGGTAACACATGCCTGGCTTAGAGCGTGTGTGTTTTCTCTGAGAATTCATATTTACATATTTGTTAAGACATGAATATTAAAACACACATTAACCAGGCTCTCTGTATGCATTGTACTGTAGGTATATGTGACTACTTTCTGATCTTGGAATATGTAATTGTGTTTAAAAAAATGATGAAGTCTTTGCTTTCCTCCATCCTACCTGTTTGCCATTTATAAGGTTCTGTGGCATCACATTTTCTGTGTGTTTTGGGGAGATCAGTATCTGTTAAATGCCAGGTGATTTTATTATGAAGTCCTGGTTTATTTTTTACTCATAACTGAGACAAGCACAAACTTCTGTTGTTGTTTACTTTCCGGAGAGGAAGGGAAAATTATGTCTAACCTAAAAATACCTTCCTCCCCCTACCCCATGTCTCAGTGCTTTGAGCTTGGGCAGGGTAGAGGATAAGAAAAGGCAGAGAACAACTGGGCAGTTTTCTCATAGTAGCACAAAATTGCTGTTTTTTCTTCCAGGTTAAAGAAACCCAAACCATAATTAACTTTCGTCTCTCCGTTCAATAATTGTCCAGAAACAAGACCACAGCAATAAAAACTACTCTGCTTACCTGCACAGCAAAGGGAGTGTAGAACTTTCTGGAAATTTGACCTATCCACGTTTGGTTTTGGATCAGCAGTGGGTTTGACTTTTGAAATTGGGCTCTAAGCTCAAATTCAGATTTTCCCGTAACTGTAATGTATATCAGGATCTCTCAGAGTGGTTTGGGTCCATACCCGTATCTCCTGACTGCAGCAATCCAAGGGTACTTGCTCATGTCAAATCGATTTGCTCCTGTGGAAAGTTTTGAAGTTACAGTGAGTTGAAGTCTTGTTTAAATACAAGACTATAAATTCAGCTGTTTCTGTACCTATTACAACATAATTTCACTGATGGCAACCTGAGCACTAAAAACATGTGCTTCTAAAAATGCTGACTTTGGGAGGAGTGGGATAAAAGAAAATTACTGGAGTCTTCCTTGGGCTTAGTAGTTTGGGGTTTATCAAGAGCTACAGTGAACTTTTATTGCTGTTCTTACACAACCTCAGAGTAGCTCTGTCACCTGTGGGCAGAGTAATTCCATGATAGTCCTTGGCATTACACTGGATTTATACCCCTGCTCTCTGAGTCAAAGCAGAGTTTGGGTTTCCATGAGTGACAGCAGCAGCAGGAACCCACAGTTCAATGTGTCACACTGTGAGCTCTTAAAATATCATCAAAACTATCAATCTGAAGAGCTTCTGGAAAACAAATTTGCAGTTCAAACATCAAGCACAAAGTGTCCCTTCCTCTTTCTTCACTGAATTAGCTTTCGAAAAGGCCAAGAGCTGCTGCAGAGATAACAAGGGCTGAAGAATTTAGAGCAGGTGGTACCAACTGTGCAAGCCCAGCTTGCAGCCAGAAGGATCTGACCCCCAGCTGTGGAGCAGCCCGGGGGATCTGGAGTGGCTCCCGCGGGAGGACAGCGCGGTCTGGCCGGAGCACCAAGGCCGTGCCACGAGTGGGATTTTTCTCTCTGTCTCAGAGAGAACCCCAGGGAATGCCACGGTAAAATTCAACAAGATGGCCATGAAGAAATAGCTTAACTGGTTTAGCTCTCTGCTTCTTCACTGATGGGGGAGATGGTGGACACTGGGTCTGCATTTGCCAAGCAGAGGTCCTGTGGAAGAGAAAATCCATGTTTATTTTTGTAGGGGATAATAGCACTTACCTACCGTGCATGAAGGTCTAGAAAATACACTTGGTTAAATTTCTTTGTGTGAAAATTGTTACATCCGTTCTTCATTTCTGAGGACTGGAAATGGTAGTATTTATTCTGAGGATTCTTATGAAATACAGTCATGCATTGATGTAATTTCCACATGTTTTCATAGACTTTTAAGTTTTTCTTGTCTTAGACTACTGTTATAGTTGCAATTTGACCTTCACTCCAGCAAGACTTCCTCTGGAAAGTATTCAGAAATGCTCAGAACTAGTAGAATTATTTTCCTTATTTTCATACTTTAAAGAATTATTTCTGTCACAGCTGTTTTGATTTAGGTGAGGGAATGATGTGTGTGATTTTACAGCACTGTGAATGCTCTGAAGTCTCTCCTTGTAGAAATCCCACTTTGCCCTTTGGGAATGTCCTGTGCATCCTGTCCGGGGCAGCTCCTTTGGGAGCATGTTCTGGTGGAAGGTAGAGCCCTGCTGGTGGTACTCACTGCTGGGACACATGTTCATCCTCCAGCTCATGCCGTGCCTTCCCTTGTTTGTCTGGGCTTTGGTCCCCAGGAGGGTAAAATCCACCTCTCCCGTAGTGCAGGGTGGCACCTCCGAGTCCATCGGCCCAAACTGTGCCCCATGGTGAGGCGTGAGAGAGCGAGGAGGAATTTCCACATCTGTGCCTTCAGCTCCCCCTGCTCACCTGAGCTCCCAGGGCAGTGTTTGCCTGGTGTACCTGCACCGAGGGAGCCCTGTCCTGTGCCCTTTTACATTCCAAATGTAGCATCATCTGACTTCTTACATTGTGAGATTTCAGCTCTTTCCACTTACAGTTTACAATTTCTTCATAGAGAGGTTTCTTTGACCTTATATTTTATTCAAGCTTTTCTTGACAGTTTTAGGTGAATTGTGTCTTTGCTTATGCATCATTTACAGCTGTTCTTTAGCTTTTCTAGTCTTCCTTTTTCACTGACTGGGTGCTGTCATGTTTATGAGTTCTATTTGTTTCACCTGAGACAAAAATTCTCTGCCCTCAGCATATATTATCACCCTGATTATTAGCTTTTGTTTACAGATAGGGGCTTGCTTTTACTATGTAAATAATATTCTGCTCTGATGGCTGAGCCAAAACAAAATTCACAAGAGTGTTTATAAATATTTATTCCCACCTCTTCCCAGGTCTTGTGTGCCCAACACTCCTGGAAAACCCTGCTGTATCTCGGATAACTTAATGTCAGATATCCTGGATAATCTTCTTAGTTGACATGGGGTGGTAGCAATAAAGAAAAGGTATTTTACCTTTTATCTTACAGGTGGCTTTTTTATACTGTGTCTGATGCAGATATGGGTTTCTTAAGAAGCCTTTAACACTGCTGGGATGATAAATGAAAATGTACTGTATCTTTCTTAAGATGACTGGGCAGAATGAGATTAAAATTGCAAGTATGCGTGAGACAAAACTGAAATGTTGTTGGGTTGGTGTTTTTTTGGATGAGCTTGTACTCCCTGGAAAATCCTTGCTAGTGTCAGACAAGCACTGAAACACTCCATAATCACTGGGACTTGGCTGCAGCTTCCCCCTGGCCAGTAACAAAATCATTGCTGATGCAGTTGCCTTGATGGCACTTCTGAGGAGATCAAAGGATGAGATTTCTCAGATGATTTTGCTGAGAATGATTAAAACAAAATAGTTTTTCATTATCTTTTATATGATTTAGTGAAGATTAGAGGGAATAATCCAAATGTTTGGAGGATTTAAAGATGAACCATTCTGCTTGCAGCATTTAAGGAGATGGGAAATTTGAATCTATGAAGATGTTCACAGCTTTGTTAAGATACATTCAGAGTTCCCAGCTTTAGTTATTATAAAGATACTGACAAGTAATGCTTTATTTTTAATTTTCTTCTCATCTTGTGGAGAAGCACAATAAGATTTTCCAACATAATAATAATTCGGTTTTTTTCTGTATCAGCCTTAATAAAATAAGATGCACCCAAAGTCCTTTTGTTTGAGCTGAGACACACAGAAAGCTTAGAACACGGTGAAGAGGGAATACAGATCCAGGCCAACGTGACATTTCTTTACTGGTGGTAGGGCTCAGGAGCAGGGGTCAGTCAGTGGTGGTTTTCCTTTTCTCTGAGCTCAAACTCAGAAGACTTAGAAGTTCTGAAATTGCAGAAGTTCTGAAGAAGTTTTTTCTGAAGTTTTAAGGTTTACCTGTCTGGACCACTTGCTAAATTTAAAGGGTTTGGGTGCTAGGGGATTGAATAAAGAAGCACCTGAGGACGTGACACCACTGCCTTCCCATGCCCCGGTTTTGCTAGAAGAAAATTAATGAATGTATTTATTACAGCTCAACCCCCCCCCGAAAATGTCAGACACAACATCTGCTTTGGTTACAGCTGTAGCTGCCTCTGCCTTTGGTTAAGCTCTGACCTGCTCTGGGCCTGTGTCTCTGCTTCCATGGCAAACTGATGAACACCCTGCTGTGAAATCACAGCTTCCCTGCGGATAATCAGACGATCTCTGGGAATAACTTAAAAATCCGGTGTTAAAAGGAGCCCCTGGCACATCCCCCTTTTAAACACTAACAGCCTTCCCGGGTGACAGCCCAAGGAAGATAAAGGATGGGAGCAAAGGGAGCTTGTACACTTTTGGAAATAGAGTCGCAGTTATCCTTTGTTTTGAAACACTTATCTTTCCCTCTTGCCAGAAAAAGTCTTTCCCCGCTGTAGCCCTCGTGGAATTGGGAAGGGCACTGACAGCAAACAGGGCACAGGGGACGAGCTGAGCCCCCAGACACTGAGGATGGGGGAGGTGGGCAGAGATATCCTTGGGGTCCCTGGAGGCTGGGTGCCCAGAAATAATGAAAACAGCATTTCTAAGTTTGAAAACATTGTTCATGGTGGGTTTCATTATACTGGCCTCCTATTCAGTGTGGCTGAAATGTCTGAAACTTGTCTGAGTCTCTCTGCCTGTGTTTCTGCCATGCTGTGCATTGGTCCCAGATGTTCTCACTTGGGCTCTTTGCTGGTTTACAATGAAAAGAAGCAGGACAAAAATGTTTGAAATGTTACAGCAGTTTCTAACACAGCACATACTTCCACCATTTGTTTCCAGGTGGTATTGAAGATGATGCAATTTAACATGCTAGAATTATCCTCTGCCAAAACAAAGATTAACAATTCTGGATTTTGTATTTTCTAAAGAGTGCTTTGTGGTTACCTAACAAGGTATGTTCAGTGAGCATTTCAGTTTTCTAGAGCTGCAGCCATTTATAGTACAGGTCCCACCTGCTTTCCATTAGAACTTGAATTCATAAATTATTTACATGCTAGTCTGTCTTATAAATTCTTTCCTCCCCTTAACTGTACCAGAATAATGGGTTTTATGAGTGCCTGGTTCTCTATCAGTCAGCTGCCGTTCTTACCAGGAACTTTTATTTAGTTTATTCTGCTTCCCATGTGAGCTGCAGAAATGAAATCTCAGAACTCATTGTGAGCTGACCATATATGAGGGAACAGTGACATGTCATTGTCTAAATGTAAATGGAAGATATTTGAAATTGTCTGAGAACAATGCCTGGGATTAAATGGGTGCTCTGGAACATGGAGCACTGCCACAGTAATACAACTGTCAGTTGAAGGACATCCTTGGGTGGTAACATTCCAAGTCACTTCACAGAAGAAGGGACATGAAGTGCCCCAGGCCCCTTAATGGCTTCAAAGCATGTCTGGGGTAAGGCCCATTAAAGGCGTGGCTTCAAAGCATGTCCAAATTGTGAGAACTTGATCTCTGAATAAAATTCTAATAAATGTTTAAGCAGGAAGGGTGGTTTGGGACAGGAGGTGTGTCATGCAGCTCCCCAGCTGAAAGAAGTCTAAGGAGTCAAGTACTACAAACTGCGGAATTCACTCCTATGTATTTGAAGTCCTCGTCATAGAGGTGGAAGGGTGAGAAACTGAAGAAGCTGTTACTCTCTTGGAGTTTCAAGCACAGTTCCTGGTGTCCTCTGCAGTAATTTTTAGAAGATTTAGGGTGGAAATAGGCCCAGTAGAATGTGTGATAAGTTGCACCCGTATCTAAAAGTTGAGAAGCTGTTTAGGATTTTCTGTATATAAACTCTGAGAGAAAACAAGGTGCAGTCTTGTGTTGCTCGTGATCAAGTTCGAGGAATATAAAGAAATACTAAACTTCATACTCTATCCACATTTCTGTCATTCCTAATGAGCCCACTCTCCCAAATTAAAGGTGCCGTGTATATAATTTGAATATATCTTATTATAATGGAATGTTCTCCTTACTCTTCTTAGATTTAGCAACTGTAATTTAGATTTCATATTTCCATCTGAAGTTAATTGTTATTCCTCCTAGTTCAAGAGAAGCTGCCAGTGGTGCCTAATGAAGAGAACTCAAGGTAAATTATGCTTCTTGTCAGTTAATTTAAATTTAGTGCTGGCATTCAGAAGAGATCCGTCTCATCCCATAAACATTATTAGCATTGTGGCATTATTTATTTGGGGAAATTATTGTGTATATGAAATAAGCTTTTTGGAGTAAAGATTTCTTCTGGCCAAAGCCCGCAGTGCTCTGCTTTGCTCTTGCTATTTTGAAATTGTGTACTTTTGGCAGCTGTTTAAATACGTGTTCCCAACATAATAATTTTCCATAGACACTTTTCCCCAGAATGACAGCGATTGGGCATAAAAAGTGTTATTTTAGGACACGGTGGGGGAAGGAAAGAAATACTGGCTATGTTATACAGAGGTTAAGCAAAATCCTGGTGCAGTACAATGTGCACAGAGAACAATTCCAATCATGATAGCCAGCGCTGGCATCATCAATGGAGCCCAGAGCCCTCTGGAAAGGAGCAGGGCTGTGTTTGCCCTGATAACACAAAGAGAATAAAAGCTGTCAGGCATCCACAGCACCCAGGAAAACTCTTGGAGAACCAAAATGCTGTTATTTTCCAGCATCCTGGGTCACCTTTGGCAGATGTTGGAGCCCAGTGCTGGCTCCAGGCGGGTGGGAGCACAAAGCAGCAGTCAGGCGTTCAGGGCAGTGAGAGAGATGGGATTGACATGGAGGAGCTCAAAATTGTCTCCAGGGTTGAAATGTATCTGTTGTCAGTCACATGAGGGGGGCTCAGGGAGCTGGGAAAGGGGCTCAGTCCAGAGAAAAGGGGGATCAGGGGGGCCCTTGTGGCTCTGCACAAGTCCCTGACAGGAGGGGGCAGCCGGTGGGGTCGGGCTCTGCTCCCAGGGAACAGGGACAGGAGGAGAGGGAACGGCCTCAGGCTGGGCCAGGGGAGGCTCAGGGTGGACACCAGCAGGAATTTCCCCATGGAAAGGGTGCTCAGGCCTTGGAAAGAGCTGCCCAGGGAGGTTTGGAGTCCCCATCCCTGGAGGTGTCCAAGGAAGGCCTGGATGTGGCACTCAGTGCTCTGGGCTGGGGACAAGGTGGGGACCAGGCACAGCTTGGACTCCATCGTCTTGGACATCTTTTCCAACCTCAGGGATTCTGGGATTCTGTGACAATCTGAGTTGACAGGAGAGTAAATAATAACAAGTAAGCCCCAAATAATGAGATCCTCTGGACATTATTAATCTGATCTGACTTGTACCAGTTCCTCTCAGTTCTGTGTCAATTTTAGCAGAAGATCCGAGCACTGATCCTTTTTATTGTCACAGTGGCTTCATAAGGCAAGTGCATGGAAATTGGTCTGAACTGTCAAGCATCAGAGTTCAGACACCTGAGGGCAGGTGTTCACTACTGGGGTGGAATGCAGAGATCTGAGAAAAATCTATGTCAGGCTTCAGAAGCAATTTGAAGTCTTAAGCTAGAAGAGTTGTATTTGATGCTGTTACAGAAAGTCACACTTTCTCCTGATCGCTGCCGTCATTTTTCAGATTACCTCTCACTGGAGCAGGGTGGGCGGTTTACTCTTGAGGTGACAAGGTCAGGTCATCATGTCTCCTGAATGGCCAAATACAGAATTTTTCAGAGAACTTAATCAGGAGCTTTCTTCTTTTTGATATGCAGCTGTATTATGGTTTTCTGCAGTATTCTGTTTCCATTCCTTCCATGCCTCCAGTTCTTTTGGGCATTGCAGAGGAGCTGTTCTGTTCCAGCTGCTGTGGTTTGGTGGTGGTGATTATTTGGTTTGTTTGGCATTTGTACTGAAGGTACCACAGCAGCTAGTTTAGAATTGCCCTGCATATTACAGTTCAAATATGTAACAAACCCCTTTTCTCAATATCTGATAGTAAAACTTGTTGCTGCCACTCTGACTTTGTCATGTGAAAGACAGACAAAAGGACACAGAATCATTTTTGAGATGGATATTCCTGTGGCATTTTGTGGTTCCAGGGAGAACAACCCAGACTATAATTTTTGGCTGCTATGGAGGGCAGGATTTAGCCGCAGTTATCAGCCCTCTGCTGTTCCCACTCTGGGCTCAGGGGTATTTGGAACAGAGTATTTGTGTCATTGGAAGTAGGTCCCCCAGATATAAATCTCACCTGCCCTGAGCCATTGTTGAGTTTGTGTTCTGAGGATTATTCTGCAACTAGTGCATGGGTTGGATTCCAGGTGGGAATCTCTGCAAAGGGCCCACCTGCCCCAGTGCTGTGTCTCTGGCTTGGCCATTTTGTTCCTGCTTTCACAGGGAACACACTGGCACCTTGCACAAAGCCCTGTGAGTAAACAGAAGTTACACATCATGAGCAGTGTTTGTGATTTCTGTGTGTATGTAACGTAGCAGTGCTTGTGTGGGGGTCATAGGGGGTGATGTATTACATTTGTCATGCACTTTGGATCAGCGTGTGTGCAAAATTAGTAACAACCCGGTCAGGCAGATGGGAACATTTTTTGAAGAGGTAACGTTCCTTTTTCCCCAATATATGTGGATTTTCCCTTCTCATTGTGTATTTATTCTTGAAGCCTCATAGAGATGATATTAAATGCTGCATCACTTGTATGTTTTGGTCACATATTGTCTGATCTTTCAGGCAGGAGACAGGATTCTTAAGGGCAAACTGCTCTGGGAGTTCCTGAGTAGTGGACTCTGCCAGCTAAATAAAATGCTGGTGTAAAGTGAACGTGGGATCAGCCTGCAGGTTCTGTGGGAAGGCTGTGTAAACTCAGCTGCTGAGGAGAACCAAGAAAACTCTGAAGAGATGAAAAAAATCAGAAGAGAAATAGCTGAGTCACCCAGTTTTCCAAAATACGGCTGGAACTGTACCATCTGCTATGTGTGCATCCCAAGTTCCAGTTAGTTCTTTGGAGTCAGGTTCAGGATCAGTGCAAGGTGGACATGCTTTCATTGAAGTTGACAGACTCACATTCTTTCCCACACAGCTGAATTTAATCCAGCCACTCAAGTGATTGTAGATGGTTTATGGAGTTGGTATCAGAGTCATAAATCCAGATTTAGAGCCCTGGGCTTGCTCATACAAATTTGGTTTATGGCAGTGATGAAATGGCTCTGCCAGTGCCTTTGTAAGAGAGTCCTTTTAGGGCTGATCTAAGGCAGCTGCATTCCTTGTTGGAGTTATTTTCTGATTTCGCGTGCTGTAGGAACAGAGTGATTGAG
This sequence comes from Gymnorhina tibicen, assembly GCA_013399875.1. NCBI lineage: Eukaryota > Metazoa > Chordata > Aves > Passeriformes > Artamidae > Gymnorhina > Gymnorhina tibicen. The sequence goes on from VXAZ01006521.1 coordinate 732,328, forward strand.
TGGAGTAGCTCTTACCAGCTCTCAGTTGTATCTGTTTATGTGCTGTGGCTTCTTGCTCTGAGTCCTCCTGTGGCTGTGGCACACCTGGCAGGTACCACGCATCTGTGTGCCACCGTGCCATGGCCAGTGGCCACTGCCTGGGGCACCAGGGCTGCTGAAAGAGCTGTTCTTGCATCAGCTTTATCCCCCGGTTCTGCGTGTTCTGTGTTTGGTGTCAGTGCCGTGCTACAGCTTGACTGGGATTTCAAGAGCTGATGGTGGACAAGGACAGGGTGACCCGCAGCACAACTGCAATGCCAGCAGTTTTGCAGGAAAGAGAAGCTCAAAATCCAGACTCCCTGATGTGCTCAGTCTCCACTGCTGTAACTAAGACAATGTTTTGGTGTGTAAGGCCTTAAGAAGGCCTTGCTGAGTTTTTTTATGCAGATCTTCTGGCATCATAAGTAAGCTGGTAATTACACCTGGCTGCTCTGCAGGCACAGGGCACAGCTCTGCACTCTGAAAAGTCTCCTGGTAGTTTCTCAGCCGATAAGATAACTTCAACCCAAACAAACAGAGCTAGTCAGATGAAGTCGTCCTTCTTAAAATACACATATTGATTATGTTATCTGTAATAAAAATAAATAAATAAAATACACCACTTCAAATAGAACCAAGGGGAAAAATCTCACTAGTCAGATAAAAAGAAGCAAGTCAGAACTGACATTAAAAATACAAAAGAAAAAGCAGAACTGAATAAAGGGTCTGATTACCCCCCAGACTTTCTGCAGTACATTTGCTAATGCAGAATTGCCCAACACTGAGCTCAAGGGCCTGCTCGTTGTTACTCACTCACTCTTGCTGTACGGTGTGTGGAGACACCAAAACGCGGCGTCAGAGCAGAGTGGCCAGGCAGCTTTCACTGGATGCCTTGTTGGGGTTGGTGTCTGACAACAGAAACACAACTCGCAAACTGTGATTCTTTTGCACTTGTGTCTGAATAAATGCAGGTGTTTGGCAGCAGGAGCACCACAAACCCCAAACACAGCGTCCCAACAGAGCAGCTTTTGTTGAGCAATAAGGAAACCTTATTCCCTCCCTGTGCAGCAGAGAGCAGCTGCAGCTGGGGCCGGAGCACTGCCGACCAGGGACGTCAGGGACACAGGGACCAAACGCTCTGCCCTTCCTGTGGTGCCCCAGGCTGTGTGTGGCCAGGCCTGGGCACCTCTGCTCTGTGTTCATGCAGAGCCCAGAGCTCTAAGAGCTCTCAGTGCTCCATGGATGAGGGGGGAAGGGTTGGGTGCTTCCAGCACTGGTACTCTCATTTGGCTGCTCTCCTCAGGAGCCGGGACGGTGCTTCAGCACCCAGAGTATCCATGCTGAAAGGTCTCCTGGAGCACTTCCCACTGCCAGCATTTTAATTGAGTTGGAATTGAAATATCAGCTCACTGTGGTATTTTTGTGCTCTTAATATTTGAAACCCAAGTCTTTGTCAGTCATTTTCCTGTGAGGGGGTGAGGTCCATGGAGCTCTCACAGGGCTGGATTGGTTTTATCACCTGACCATGAACACACAGGGCTGTCACTGGTGGCCATCTGTGGACCACACAGCTGTTCTGTCCTGGACTGAGCCGGGAGAGACTGGGAAATGTTTCCAACTGGAATGAAATCTGTGGCTGGATGTCTTGTTCTGAGCTGCAGTGGCCGGTGAACTCCCAGTGGGGCAGAACCTCTGAACACCTGTCCTGATGGGTCTGGGATAGCTGTTGGTAGCAAAGTTTCACCTTGGATGGAGGTGTTCACAACTCTTAACATGCAAGTGTTCATTTCCTTGAACTATCACCAAACACACATTTTATCCCTTTCAAACAAAACATTGACAACTTTTTACTGTGTCCAGCTGACAGAAATATATTTCAATGAAATATTATATCACAACTTACGACTGTCACTGAGTGTATTAAATAACCCCAAGAATCTTGCTGCTAATTCAACCTTACTGTTCCACTCCGCTCTAATTTATGTTTAACAGTGTTCAATTTGAATCTCATTACTGTTTGTCAGGAGTTAATTCTGATGATCTTGGAATTCATCTGTTCTTTGTGGTTTGGTCTCAGTAAACACCATCATAGCAGGAAAATGCTTGATCCCTGCAGTCTCCTTACACAGGGACACACATCAGTGCTACAAGCATCTCAGCAAATATGTGATGTGGGTCACATTCTGTCATGCCACTGCCTGAACTGGTAAAACAGGTGTTTTCTTACACCGGATCATATATGAAAATTGAAAAGAAACCGGTCAGGTGGATGAGGTATAAAATAGAATCAGCGCCAGTTATCCAGATGCAACATTTCTACGGAAGTGTGTGTTTTGATAAATCCTTCATAACTAAAGTGAGCAGTGGACTGATAGGTTCTGTGAGTGAACCTTCCCGGGTTTATAGTCCTGAGTGTTCGGTGTTGGCATAACCTGCCGAGGTCAGTGATAAAACTCCTTTGGAGTCAGAAGGGGTGGGAGAATGAACCATGATCCAAATGCTTAAAAAATCCTGTGGGTTGCAGGATTTTGTCTGTCTTTGTCCTCCCACTCCCTCAGTTATGAAAGTTTTATTAGTCTTTTTTGAAACAGCAATTGTTGGTCTGATAGAATCAATATGCCCACAAAATACAGCCCTGAGGCACAACTGTGTGAAGTTACAGTCACTGACCCCTGAGGAAAAAGGCTTTCCTAGATTCTCATTTTGAAATATCTTGTTCCATCAGAAAGTGTACTTTGTTCATTTTAAGAACCAACCTACTAATAGGCATTTTGGATTTAATTCAGCCCAGGAGTAAGATTTTGTCACTCATGGGTCACTATTTCATGCTTGGTTTGGTCTGGAAAGCAGAAGCCTGTCTGGATTATGAACTTTGCTTGGTGGCTTGCTGATTAATGTGTATGTCAACATAAGGGACTCTGCCATTGTCTTTTTCCTTTTTTCTGCTGAAAAGACAGTTATATTAATTAAAAGGATAAAATCTGTTAGCTTGGTTGGTTGGTTGTTTTTTTTTTTTTGAATAGGCAATCCAGCTAGCATGGGACAATCATATTTATTCAGCTTGGGCATTTTAGTTAATAATGGGGGTTTGTTTTTCAAAGGACAAATAGGGTTTAATATATTGGAGTGAATTTCCATAAAGCCAGAAGCCCAAGGCAGCACAGAAATATGCTGTATTTTCATGTGCTCACCACATTTCCATGCACAAGTCAATTTAACTGTGTGCATGTTTTCGCTTGGGGCCTTGTGCTTCTGTTCTAAAAGGAGGGAGTCTTTTATTTTGTTTTATCTTAAAGCAGCCTTTCCTAGGAATTCCTGCAGATCGGTTTGGCTCTGCAGCTCATGGTTGCTGTGGGGCAGTAGTGGAGACAGTGGGAAAAGTCAGGAATGAGACTGTATTTATGCTCTGGGACTGTAGCAAAGCCCAAAGGTGCAATAGAGACTTGGTTCCACAAATCCACAGTGCCTTAATAGCCAGGCTGAGCTCAGGCTGCCAAAAATCTCACCATGTCAGCTTGCACCCCTTCTAAGAACAATCAGGAGAGAAAAGTGCAGTGAGGGCAGATGAGAGGTGTCGAAACAGGGATGGTGTTCCTGAGGCCAAGTTCCCAGGAATGTAACCAGACATTCCCGGTGCACTGAGGGGTCCCAGGGATTCCCACTTGAGTGTTGGAGGGCAGTCGGTCTCAGAACCAGCAGAGGTGTTTGTGGTTTCTTGGCTTGCCTTAAAATACCAGCAGAGTCTGTCCCAGCTCGTGTCTGAAGTACAGCCTGGGAAACTGATCCAATCCCCTGTTCAAGGGTGAGCCGGTTCATTGTGCACATGTAGAAATGGGAGTGTAAGACTGGATACCCTCAGTTTGGACTGAGTTCAGCACTGAACAGAGCAGTGAATGGAAGCACAGACCCTGGGGGGTTCTGGAATTGCAGTTTGAGTGGTGATGCCTCAGCCAGGGGTCCGAAAGAGCTCTGTGAGAAACAGGCAGCCTGACCTGCACACACGTGAGCGCCTTACCTGGGAGAAAAGGCAGAGACACAGATCATCCTGGCTGGGGGTCACGTTAACCCTGGACAGTAATTCTGGGATCAAAGTCCTGCACAGTAATTCTGGGATCAAAGTTAGGCCATTTCTCTGTGCTCTCAGCCCTGTTATTGGTGTTGCTATTGCAGTTCCTGACCTCCAGTGCACGGTGCCACACCACACTGCAGCATTCAGCAGGCTCAGACTTCCCTCTGCTCACCCTGCAGCTCAATCAAATCTCAGACTCAAGGTCTCCACACTTTGGCCTTTGCTGCTGCCCTTGACCAGCTTGGAAATGACTCTGGTGGGACTTGGCTGTGGAATAGCAGGGGTTTGGAGAAGGAAGTGTTAAGTGCAAACCTGCATATCCCATTATTCCTGATGGCACATGCACAGAGAGGAGGTGCTGGCCAAACTCACCATGGGCTCTGTCAGTCTTTAATCCCTCCAGCTGTTCCCAGTGTTTGTCGGTGCTGGCAGACAAAGGTGGCTCCTGTGTGGGGGCTGTGGATTCCCAATTTACTGCCAACTTGGCTGCTGCGCCCTGCAGTCGGTGAGTTTGGCTGAGCTCTGCCTCAGGGAAAGCAGGGCCATCCCCCGGGGTTATTCCAGCCCCATCCCGAAAGTGGAACTTGGCAGGCACTTTTATGAACTGACAGAGGAAGGTAGAGGCCCATAAAGTGGTGCTGATATGTGGAGTGTGTTTCAGCAGGAGAGAGACATTCTGTTCCCAAGCCTTTGAGACATCGTGGAGAAGGAAAACACACAATTGACTTCTCAGCTTCCAGCCACGTGCACCAGTTATGGCAGTGCTGGGATATAAATGCCAGATTTAAAATTTAGAGCAGGAACAATCCTGGAATTGTACCTGCACAGGCTGATACAATCAGTGTATTTGATCTGACAGGGAAGAACTTCATGCAGATGCTAAAATAAAACTGACTCTTTCAAAGCTCCAAGAAACTGTCCTTTGGAAGAGTCACTGCAGCTGGAAAGCCCTTCGTCCCAAGGCCTCCCGGGCTGGGTGGCTGTGGAATAGCTCCAGTCTCTCTGGTCACAAAGAACTGTTGCTGTTAGGAATAGGGTCCAGCTGAGAGTAGAGCTGCCCCCTCCCTGCCCTGGGGCTGTGCTCTGTGGGGCAGTGGTCGGATTAAGCACCTTGTCAGTGCAAACCTAATGGCCATGTCAGCTGGAGGAAGGAAAACTCTTCCCAGTTTTCTTTGACAGTTCATCGTTTAGCTGCCATCTGGTTGCTGGTATCAGGAATTACATTTTTTTTCCCTGTAATGAACCACAGTATCTTTGTTACATGGTTCTGATTAATTGAGTGAGAAGTAAGACCCGTAGGATTCTTGGTTCTTTTTCTTTCTTCTGGTATTCAGTATTTGTATAAGAATGGCCAGTTGCCAGTTTAGCTGGTTGTACAAGAGTGAGGAACAGTTTGCATGCTGAGTATGTACGTGTTACATTTGGGGTTGGTATTAATCCTGAATTTGCTGTTCATGGAAAGCTCATTGGAGTGGCCACTAAAATCTGCAATACACTGAGCAGTCGCTTACACCCAGTACCCACCTCGGGCTGGCAGGATTCCTGTGTGGATCGACTCAGAAATGGAGGAATTCCATCAGGATTCAGGAATGGGCCTTTGAGGGAGAGAATTGTTTCAATCATGTAGGAATTGATTTGGAAAGACTGCAAGGTAATTTCTAAATTTGTTCTCGTATTGCAAAATCTAAATTCCTCTCGGAGTCCCACAGGCGATGCCAGGTTACGCTGCTCTCTTTTCCCACTGCCAGTGGGATTTCCAGTGGCTCCAGGAGGACTCTTCATAATCGGGAGCTGGTGATCTTACCACATATGGCTGAGGGGAATGTTCCCCTTCCCTCCCTCCCTCCTTCCCTTCCATGCTCTCTGACTCCAAAGACTTTGTTAATTCTCCTTAGCTCCCCCATGGTCTCCTTTAGCCTCCTCCAGTGCTGCTTTTCCTCGTGCTTTGCTCTCCCTTTCTCTCCATTTCCATGTCCTGAGCAAGCTCCCATCCCTGCTGCTGTTCCTGTTTATACAAGCTGCTTCACGTGAAGGAAATTAAGATGTTGTTTAGCCAAACTGTCTCACTGCACATTTTAATTCTCTAGATTTATGATAGAGCAGCTGCTGCTGAATCCCATTTGAAAAGCTTTTGGGACTTTTTCCTGTAAGTGTGAAATGATATAAAACCTTGGAAGGGGAGAAAGATTTTATCTAAAGCAATAACAGTGAAATCTGTTTATGTTCAGGCTGTTTGTAATACAAGACTGATGCATTCTTTCACCAGGGAACTTGCACCTATATGTAACTTTAAGCCCAGTTGCCATATGGATTGGGGTCTCCCTAGAAAGTGCCCATAGTGCTGTCGTTCACCAGAAATGACGCCTGAATATTTTAGAATGGAGGGAAAAACGGGGCACCACGTGCCGCTTAGCCAACGTGCCAAGCAGGTCGGAGTGGGTGTGAACACAGATTGCTCACGTGTACAAAAGCAATCACAGTCTGATCAAACCAGTCAGTGCTGGATTCTGCCCTCAAAGCAAAAGGAAAGGAAGGAAATTCCCTGCAGAAGGATTCCAGGAATGACAGTGCAGGAGGATTTGCTGTAGAGGAGAGTTTGGGTTTGTGTAGTCTTCCCTTGCCTGGGGAAGCATCCTGGTGGCATCCAAAGTAAGTCAGCTTACTAACTCAGAGACCTGATAACGCATCGCTTTATTATCTTCCTGTACCGGCTGCAAGAGCCATGTGATGTTGTCCTCTGTGTGACAACAGACAATTTATCACTGAGGAGGATCTCATTTTGAGTTTTTCTTCTTGGCTGTACTCCTCTGCTTGTCACTGTGGGGACTGAAACCACAGGGATTGAAATGGTGTTGCTGATCTTTATCCTCGCCATACTCTGTCCAAGCTGAGTATAAAAATGTACTTTTCCTTTCCTCTTTCTTTATACCCTACGGTGGAATTAGGGAAAGAAAAGGAAAAAGACTGTGTACAAATTAAGTGTAAAGATAGTGTGAAAATGAAACTATTTTCCATGGCTTCTTCAATGCGATTTTACAGAAAATGCAGGAATATTTTCCCAGTGGATTTGCATCTGATGTATTTCTTCTTTCTACATAATGAAATGTTAAAAAACCCAGAAGCTTTAAATAATAAAAGAGGAAGACATTCCTACTGGGGCTGAGCAGAGCAGTCCCAATTTAACTAATGTAACTGTACGTTCACTCTGGACCTTTGTCAACACACATTAAAAATACCTCATCAGTTTAACCCATTTCCTTCTCAAGGAGAATCCTGGGAGATCATTGCTGCTGAGTGAATGAGGAGCCACAGCCAGGCTGGGAAAGGAACCTCTGAATGTTTAATTTCCCTGTTGCATAATGCCCTGTGTGACTCGGGCTGTCTCAGCACACCTCTGACCAGGCAGTGGCACCCTGGCAGTGAAATGGGGGTGGTTTGGGTGCTCCTGAGGGGCTGTGGGGTCGGACTGAGCCCTGCAGGTGCTGCTGCCTGTACCTAGAGTGCTCCAGGCACAGGGGATTTGTAGCACCTGGGCCTGCCTTCTTCTGCTTCTGTTTAGGCATCTGAACTACTTCCAACACTGGGAGCAGAGTTTCGGCCCTTTGATAAGAGCACTGTGGATAAGTGTCAGATCGTTCCTAATCCTCTGGTAGTTATAGACTGAGCTTCTGGAGGAGCTGGACTTCAGCTCTACTGTGTTGCAGAGGGAAAGCTCTTAGGAACTCCGGAAAACAAAGTGAGGCAAAGACCATTGTTTCGTTCCTGCCAGAGTCTATTTTAAAACGCTGAAATGAATGTTTCATATAGCAGTAAAGCCAAATTCTTTTTATGCCCAAGGACTTAAAGAGAGTATATGCACTTGCATCAACTGGGCCCTTAAGGGTTTGGATGTGCTTGGATGCGATTGACTCCTGTAGAAATGGAAGGCTAATGGGAAGAGCTAATTGTGATAGAAAGCTCTGTAAAAATTCTCAGAAAATTCTGTTAATGCATTGAAATCCTGGAGATCTGAGTAGCATGTCTTCCTAAATCCTGTGGAATAATCACTTGGATTTTCCAGAGTAGGACTTGAGGTCATATTCCACTGACTCATTCTCAGACTTTATCAAAAACTCAGTGTTTAGGTCACATTTGATAATTGAGTTTTGTGAAGCTTCGTGAATATTTTCCGTTCTTGAGCTCTGCCCCCAGTGGGCTCCAATGAAACCGCCACTGGTTTCTCTGCCAGTGTTAGTGGGAGATTTTCCACAGGAGTGAGGTGATTTTAGATTGAGTGATTGACTGAAAACAGTCATCAGCTTTGGCTCTAAAGCTCAGAGTGAATGGGATGAGATTCATCTTTGCATCCACAAGAGCCCCTCTGAAATGTATCCCAGCCTAACGCCAGCACACTCCTCTTGTTCCTGTGTCCGCCAGAGCCTTGCCCAGCTCAGAGCTGTCCTGGAGAGGAGCCCAGGGCACTCTGAGGACAATAAATGCCATACAAGTTATTGTCCTATACTTACAGAATTTCAGACGGGACTTTTGATCCTCTGTTATTGCCAAGAGAATTAATCTTGATTTGCATAATACTTCCAACTTCCACCATATAGAATTGTGGCTGATGAAGTTGATGCATTTGATGTACCCGTGAACAAAGAAAAAATAAAAATTAAGTATATTTTTTTATCCTGCAGTAAGAGACTGTATTTGCACTAGTTTCTATCACTACAATGGGATATTTTAAGAGAATAACTTGATTTAATGGGCCTTAGTTAACTCATATATTCATTACTATGAAGAATGGATTTTGATGACATAGTATTTTCATTTTTATACATCAGGCATTGTAGCACTGGTCATGTAATGCCTCACCGTCCCATCTGCTTTTCAATAATCAAAATTCTTAATTTAGACTTGTTTGCATTGGGCTAAAAATTGTTTGATTCCTCTAGTGCCTTTATTTTACACTTAGCAGAGTCCAGTAACATGAATGGATTTTCTTGATTCGTGACTACTTTCGGAATGTCAGATGTAAACAAGTGAAGGCAGAAATCCTAGGAGGGGTGAGGCTGGAACGCCAGGAAAAGCCCCCAAAGCAGCAGCTGATGGAAAGGCTGTGATTAAGGCGAGGCACTGCTATTGTGCCATGACTGACAGCCCCAGCCTGCACGAGGTACGTAGGAAGGGTTTATTCACAAACTGTGCACGAGATGAAGGAGAAGCCTGTTCCTTGTGCCGGGAGCTCGCCCAGGTGTCAGGGTGTTCTTCAGGGGGCTCAGCGCGTCCCTGCGTGGGGGGACGGCGGAGCTGCCGGAGGTGCCAGGGTGAGGGCTCTGGCAGGACACCCTCTGGAAACCCCAGCAGCCTTCGCCTGGCAGAAGGAAACACCTGGGCAAGGTAAACAGAGGAAATTACTCGGGATGCCTGGAATAGTTCTGTGTGGGGAGGTTCAAGTGCTTCCCACGAGGAGCCAGCTGAGCCTGTAGGTCTTCCCAGGAGACAGCTCAAGTCTTCTCACGGGATGTGTAAGCTGCCCCACACTAAGCCCATGGATCTTTGGGATGGAGGCTCTTTATGAGGAGTGCTAAGGGAGAAGTTTTCTTGGTTTTCCTTGTCCTGTGCATTTGATCCAGATACCTGTGCTGGACTTTAGGAAACGTGGGTGTCCCTGAGCTGGCGAAGGTGCTGGTGACAGCAGATTGGGCTGGAAGTTTTGTGGCCTCTCTGCATTCCTGTACCCACTTTCTGAAGGCAGACTGGGATGGAACCACTAAACCAATCCTGTACACAAGAGTGCACTTCCAAATCAGAGATGTGTTCCCAAAACTGGGAAGGCGAAGCATGTTCCTTGTGAGTGCTCACCAGCAAGAGTTTTACAGTCAGAAGTGACACTTGTGGCTGCTCCTTACTGGTATTCCCAGCCCTGCTGGGTCTGGTGGGCTCAGCAACCAGCACAGAGGGCTCGGGGTGCCAGAACTCCCTGCCAAGCAGTGCAGGAGTGGGATGAACCACTGCCTGCACCCTTCTGCAGCACAGACTTTGCTTCAGTCTTACATTGGAAGGGTTCCCTGAGCCAGTGGTGGGTCCTGTGCAGGCCTTGCTCTTGCGCTGACATGGTTTTCAGCTGCTTTACAGAGAGAAGAGGCTGCTTTGCACATACTTCATCCTAATGTTCCTTTCTCCTTTCTCCTGGGTGTCTTTGCTGGTCTCTGTTCTTGTAGGGCACTCCCAGAGTTTGGCAGAGAGGAGCAAAACATCCATCATTGAAGTACAATAATCACTGTTTCCACAGTGATTTGTGAACTGCTTTACAGGTGTCCCCTGAGGAGAGGCCTTCTGTCAGAGGAACGTGCAAACACGCAGGCATGTCCGAGAGAAGTGGTCAATGAGGAGAGCAAAAGGGAAATTCCAGGGCATGGTAAAAGATGCGAGTAAAGCTACAGTGCTGTAACTCCACCTGTGTGGATGTAATTCCCTCAGGATGCACATTTGCTTAGGGAGGTGCTGCATTCTCACTGAAAATAATTATCAAAGGTTGGGGAGAGTTTTAATTTCATTAAATTTCATTTCATTTAATTAAAAGAATTAGAAGCAGTGTGATTTCTGTGAATTTTAGGGAAAGTTATGATACAGTTGTGGGATTGACTCCAGAATTTGATGGATTGTCACACAAGGATCAAATCAAGCTGAAAAAAATTGAAGTTGTAGCTGTCATGTGGAGTATGACAGCTGTAACTGCAGAGAGGGATGATCCAAATGGCTTGCCTTCAAACCCCTTCATTTTCCTGCTCACTTGAATCTGTTTGGACAATCTCAGGTCATCTGCTCCTTTACCTGCCACAATTACCTGTCATAGAGAATCTAGAGTCAATTTTACAGAGGGAGCAGCATTCCCAAAATATCTTAGTGTTGTTCCAGCGTACATGGAAGAATCCCCGGAAAAAAAAGATCTTTTGTTCTCTAGGTATTTCTTTAGGAAAAGTTTGAGCTTGCTCACTTACAGGGTTTAAATGATGTCTGTTTATGCAGCATTTGTATCAGAAAGCATTTACACGCAGAATGTCCCCAGGTAGGATTGACACAAATGCCTTTTTGTGCTGGAGTCTATTGTTTAGTCCCTTTCCTTTGAATGCTGGATCCCTGGATCCCTAACATTCCACGTCTATGGGCCAGTGCACAGCCAGGCTCCCTGTGGAGGGGAACATGCAGAATGTATCTAACATCCCTGGGAGGTCAGGATTGCAGGGATGCAGCCTCTGTCACCGAGCACGTACTTGAAACAGTTCAGTGAAGCTGAGTATTGAGATGTCTTGGAACAATTTTGGGACACTTTGCTTTCTTCCAGTGTCATTCCATTCTTGTGAAGGGGGTGGCTGAAGGGGTCAGGAGGATGAAAAAGCAAGAACTTTTGCAGGAACAATATTCATACATTTAGTGGCAGAAGAGACTGTCACAGAATGTTCAAAGGCACATTTCTGCCTGATTTTCATGTTATTAGTGAAGCTAAAATAATTATTCTAGTTTCATTTCTAATAATGGTTATAAGGAGTGGACCAGATTCCTGTTATTGGGGTATTTTTATACCTCCCCAAATGGAGCTCTAAGTGGGTGCAAATTACCTCTGTAATTCACAGGTGTAAGTATCTGCATCCCATTATTAGAAGTATCTAAAAGAAGGGTTGGTGGAGAAGCACTTGCCTAAGCAGGGCTCACTGCAAAGTAATTATTCCCAAACTTCTTTTTTTTCCTTCTCCCTCCTTCTAGAAAACAGTGGAGAGAAGCTGATGCTAAAGAAATGTTAATTCTCTACCATGGACACTTGAATTGTGCTTACACCTGAACAGCTTTGGTGAGTGTTTCCCTCCCAATTCAGTCCACATGCCTCAGCTGGAACTGTGAGTCTGAGCGCAATCTCTGCTTACAACCCTTAAGTCCTTACTAGCTTTTACTCAACACTTCCTCAAACAGGTTAAGATCAAAATGAGCTGAAATTGCCTTGTTTAATGTGTGAGTGAAACCTTGAGTAGTCTGTGCTGCGACACCCAGGGTTTGTGAGCACCCAGGGGTGCTGTGCCCGTGCCAGGGACCACGCTGGCAGCCTCGGAGCGGCAGCTCTGCCTGCTCTGCTCAGGGGCAGTCATTCCTGGCACGCTGTCACGAGCCGGAACTCCAAGCAAAGTCAGGTCATCCTGTTTTCAAATCCACGCACATTCTCCTGCTCCAGCTCCCACACATGTACACATTCTTGAAGGCAGCTCTGTCTGAAGGAGAATTACTTTGCAGCAGCGTGGCATATTTAATCCAAGGCAGTGCCACACATAAATGGGTCAGAATGCAGCTTGAGTGGCCTTCTCCTAAGCCTGACTCTTGTGCAGAGCTGTCCCTGGTGTGGATGGACGCTGGTGGAGCCCCTGCACTGCTCCTGGCTCTCGTTCCCACAGAGCTGCTGGGTGCAGAGGGACAACGTGGGGTAGCTCCAACTTCGTCCATGGGAGCCAGAGGGTTTCCTTTGCAAGGACTGTCTGCACAGGAGGGGATCCAGAAGGACACAGTGCAGTGCACGTTTGTGTGTGTTTCTGGGTGGGGTGGACTTGATGTACTGAGCTGGAATCCCACCAAAAAGCAGCTCTGAGACATGATCAGTCTGCGGTGTCGGGTAGGGCTGGCTGAGGTCATCAGGTCTCGTGTCTGCCCCATTTGAAGCTGGTCAGAATCTGAGAAGAGAAAATAACACACGATTGTCAACAGCAATTTTCCAGTCTTCATCAACTGACAGCTCAAAATTAGGAAGGCTGACTAGCACTGCTCTCATTCCCAGTGGAAAATAACCTCATGTAGCCAAGATGGTCATGGGCAGGGAAAGAAAAGAGATCCCTCACAATTCTTGTCTTCCCTACCACCTGTATAGAAATGCACATCCAGCTGTTCCAAATGGCAATATTCCCACTTAGAAGTGTTAGTTGGCAACAGCAATGGGGCAGTGCTAAAGAAATGATGGATTATTAAGTTATAATAAAAGGATTATAGAGCTTTCTCTGCCTTACAGCCAGGAATGAATTAATGCTTGTAAGTTCTGGTACCCAGTGATGGTAAAGATACAGAACCACAGATCTTCATTAATGTTGCTGTACACAGAAGTTGCCTATTTGAACCTGTAATATCCCAGTTGGTGTGTCCATAGAGTTACAGGGAAGGGCCAAAGAGAGTAAATTCTGTTCTATAAAAGATGACCAGAACCTGAGGACAGTTTTCCAGATGAGCTGTGTTACAGACAAACTTGAAAGACAGAGTTCTAGAAACATCAGGAAGGTGAGAAAACCTACTCAAGTGAGTCAGTGCTGTGAGCTTCCACTGAAAACTGATTTTTTTTCACTCTGGAAATTAACTCTGGGATGCTACTTCTGCATCTTAAGTGTCCAGTAAACCAGGCCCTGAGGTTTTGATTCAGCTCTTGTTCATGTCTGATTCAGTCAGATTCCCACAGAATTCTGTGAGAAAACTTGAGTGATAAACTGTCATAAAAATTCCTGAGGTGTTCATGCACCACAGCTGGAGATGTGTTCTGTCTGAGCCAAACTGGACAAGTCCCTATAACTTTTGAGGCGCTCTGGAACTGTGTGAAGGGATTTCAGGGAATATTGACCATGTGGCATATATTACTTTTATTCTTCACACACCAGGGCTTAAAACTCAGAGGAAAGACAGGTAGAATCTGGCTTTGGAGGGGTCAAAAAGAGAACTAAGTCTTACTTTCTGGCTGGTGCAGCAAATGTCTATGGAAGAGAGGGATTACAATTACGTCACCTGGCCATTAGGGCCTCCTGCAGGTACCCATAAGGGCTGTGGGAAAGAATGCAAGGAGCTGGATGACACTGTCCAGCCAGAGCATTTATGTCTGGATTGATTTCCACATGGAAATTCGCCAGAGTTCCTTTTTTCCAAGACTGCCCTTATGGGAAAACTCACTCCAGTGTCTGATGGTGCTGACCTAATCTTCTGCAGCCTTCATACTGCAGCCCCTCCTGATGTGACAGCAGTGGGAAAGGAGGTTGATACATCGTTTTCTCCTTAAGTGTCACTTTCCTGCCTTTTATCATTTCCCCTTCCTGGGGGCAATATAATATTGAGTTGCACTGGACCATGACCTTAGTGAGAAGGAGTTAAATAAGCTGGCTCCTGCCTGGAATGAGGGGTGTGCAGCTTCTCCCCCACGTTCTGCCTGTGCTCTTTATTTCTTATTGCAGGATTTATGCTCAGCAGCATTACTGAGTCTCCTGTGCTGGTTTCAGCTCCAGCTGCTCCCATCTGCACAAAGGGATACAATTCTGTGCTGTGCTACTTCTCCTGAAACAGCAAATTTTAGCGTAAATAAATTCCCACGTGAGAAACACTCAAGAGAGAAGGACTTGGAGCAGACAAGTAGGGAGGTCTTAAGCGTTCCCAAGAATTCCTGAAATCTCTCAGGGATTGCCTTTTTACAGCAAACACCGCTGAAAACTGGGAAATACTTGACAAGAACAACTCCACAGACCCCCTGGGAGTGCCCGTGAACCACTACAAAGAACTCAGGGAACTTCACTGGGTGGTGATTACTGCAAATGAGGAGGGATTATCTATTACCTCAGAGTTTGGGTGAACTTTAATTACTTAGCACAGAATGCACAGTTTAAAAGAGAAGCTCTATGAGATGCTTTCCATAGATACATTAACATTGATCCAATTAGAGCATTTCATATATTTGACATTTAAGTTAGACTTAATTTGATTACATAGTTTAGAATATCATTTGAGATCAAAGATGCAGTCTTTGAATCTTTTATCATCCTTTTAAATCTCTTTAAGCCCTTGTCAGTGCTTTAGCATTCTTTTAGGACTAGGTTGAATCACATGCAGAAATTTCCAAGTTTTTATTAGAAATGATTGCTTGTTTCCATAATGAAATGTAAAAAAGGTAATACAGTGGCCTAAAAGTAGGTGAGAGACTGTAAGATTCCCTGTTGAAAATAATAAACACACTGCGTCATTAAGGCCTGTGTGAGCTCATCAAGTGGAGATTAGACAAGAAAAATGCTGACTGAATTCCAGTGGCTGGTGCTCCAGCTCTCCAGAGGGCAGGGGTATTTTCAAAAGAGGGGTTTTTCTTCTTTATGAAGGCCTTTGTCTATGTTGCTGCTTCTGCTGAGTCCTTTCCATGCAGTATAGAACTATTATGTGCTGCAGAACAAAAAAAGTACACAGAAAATGTGGATTTTAAAGAAGTCTCTTCTACTATCCAGGCTTATTTCAGTTCTTGTTCATACCTGACTCTGTTCTGAACCACAGAACACCCTCTGTTCTGGGTTCCCAAGAGGAGGGAAGAGCTTCTGGCACTTGTGCTTTGCTTTAGGAAGACACAAGAGGGCTCAGAGGCATCTCTGGGACACCTGGATTTGGATGTACATCCATCCCCTGGGCACTTGGGATGCTTCCCTTTGTCAGAGCCCTTGGGGTGGGGAGGGAAGAGAGATCCTTCAGGACATTGTTCTCCTGAAACAAAGGGGA
The DNA here is from genome assembly GCA_013399875.1 of Gymnorhina tibicen. Lineage (NCBI taxonomy): Eukaryota > Metazoa > Chordata > Aves > Passeriformes > Artamidae > Gymnorhina > Gymnorhina tibicen. The sequence goes on from VXAZ01006521.1 coordinate 747,938, forward strand.
GTGCATTTAAAACAAACACGTTTTTATATGGCTGAACTCCCCCAACTGCCTCCAGAACTTGCACAATGCAGGCATCTCTGACTTGGCTGAGAGGATTTTTTAAGAATTGACTTCACAAATTGGTTTTGTTTTGCACTTTCTGTGGGGTGAGCAGTAGGAATGCCACAATGGAACAAAAGGAAACACTCCTCCAGCCAAACTCTGCTCTCCCAGCCCTGCAAACCCACTCAGGCCAATTCACAAAGAGCAGCAGAACTGAGATTAAACGTTTTAACTCCAGACATCCGTGAAGTATTGATCTGTGGGCAGGGTTAGGGAGACAGAAAGTGGTTCACTGATGAAAGCATAGGTCAGTGCTCTGCTTCGGGTGCTGCAGTTCAAAGCACACCTGAGCGAGCAGGTTCCCAGCAATGTGTCACCCCATCCCACAGGCACGGGCACAGCGAGCCTGGCTCTGCTTCAGAGACAAGGCAGGAGAAAACATCAGGAGACCCATTACGCAACAGAACCTGCAATCCAATGACCACAATAGGTGTGTCACAGTGTCATCTCTAATGACAGGGGATAGGAGGGAACTCAACCTTTCCTCTTGACTCCCATGGGTGAGCTGGAACCTCAGTAAATGATCTCCTTATCTGTGGATGCAGAAAACAGGTTGAGCGTCACAGTTTTACTGATAAAGTAACTGAAGGGGAAGGTATAGGCACTGTGTCTTCCAGTTACTCATCCTTGCTATAAGAACATGAAAAAAAAAAAAAGACTTTGATTAGGCTCTTCAGCATCTGTGTGCAGTCCTTAATCTTCCCATTCCATTCTTAGGGATTTTCCCTTTACCTAACTTTGTATAATGAGGCTCTGAGAAATTAGATCCTTTGTTCACCCTATACCAATCTTGTACAAGTTTGATTTTTGTTACTTTGAATATACAGGTACAGAAGACTTGGGGGCAAAGTTCAGTGACTGCCTGAATGTCATCAAGGTATCAGTGAAGATACTGAGTGTACAGGATTGTGCAAACCCCACGTGGTGGTGGCAAAACACCTCAGGGTGACCCACAGGAGAACAGCTGGAGCCAGGTTCAGAAATAGGTGTACAAGTTTCCTTGGCCACTCAATCACGTTTGGAGATCACAGAAGTATCTTACAGGGCAAAGAAAGCACACCCTTTACAGCAGCTTTAGTAAAGCAGCAGCAGCAGCCCTGCTGAATTGAAGCTGCGTGTGTTGTGCTGCGTGTGCCGTGATGCGAGGGGACCCACGCTGCCCGGTGTCACTGTGGAAAGGCCACTGTCCCCCTGCAGTGCGGGTGCACAGGGGCCTGGCTTTAGGGAGGGTTCTGGGCTACGAGAGGGAAGGCAGAAATCTGACACAAAAGTGTGAGCTACAGAAAGCGAGAAGAATTAGGTGTCACTTTAGATGTTTGGCAATAAAGAAGTGGCTGATTTCTTTACGTTTTGCCAGTGCCGTGTCCCCTGGCAGCAGACACAGCACCGCCCTGGGACACTGAGGATACCCACGGCTCACTGCCCGACTAACATGACCAGGAAAGACATGAGGGAGCTAAACCCCGCAGCTTTTACCTGCCTAGAGCCTCCTTCGGGTCAGAGAGACAACGCTGTCCTTGGCCTGAGTCACCCGGCCGCTGGCACCTGCAGGCTGGGCCGGGACGTCCTGGTGTCCTGCCGCGTGTGCCCGGTGCTCAAGGGGTGTAAGTGCGGGGCAGCAGCTCCCTCTGCTGCCAGGAAATATTCCCCGTTCCCAGCCCTGCGCTGCCGGCGCGGCCGGGGAACAGAAACTCCGGCACCCCGGGTCCCCAGCGTCCGTGCGGTCACTGCCCTGGCCAGTGGCCGGAGCTGCCCCTCCTCGCTGTTCCCCAGCACAGCCTACAGAGCTGCTGCAGTTGGAGAGATCACCTCAAATGGAAGTTTAATTGTATTAACATTAGGTCAAAAATCTGTAATGCTTTTTGTACTGTTTTCCCCCAGTTCCCCGGTGGTTTTAGCACTTCATACTAAAGAAGTGACCAGTACAGTTCTGCTCATTTCTCACTCAGTGTGTTGCTTGGCTTAAAATTGCCTGTAATTATCATTCCTCATTTTCCACGGAGCACAAACCTAGTCTGGACCCTTAGGAAAGCCGCAAAACATTTGAGGACTTGGTACTGAAGGCTCTGGGCATGCTCTTCCAGTAAAGCAGCCAGAGGCTGCTGGCTGCTGGCTTTGTCCTGTGCTTGCCTCTTCCCCCCTCTTTCAAAATCAAAGAGGGGAAATTTGGGTTAGATATTGGGAAGGAATCCTGCCCTGCCAGGGCAGGCCCTGGCACAGGGTGCCCAGAGCAGCTGTGGCTGCCCCTGGATCCCTGGCAGTGCCCAAGGCCAGGCTGGACACTGGGGCTTGGAGCAGCCTGGGACAGTGGAAGGTGTCCCTGCCCATGGCAGGGGTGGCACTGGGTGAGCTTTAAGGTCCTTCCAGCCCAAACCATGCTGTGATTCTATGACTTTAAAGTCTATAAAGAATCGAGATGTGATTAATAATAATAATAACAATAATAATAATAATAATGGACAGAGCGGGGATCTTACCTCCAGAATAATTTTCCCCTTATGCAAAGAGAAAGAACCTGGTTCTTCTTAAAATGCCCTTTAATGCTGACATTTAGGGGCATTTATTTAACCTCTCTGAGGCTTCAAAAACAATTTGCACAGTAACTGTCACCCTTTATATTTCAATCTCACATCAATGCACTTGTAAGGAATATGTAGGTTTCTGCTTGAAACTTTTTGGTGTTATTGTACCTTTTTTTCCTATTTGCATGTGTTTTTCTGCTCTCAGTCATAGTATTGTTATAGAAAGCATATTCATTATTAATTGTTATAGAAAGCATATTCACTACATGAAATTTTAAATATACATGTACAGATGGAAATGATTTTGTGTATGCTTCCAGGCCCTTTTTCTGGGGCCTATCGTGGACACTGGTGGCACATGTGGAAAAAATGGGTGCCTAAAACCCACAGGAGCTGGTCTGTCCTTAGTCCAGTTTCTTCAGTTCAAAGCAGATTTTCCACACTGTGTGTATTTATTAGCAGTCCTTTAAAGCACCATTAGTCTTTGCTGTGATTGCTGCTCCCCTTCTGTGGCATTCCAGCTGTTGATTCACTGCTAAAGAGCAGGAAAATGTGCAGGAAAATTGTGATCAAACACCCGTTCCGGAAAATACACAGAGGAAATACTTGAGCTGAGCAGACACTGAGAAAAAAGGTATTGCACTTCATACTGTGTCAAAATGTCATTTTTATTTCATTATATAAAGTTAAACATAAGAAGTGTGTGGTAAAATGACTGAAACCACTTGCCATTAGCCATGCTGATAACTGCACTAATTCCAGAGGAAGCACTTAAGTAATTCCATCGAGTTTAATAGGCTGGTAATCAACAGTGATTGCAGCTCTGTCTGGAAAGGAGTGTACCTGATTTGTTCCTGTAATGAGGTCTGTGCAGCAACAAGAGGAAACATCCACTTGCTCCTCAGTCTGGGGAGTGTGTGCTAGTGAATGAGTTACTGACTGAGCTGGGGAGTGCAGCCTGGGGCTCTGCTGCCACCACTGCCACCCTTTCTCCATCTCCGTCCATCCCCTGTGCTGCTTCTCACTGCTGAGGGACGAGGTTTCTGCGCTTCCCCATCAACAGCTTCCACAATTCCAGGTGAAAGTCGCTGTTCTCCACGTCCCTGGATTTGTGTGTATGGGAATAGCATCGTGCTTGGGTCAACCAGCTGATCAGAGAAGCTTCTCTAGCTCAATTGCTACTTGTCATTTTTCAGTCATTCCTGCCCTCCAGGACTTTGGAGTGAAGTTTCTTCATGGAATATCCATATTTTACCATTTCATCATGAAAATGGATGTGAACTCCATCGTATCCAGTGTTGGTATGCCCCAACCTTAGCTGTCATTTCTTCACCCCTTTGAAGGGGTGACTGAGGGCAGAACTTGTCTCTTTTAGCACAGGCATGTGAGCAAGAGCTGTGGTTTTTTGTGACTCATATCTATTTATTTTTCTTTGTACATGCAGTTATCTTGCATATTTCTGGTGCCAGGCTTTCTGCTCAAAGCAGCTGAGCAAGAACAGAGACATTTAGAGTGGATAAGTTGTATCACCAGTACAAATTTACAGGTAATTAAGGGAGATGAAAAAAACCAAACCAGAAATGCAAGCTGGAAAATGGGTCCCTATTCTGTGCCAGGAGTCCTGACAATGCATAAAGACAAGGACAAATGTTGCAATAACCTGATGCTCATCAGCCACCAATCTGGGACACGAATCCAAACAAATGGGAAAGTGGTTTGTGGTGGTTCTTCTCACACCTGAGCCACTGTCCTGAATGACCGTTCACCTGTGTCCCTTCTCCCTCTGCTGGAAGAGAGAGCTCCACAGTGCCAGAGCCTGGGGACAGGTCATGCATTAATAGCAGCTCCACAGGAGATCAAGGCTGCAATTTCATAAAGGAAAATCCTTCAGTATTCCCAGTTACAACTTGCTTTGTCCTTAATTTTGGGGGGTTTATTTATTATTTCCTAACTAAATTCATTTAAGTAGTAAGGATTTCCCTGTTTTGGAAAATCTCATGGCCTCTTCCAAATTCTGTTTTAATTAGTGCAAGGCTATCTCCAACTGTTTTCCTGAGAGGAAACCTTTCCTTGGCTGCAGGAATGTTGGCTCCACTTCCCTGGAATCTTTCAGCAGTGCGATATCTCCTGACAGGATGCAGGTTTTGGAGTGATTGCTCCAGGCTTTAGCGGAGCAAGACACAGGTCTGGGAGCCATTTCTGGCATTGCTGCATGTTCTGGGAGCTTTGTCAAAGATTGGGTTCCTTGATTCCAGGCGCTGAACTTTGGCTCCAGAACTTGTTTTGATGTTCTCACTCTGCTTTTAGGGACATTATCCTAAGTTTGAGGAGGTAAAAATAGAACAAAAGCCACTCAGGATTGTCAAGAAGGACTAAACCCAGGACTGAACAAGGCAGAAGTGTAACATAGTCACGTCTCCCCAGTCGATCCCAGCTTTTGGCAGAGATCACTGTATGTGATGGAGATTAATGATTATTTAATTGTTCTGCTTTAACCATTACTGAGAAGTACCGGGCTGTCCTGAACATGTGACGTCAGCCTTGCTTTCTGAACTTGGTGGTGAAAACGAAAGGAGAGCCATGAACTGGGCACCCCTGAACAGTCATAAAAGCAACAAATGAGGTGGATATGAGCAGAATGGAAGTTCAAATTCTTAAATGATGTCATGTGAGACCCTGTAAAGCTTTGATTTTCTTCCTTTGATCATACCAGAACCTCCTCTCACACAGTGCAAATCTTCTGTAATTTTGTCTGAACAATCCCACTTGAAATCCCAACAAGCACAGATGTTCAGGCAGATTTCAGAGCGAGAATGAATAATGAAAGTTCATTATGTTCTACAATGTCCCATTTAGAGCAGTCAGCTTGTTCTGAGCACTAGTTTGAGCTGTAGTGGGTTCTGGGGCTTTCTGAACGGGTTACGGTACAGAAGACAACCACAGGTACTTCTTTCTTCTGCTGGTTGTCATTTACAGGGAAAGGTTTCCTGCTTGGGAAGGTGCCCTGAGGTCTCTCTGCATTCAGCAGGAGGGTGTGACTGTCAGAGGTGACAGAAGGTCTTTAAAACTTCTCATCCTGTGGCCTCAGGTGGAAATGCTGATTTCTGATGGCAGGGGATTCCATACAGAAGCTGTGGCTCCAGGCACCCCCTGTCGCTGTTGTCAGTGTCTGTCCCCTCGTGGCAGCGGCCTCATGTGCACATGGCAGCTCTGCCACTGGCTGTCCTCACCCTGACTGGATTTTATCTGAAAACAGGTGAGATAAAATGGGGCATTATGGGAAAATGAGTGTGGAGGAAGTTTAAAAGATGGAAAAATGTCCCCCTGTATTGCTCTTACACTAATCCAAGCCCTCCTTGGGGTGTTGTGGTGATGTAGGCAGAGACTCCCCTGTCTGCTCCCATCCAGCGTGTGAGCAGCGAGGAAAGAAGGAAATATCCATGGAAATTACTTCCTTGTTTCCTATCCATGAGGTAAGGACAGTCGTTTTATTCTTGAGCTTGGAGAATGCAGTTTATAAAGGCAGGGTGGGTTTTCTCCTGGGAAGACAGTAAATCAGTGAAGGATCTTTCTTTCAGTTTTTCTTAGCATGTTGTGGAAAATTGAATTTTCCTGACGTAGGTTTTGCTGGGCAGGGAGGTGGAGGGGAGCAGACTGTGAGGGTGGTGGGAAGCAGGGCTGTGCAGCAGCTCCCTGCCCGTGTGCAGATCCTGGGAGCGCGGCTCTCGGGGGAACACCGAATTTCCCACTGACGGCAGCCCACGGACGTCACGCTGACGCATCTGCCGGCCATTAACCACACGGGATGGATCATTGCTCGTGCGGCAGGCAGAGACTTTTCTGTTAGCCCTGAGCGGCAAGACGAGGGTTTGTTCCTTTGCACTGCAGATGTTCCTTCTGTTGTTTCACCTGCAACTTGTTTCGCAACTTGCAGTTCTGTCGGGACAACGTGTGCCATTTTCTGTGCCTTTGGGAAGCCACTGACTTCAGTTTTTTCAGATTGTGATATAATTTCCACTGGAATTTGGCTTAGTCATTTTGTTTCCTTTTTCTACTTCAATGTCTTTTCTCTTAAATGTCTTCCTAACATTTTTACAGACCAATATTTATTGTCTGCTCATGGCTGCAGCGCTGCACTTGCATTAAGTGCCCAGTGTACGCCACAGGGAGTTGCTGCTCTGATCATGATTTGCTGTTTGATTGAAAATTTTTCAATGGGAGATAAACAGGCATTTAGGGTTCCTACTACATCTGTAAGTGGCCTGGGCAATGCTCAGTGCTAAATCCATCCTGTGCTTAAGCAGTTCATGGTTACCATTGTCATGGTGACCTTTGCTGTTTTCCTCATTCAAATCTGCCAGGAGATAAAGGGTGTAACAGTTCTGAGAAGCTGAGGAGAATGAAAAAGCTCATTAATATTTCACTGAAGAGTGGGGAATGAAATCACACAGTTATTCCCATGGATTCTCTTATCAGCAGGCAAAATGGAGTGGATGGATCCTGGCACGGCAGACGTTTTTTGGTAGGAAGAATTCAGTAACACCTTCTGTTTCACCAGATTTGTGGGGGTTTTAAGAGACTTGTTTTCATTGAACAAGGAGCTGTGCCAAATTTGACCAGCTCCCAGTTTTCCCAGTGCCTGTTGCTGAAGGTTAGAGATACCCAGTGACTGATACCAGAACATTGCCTTAAGATCTTTGTTCTGTTTTAATTGAAATTGAGGACTGAAGGGAGGCTGGGCATTGTAAAAGAAATAGAAACTTTACTGTCTCAAAATAGGACAGCAGATAGGACACTATTAGGGCGCAAAGACCAGTGATATCTTCACTGTGAAAAGGCTTCTGGCAGGTCTTTCAGAGGCAGTGATATATGAGACATTAAAATAATAACAGAATCTGATTCAGGAGCCAGCTCTGTTTCAGAACACTGTGCTACTGGATGTTGTCAGGCCTGGTGGAGTGCAGGCACGGGAGTGAATAATACAAAATCTGTAATAAAGGCACCGGTAAAATGGCCAGGAAAACAAAATTACTGCACATTTTCCTAGAAAATAAATCTCTTTTCTGTCCCCTAAGGCTTGTTTTCTGCCATTTGTGAGAAAGAAATGCCCATTTTGCCATCTAATGTAGCTTACTTCAAATGAGTTTCAATTTTCTCTAGACTGAAATTTTTTGCAGATCCTAACAACTTCAGGAATTCCAGTAGAAAAGGCTTTTGATGGGATACTGAAAATGGGGTTGTCTAACTTAGGCTCAGGGTCTAACAGCAACCTACTTTTCCAGGCCTGATGCATCTGGCAGCATTGGGGCATGTAATCCTGGGCAAAAAGGGTTCCAGGTGATTAAAAATAGTGCCAGCACCCCAGCCCCTCACCCCAAAAATAAAGCCGTCATTTTGGGCTTGGAGTTAATAGTTTATCTCTCAGGTTAATAACTGTAAGCTAAAGAAAGTTGCATATTTGCTTTCATTTTTGCACAGTGAAGTTAAATTTAGTTTATTAAAAAAAACCCCAAAAATACTGTGCAAGTGTAAAAATCAGGCTGTTTTGTGAAGCTCAGTAAACATAAAGGAAGCAGCATTTTAATCACAATGAGGAATTGCATCCTAATCACCTCTCAGCACATGCATATTTCATAAGTACATGTTCTGCAAAGCAAACGCTGTGTAAGGGGCTGCTGTTCCTCAGTTCCTCATCTCAGCTGTCCTGGCACAAACCAGGCTGTCTCTGCATAAACCTGGAATAATGGGAGCCATACTTTTTAATGTATGTGGGAAATATTTGATAAAATAAAATAGAGTGGCAGCCATACAGTGGTGAGGAACACAGACCACTCCACTCCCAGAACGGCCGCTGCTCCCTGCCTCTGGAATTTGCAGGGCAGAAGTGCTGGGGTCCCTCTTTGTCCCCAGGTAATGCTCACATGAGGGGTGTGGTGCTCCCTTGGAGGAACAGGTTGTGCTGTCCCAGCTGGAGATGACGTGCAAGGACCAGGGAAGTCCCAAGGAAGCAGCAGAACGTTCAGGTGCAAATGCAGTGTGTACGTTCCAGAAACATCCTGAGCTCCGCCAGAAAGTGGGATGTTAATCTTACAGTCTGACATGAATCAGAGGACATGAGTACACAAGGCATGAAAGGCACTTTAAAAAAAAGTGGACAATTCTCCAGAGATTAGATCTGACATCTAAAGAATCTTGATGCTCGTTCAATGCAAAGAAGGAAACAAGAGGCTGTAACAGCCTGGCTCCCATAAAGTATTAAACCCTATTCCTGTAATGTCAGGTAATGTCAGTGTTTATGGCATGATTCAGTGAAAATCAGTCCTGTGAGTCGGGATGGTTCAAGGGTCTTGAAGGTTGAAAGGGATAGTGATTAGTCCTGTTGATCCAGATGATCACATTGTTACCTTCTGGTGCACGCTCGTCTATTGCCTCCATAAAGTTTAATAGGGAGTTAAAGGCCTGGTTAATACCTGGTAGACAGTGTGAGATCACTGTTGTGAACAGCACTGTCAGTACTGCTGGGCGGTCAGGAGAAGCTTTCCTACTCATTTCCAATTTCCTTTGGTATTAATGGGAAGGGCTGCAGTGCTTTTTCTTCTCAGAACAGAGCTGGGCATTCTCACAGAAACTGAATTTGATGGAGTTTCTACAACCTGAGAACCTGATCCATTCTTTCTGTGGTATGTTTTAACTAGACAGTGATAAATAAAATCAGTTCTTTCATGGACTTTACTGAGCAAATGTCCCATGTGTTTCCCTGGGACAGACACCATCTGTGTTCATGTGTAAATCCGAAACACACACAGAGGAACGGAGAGAACCCAGTGCCCAGGTTTGCAGTAGTTTTGCAAACTCTAACTTTTTTTCAGTCTACTACTGCAAAAAGTAGTAGATTTAATGGGAGATATTCCAGCCTTGTGCTGCAATGCAGAAGGGCCCAGTGTCTGTCTGTCTGTCTGTCTGTCTGTCTGTCTTTCCTCCCCAGCAGCTCTGAGCTGTGCTGGGGGTTGAGCTGCACACGCTGAGCTGTCCTCAGGCCAGGGTGAGGGGACGTGGTGTCCCCAGGGTGAGGGGACTGTGTGTCCCCAGTGACGGCATTATTTCTTTTCTTTCTCTGAAACCTTCATCTCCGAGGGAGTGAGCCATGGTTTCCATCTAGGCTGATGAAGAAAGATGTTTATGGCAAGGCTTTCCATAGTCCCTGGTATCCTGCTGACACACCATGTCCAGCTTGTGCTGGCACTAAGCCTGGCTTCTGCAGACTCTGTCACAATCTGAGTCTCAGAAACTGCAGATCAGAGAGGGTGGAACTGTCACTGCACTTGTGAGGCTAAGTGTGATTTTATCTTGTTTAGGAGGTCTCCCCTCACAGTCTCATTAAAATATTCATGAGTTCTTTCTCTTGACTGGAATCATTAATAAATGCTTGATGTCAGTGGCATAGCTCTGCACTTCCTTTCTGGATGGATCTTTTCATATTCCACATGTTCCCAATTTGGTACCTCCTAATCAGGGTACAGCCCCAGGGCAGAGCTTTGTCTTGTCCGGTGTTCATCCCCTGAGCATCCCTTCCTCAGCACACGTGGGACTCTGTACTCTGGAGAGTGGTGACACTGACCCTGCCAGGGCGCTTCCCAAGGCACAGATTCCCAGGAATTACAGCTGCTGACAGCCCTGGAGCCCCGCTCCAGCAGCGCTGCCCCAGGCTGAAGGTTCCTCTTCAAATGCAGGATGTAGGTAAGAGCAGTGCTAACCAGCAATGTTCTTACACAAGTTCCTGGTCCTCTAGAGGCAGAATTTGGTTCCAGAGCTTTCAATCTGTCATTAAAACTAGATTTGATCACAGCTCATGGGGCTGAATTTCCCAGTCTGCTCACTCTGCTTTCCTTGGAACTGAGTGGAAGGGAAGGTGATGGGGAAGTAAAGATGGAGCAATGAAGGGCTGAGACAACCCATAACAGAGCTCTTGGGAATACACAGCAGGCAGTGAAATGTGCACAGTTTTACACATGGCTCTTGCAGCCATTAATTTTATCATTACTGGAGAAAGTTCCATATACACAGCTGATTTTCTGCTGCTTCCAGATGGGGTCACAGCTGGGTCACTCCAAGCATATGCCATCTTCCTTTTTTATTCCCTCCCTTCAGAAAGGGATAACTGTTTCTTCAGCAGTTTGGATTCTACGTTTAACCCTCCCTGTGCAGTTTCCCACAGTGGTGTTGTGTTACAGACTGCACAACACTGGCTTTTTCTGCAACATGCCGCAGAGCCTCCAAAGCAGGAGTGCTTCCCGAGCAGTGTGGCATGGCTGGGTTTGCTCAGTGATGGGTGTGGCCTCACTGACACACTGGGTTACAGGCGTTCTACTGCTGCTACAGCGACACAGCAAAACCAAAATCACTCACCTCATGCTCTTCCGGGAGTTCCACTCCCAGCCTGCTGGGCTCTGTGTGAAGTGAGGCCAGAGGGGAGATCCCATCTCAATGGATCTTCTCTTTGGGACCATTCCCTAGCGAGGAGAATTCACACCAGGATAAGGAATAAATACATGTACAGTGAAGGACAGTTCTTCTTCTGGGACCCCCCATCATGCAGGGGACCAATGGCAGAGAAGGAAAGGATCAGACACTAAGGAATCTACCGCCTCCTGCCTGCCTGGCACAGTCCAGCCAAGGGCACACACAAAAGTCTCCTTCTGCCTCGGGGCTTCTGCACAATCATTACCTGTGCCTTTTTGGCAGAGCTGTGTTATTCCATTCTAGCACTGTTTCTTTAGAAAATTCGGGACACAGGAGATAGTGATAACCCTGCCCACCTCTCTGCTCACTTACCTGTCCTTGACTGTCCCAGACCTGCTTGAGTCCACTCATGAATTTAGGGGGAAACTGGGAGTGAAATTACAATTGAAAAGTTAGCATTTCTGTAAAGTTTGAAAGATTGCAATGTGAACTCATCCTTGAGATCAGAGAATCTATTTCGGGTTCATTTGCCCCAGCCACGGGAGAGGTTTCAGAGCTCGGATCTCCTTAAATGTGCAGGTCAGCTCCCTGGAGCACAGCTGTGGGGGAAATCCTGCTGCCTCTTGTGGAGTTGCCCAGAGCGTGCCCGGGAGCGTCCGTGTGCACGTGCGGGAGCGGGAATGCCGGGGGCAGAGCAGAGCCCGTCCTGCATCCCCCCCATCCTGCCAAGCCCGGAGCACGGCAGTGCCGGGGAACTCGAGCATTCCAGCTCGTGTGCGAGCCCTGGAGCAGCTCGGGATTTACGGGAATGACATCCACGGCTGACATCAGCTCGCAGTATTTGCATTGGGTTTCGGTGCCGACTCGGAGGTGTGGCTTAGCGGGGACACTGCTCCAGGCTGCCGATCCAGGCGGGAGGGAGCCGGGGCTGGGAGCATCCTCGCTCCCTCTCTGCCATCCTGCCGGCACCGGCTCCTCCCTCCTGCAGCTCAGGCAGCGCGGGGTGAGTCCGACAGCCTCTCCTACGATGTGTCTGCCCGAGCTACTACAGCCTGAACACAGCCCGTACTCTGCCTTCCCTCCAGCCGAGCTCGTGAGTGAGGCACGGTGCCTGCCATCCGTCAGGGGGGAATGGCATGTGGAGACCTGAGCAGCCTTAACTCGCCATCTTCCAGCACGGGAACGATTTTGAAGAATTCCATTTTTTTTACAGCACCTTTGCTGCTTCATTGTTGCCTGGCTTTTTGAGAGCATGAGTTCTGATCATGAGGGGTGCTGCCACCTGAATATTTCTTCATCAGATGCCACAAAAGAGAGTCTAGGAAAACAAAGAAACTTGTGATGTGGAGCTGACAGTTTTGGTTTCAGCTGGTGAAAACTTGCAGAATCAGTGAGAAGGCAAAGAAAGAAATGCCCAGGACAATGTCAGTAACTCCTGGTAATTTGTCACTCAATGGGACGAGCTTCTTCACTGAGAATCACAGCATTATGGACAAACCCAGTGAGCAGAGAACTTGGAATGTCTTTCTGTTCTGTTTGACTTTTGCCATTGCAGTCCAGGCCTTTCTGGGCAGCATTTATTCACTAGTTTCCCTGCTGAAACTGCAGAACAAAACCACGGTTTCGATGATTGTGACCTCTTTGGCAGCAGATGATCTGATCAGCATCATGCCAGTGATTATTTTCATGCTCACGCAGTGGTCAAGCGAAGTCCTCCCCCAGCCTCTGTGTACCACCTCAGCATTTATGTATTTATTCCAGGGAATTTCTAGCAACCTGAAAGGGTCTCTTATAGTTTCTTACAACTTCTACACCCTCAACACGACCGGGACACTGAGCTGCAGCTCCTCCAAGAGCCGCATGAGCGTGGTATGGGCCATCCTCACCATCTGGACTGTCAGTTTGCTGATGTGCATTTTGCCTCTCTGTGGCTGGGGCAGGTACATCCCCACATCATGGGGCTGCTTCGCCGACGGTGCCAGTTCCTACATCCTGTTTGTGTTCGTTGTGTACTCGCTGTGCTTCTCCCTCCTGGCAGTGCTGGCTGTTCCCCTCACTCTGCAGCTGCTGTGCTCAGGTGAGCCACAGCTGCCGCACACCGGGTACCTGCAGGGCTCTGGCGGCTTCATCTCCCCTGGGACACCGCGGGGCTGCGGTGCTGCTGTCCCTCCGCTGTCACTGCTGGACCCTGGGGATAAAACCCTGGAGCCTGTCCAAAACTCGGAGGCAGTTTTTGGGAAGGGTGTGGCAGAGAGCAGCACAAAGAGCAGGAGCTTCATGGTGGGCTTTGCCCAGAAACGATTCTCGCTGATCCTGGCACTGACCAAAGTCCTTCTCTGGCTCCCAATGATGGTAAATTCTCAGATGGCTTCACTTTCCAGTGTTCACTTACATTTCAGTGGGATGTGACCTGTGGGCCATGGATTGAAACAGATGAACAGTGGCCATTGCAGTTGCTCCTCGTAGTGTAGTTGTGCCAGCGAAAGTCCTCTCCAGCAGGTCTGTGTCACTGCATGAGTTTAACTGGTGCCCAGTGGGTTTGGCAGAGCCTGGTTCATCGCTCTGACACTCTCTCACCACATCATTCACGTCACGTGAATACCAGGGGCAGTAAGGTCCCCCTTTGGTACCCAGCTGTGGGACCGGGTCTGCTCAGCATTTTGGGGCTGGGAATTGAGCTGAGGCCCCCTCTGTCCTGTCATCTGAGACGCATCCTTTGGGTTAAAAAATAGGAGTTCGGTAGAAAAATTACAAAGGTGCAGTTTGGTTGCACCTTTGTAATCCCTGTAGTGCCAGGGTGGGAGGGAGTGCTGTCATGTGCACGTGTGTGTGTTTGGGAACAGGAACCTGCGAAAGGGATCTGTTGGGAACAGGGAACACAGCTCTGGGGCAGTTACTCCTGCCCTGGGTGTGTGAGGGTGGGTTCCTTGGTACCACATGGGACTGGCTGGCACTGGGAGCTGTTCAGTGGCACCTCACTATATTTAGCTTCAGTGAGGGTTTTTCTGAGAAATGCAGCATGAGAGGAGAGCAGTCAGCGTGTTTCCTTTGCTGTCTGTTAGAGCCAGAACTGTTGTGCTCAGCAAACACTAATGACAATCTGTCTTACAGTGGTGTCATATTCATAGCGAGATGTTCTCTTTGTTCCTGGAAGCATCTCATGTGCCCAAAGTGATTTAAATTTCAAAATGCTCTGCCTTTCAGATACAAATGGCTGTCCAGTACATCACTGGGCTGCAGAGCCTTTCGTTTGAGACACTGAGCTTCCTGCTGACTGTGCTGGCTGCCACAGTCACCCCGGTGTTTGTCCTGTCACAGCACTGGCTCCACCTGCCCTGCGGCTGCATCATCAATTGCAGGAGGAACTCCTATGCAGTGTCTTCAGAAGACACCAAAAGTAAGTGTGGAAGGCTTGCCTTGGTGTAACAGAGGTTGCCAGACCTTCCCTGGTAACCTTCTTGGCATCTTCTAGAGCCCTGTTTTCCCTTGGGCTTTATGTAAAAACAGCTGGAGGAATGGAGTGGGTCAGGTGGAAGGGACTCACAGGGGTCATCTGGTCTCAACTGCAAATGTTAAGGGCTAAATATTTCTGAGGATGTGGGATTTGTTTCCTGTTCGTTGGAGTGAAAACCATCTACCATCAATGAACAAATTCCTGACATTCCCTGCATGTTCAGGGAGAAAGGGCTTCTGAATCCTAGAGAAAAGCCATCCTCAGTGCATGGCTTTCACTTGCTTTAAACACATTCTCCAAGTGCAGAATGGCTTGTGCTGCCCCTGGTGCCCTTTTAGCCACTTTCCCAGAGAGAATGACTGCAGTTCATCAAGAAGGCTGTTCCTTCTCAGAAGTCTTTCTTCTCAGCAATTCATTCTTTTTATGGAGAGAAAATTGCCTGTTTCCAGCAGGAGCTGGATACCTTATTCCATGTTTTAGCATGTCATTTGCATTGTGTTTGTAATCTCCTTTTTCTTCTTGGTCTCCTAACACAGTTTCTTTTCTTCCTGCTTAGCCATGCGCAGTGGTTTCGAGTTCAACCTGTCATTCCAGCGAGGCTATGGAATCTACAGGATATCCCAGGAGAACCCTCCCCACCCCAGCGGCGATGGTAAATCCATGTCCTACCACAGCCTGGTGAGCTCTGACTGCGAGGAGCCGGGGCCTGGCAGAGGCAGCGACGCCACCGGCTCCAGGTTCCTGCCCACGGCACTGGGACACTGCTCCCGGGGCACCCCGGGGGGGACTGGGACAGGCCCCCCAACTCCCCCTCCTGATGGGCCAGGGGCCTGTCAGGGCCAGGAGGGCACAAACTGTGACCCATCAGCATTCCCTGAAGGACCAGAGTGGAGGTTGTCCCACGAGGAAAGCCACAAACCAGAACTCTCGGACTGGGAGTGGTGCCGGAGTAAATCCGAGAGGACCCCTCGGCAGGTAAAAAAAGAATTTATTCTTTTCTGATAACAAGAGTTTCCTTATGAAATAGGAATGATTTTTACTGACATTGATACTTCTATTAGTCCTATTTTTTAGTAAAACTCATACAAGGCATTGTATAATGTTTAGTAACCACAGACCTATTTGCAGGTTCTGATCCTACAATAGTTTCTCACTTGTGTTCTTAATCATGGGTTTTCTTACTTTGTGTGCATCTGCATGCCTTGTATATGGTAAGAATTAAGTATGAATTATGTTAATTTATCTTAATGAATAGGAAGTTTCTCTCCAAAAAAATGGCATTTTCCAGAGAATTCTACTGTGGAATTCAGTGGCCATTGGGCATTACAGTAGGTGGGAGTGGGGCAAGAGCCCATGTGAAGTCTGTGAGACAGGAGCTCCAGAAAGCTTTAGGTTGGAAGGGATCTCTGGAAGTCACCTAATCCAACCTCCTGCTCCAAGCAGGGTGACTTCAGAGCCAGATCAGCTCATGCTCGGCCTTTGCACACACACAGGAGGTGTATAAGATGTATTTTGTATTCAAGTATGGGAACCTCTCTCCATCTGATAAACACAGGTTTATCATCTGAGTCACAGTAGGAATTTGGCTGATATTTCAAATCTGACTGATCATCCCTTTCAGAAAAAGCCAATGCTCACTCTGTTGCAGTGTGCAGAGATGAATTCCTGCATTTGGGGGCAAAAGGAAGTGATGACTCAGCCTGGCTTTAATCTACCAGTTCTTGCCAAGGCCTCATGTGCCATGTACAGCTTGGTTCATAAAATCACTGTAGCAGTAGGTTCATAACTGTGGCTCTCCTTGCAGGAGTTTCCAGATAATGTTTAAAAAAAGAAAAATTCCTTTCCCCATGTCCTCT
Organism: Gymnorhina tibicen; assembly: GCA_013399875.1. NCBI lineage: Eukaryota > Metazoa > Chordata > Aves > Passeriformes > Artamidae > Gymnorhina > Gymnorhina tibicen. Next base: position 764,332 of record VXAZ01006521.1, read on the forward strand.
GGTGCCAGTTCAGATGCAGCCCTGGGACTGCAGCAGGTGAGAGCAGCTCTTTGTGAGCAGCTGGCAGTGACTGCCTAGCAGTGTTTTCTGTGCCCTGGGGCCTTGTATGGCACTTTTGGACACACTCTTCACTACTTGCATTACAAAGAATCACAACTCATCCACTTATGACACTTTTCTGGGTATAACCCAGTGCTAGGCATTAAAGCTCCTATGGGGTAAAAGTTCCAGGCTTTGGAGTTACAGCTCTGCCTGGTTCTGATATTCAGCAGGAGCTGCCAGAGCTCCACAGCTGACATTTGCTTTGCTGCTGGGAAGGGGCAGAGTGTGAAATCCCTGCGAGCTTTGTAAAAATAACTTTAATGCATTGCTCAGGTGTATGTTGGATGAAAGATCAACTTGGCCCACACATTAAATAAGTTGAAAACCATCTCCTTTATTCATCCTGTCTGAAAGACCCAAAGTGTCTAAGAAAAGTCACTCTGTTCTCATCACTCTGCATTTGCCACAAAAGAAGACTCCCCCAGCATTAATTTGCCACATCCTTCTGCAGGAAATACAGGGGTTCTTCCTAGAGTCCATAAATACAGGGGTGCTTACGGAGTCCATAAATACAGGAGTTCTTATTGAAGTCCATAACTACAGGGGTTCTTCCCAGAGTTCAAAAATACAGGGTTCTTACTGGAGTACATAAATACAGGGGTTCTTATTGGAAAGCTGCTGATTTTCTCTTCAAGAGGAGAAGCTGTAAGAACTGACGGTAGGAGGGAGAGCAGCCATCCCCCATGGATGTGGGATCAGCGAGTTTGATTGAGCTGTTTGAAGAGCTGGGTGCCAGACAGGACCCGAGACGCCTTTGGTTTCCTCTGGAAGCTGTGGGCTTGGAGAGTGGCACTTCCTTGGGGTGACAGTAATGATTGTGGAGCTGGTTGTCTCCTCATTGTCTGTTCTGTGAATAAAGGGTTGCTCCATCAAAGTGATTTCTCTGGAATAAAAGTGGCATGAGAGAATGAGGCAGCAGGGTTTATTGAATACATGATAGAATAGCTGTAATGGAGAGGGGGAGAGAAAATGGTACTTGTCATTTCTAACTCCTGCTCGGCTGCATTTATGAAAAATATCTTTAACATCTCATAAAATACCTGTGTATCTCCCTTCCTAAAGAGATTGAGTGTAAATATGTCATGTCTTATTTTGCCTATACTTCAGTGCCCTCAGGCAACAGAAATCTCCCAGGCTGGCAGTTTGTTCAGGCTTGCTGATTATTTTTCTCTACTTCATCTGTGGGTTGCCTCAAGCAAACTCTTTGAAGAGACTCTGTACAGGACCTATTTATGTGCCCTGCAAGGAAAGAGAGGGGGAGGCTGTGCAAGTGACTTCACTGAGGAGGAGCCAGCACAGGCAGGAGTATTTTAACACGATAAATACACGGCATCTCACTCACTGCAGGAAAGTTGTGAACATTCCCTTAAACACCAGGCACAGCACAGAAGCTGAGTTAGAATGGCCTTGAAGGTTCTCTTTGCTTCCCACTGGCTGGTGGGAATCTGTACCACCTGTACCCCTGCTGATGTGCTGAGCCGTTCCCATCGGGGTTCTTCCTGCCCAGGTGGTTGGAACTTGGTTCCTGATTTCCAAAGAGGTTCCTGTGGCTGGAAAATCAATGTGACATTTCACCTTCATCTTCTCACTTTCCAGAGGTGTGCGGGGCCTGTGTGATGCTTGCTGGCTCCCTGCTGCAGTTCCACCTGCATTGGCTCTCTCTGGAATTGCAGAGGAATAGTGGGAGTAGAAACATTTGCCCAGGAGGGCAAGGCTGGATGTAGCTCCCAGAGCCCTTCCCTCACAGGTGTCCTCACCTTGGATGCTCTGTTGCACTTCCTGGTACTGACTGATATAAACCCAGGTCTGTCTGCATCAGGCAGGCCCGTGGCAAGCACTGGGCTCAGGCCGTCTGAGGTGAGCTTGTCTCTTCCTGTCATAGCCCCTTGGCTCTACAATTGCTGCAGTCAGCCTCAGAAATAGCAAATCATTGCAGTAGTTAATTTCACTGCAGCTAATTTTAATTTTTAGGGAAGTAGAAGACTAAGCCTCTATTTTAAAACAAACAGAAAACTCATTGTCTCTGGAAAGAAAAAGGCGGGATCCTTACTGGAAACATTCTAAAAATAGACCTTTTCATCTCGAGCTGTGTTTGACCAAAGTAATTAGGAATGCAAACTCCTCAGAGCTGTTTTAGAAGGCTGGTTTTCTGTTTGGGAAGGCAGCATGGCCCAGTGGGAGCAACACAGACATGGCACAACCTGCGTGTGCCCTTGGTGGTGCCCTTGGTGCCTGGATCCCTCAGAGACGTGTCCCAGAGAGGAGGTGCAGGCTCCAGTACATCTGTGCTTCACTGTGACACTGCTGGCACACCTGTCTGCTCATTCCAGCGCCTGTGACAATAGGAATTGTGAGGGAGAGTCTACAAAGTGCCTGTGCTTGAGTCCGTCACCAGACACTGTAGAACCAGCTGGGATGGTGTCCCAGTGTCCCACTCAGCCTCCAGCTGCTGCTTTGAGCGTTTCCAAATGGAAATCTGTCTGTCAGAGCCTGTTCCAGCTGCTGTGGGACTCAGATACATCCAAGCCTTCCCTATGGACAGCATCCTCCTTGGTGAATCCAGCCCAGACTCTGCTCAGGCAGCGGGAACAGGGAACCTGGTCCTGACCCACAGTGATGGTGGGGAAGGTTTTGCCTCATGGCAACCACAGCTGCTTCCCGTCTTCTGTGAACTCGGGAAGGTGGATGTATAATTAAATAATGAGGGGATTTGCTTGATCAGTTCTGCAGAGATTTCTCTGCTCAGAATGCATCAGCATTCCGTAAGGAACAAGGACATTTGTGATTTATTTCACTGGGATTTTTTTGTCTTTCCTTTTAAAAAATGCCTGTGCTGGTCCGTGGAGTTCTCCAGTGAAATCCCTGTCCCAGATTCCAACAGTCAGAACACTCTCCAGGCATTGTGGGCAGGGGCTGCATGGGGCTCTGAGTTTCCTGTTCCTCCTTAGGAACACCTGTGTGGAAGTGCTTTAAAAAGAGAAGGGATAGTGTAAATTGTGTGGGAGAGTTGTGTGTGTTATTTCTTTTGGAAACAGCTTTCCTTTAAATGCAGGAATGCAAGGTGTGTGGGAAAAGCAGGAAAGGCCCCGTGGGTGCAGGCTGGGGCAGCGGGATGGCAGATGTTCAGGAACAGCACCGTGGGTCTCCTTCTGCTTCCATAAAACTGAGCCACAGCCTGCTCCAGCAGTGGGTGCTCCTGTTCACCCTGGAATAAGGCAGAGCTGGGACCAGGGACCTGCATGGGGGCACTGGAGGCCACTCTGTGTTACTCAGAGTCCTTCTGCTGCCTCCTGCTCTGGAGCGAAATTGCATTGTCAGGCTGCAAACCAGAAAGGTGAACTGCAGGGAACCGTGGGAGTGGGAGGCAAAATACTTCACAGGATGTACCGGTAGAGTCTGGTTTGCTGGTGGATTCCTATTTATTGCCATGGATGTGTCATGAGAAGCAAAAATGGGTATTTAATAATGGTATCAAGGACAAGATAAAGGTAACTTTCTGTTCTCATTAATAATAATTTATACTGAAAGTAATTCCAGTAATAATCAGTGTTACCTGGCTATACCTAAACCCAGGATAAATGCATTTATTCCTCCCTTGGACCCCATAACCATGGGTTTAGTCCCAGCACTTGTATCCACAGTGCTCCCCAGAGCATGGCATTGTGGTTTGCAGGGACAAATGGATTCTGTACTTTAGAAGCAGGTGAGGGTGTCTGGAATTGAGCAACATTTCCACTGGAACTGTTCTAGTGGGAAATGATAGTGTTCAGTGCCTCCCTGGTTAGTGACTGGGCAGTGACATAGGAGACTTGATGGATCTTTTTCACTTTAACAGTAAATACTGATTTCTCAAGAGAAAACTTGAGAAGACTTTCAGAAAGAGACACTAAGTGACTGGGAAATGTCTCATTCTCCAGACCTGGAGTGTTCATTCCAGCAAGTGGAGATTGCTCATTCTCCCTCCAGGCGCCTCAGACATCCCCTCCATATTGCTCATGTTCAGTCTGACAAATCAAAGTGTTTGATTAAACAGGACACAACCTTGCACTGATGGAATCAGCTTTTATTTAAACTCTGTTTTTCATATTCTGTAGATGCCATAGTGAGTCACAGTCACTTGGGACTTCATACACTAAGGTGTACAATAACACTAAGAACTTCTTGCTACTCTTTCAAGTCATAAATACCAGGCGTCTAAAATTCTGCAAGGAAAAGGCAGTAAGATGAGTTAACAAACTGAGCATACTTGGCTGATTTAAGATGGATTTTGTCTTGGACAATGCTCCCCACTAACAGTCCTTGTTCCCCTGCAGCGCGCGGGCGGGGCCCTGGCCGTCCCTCTGTGCGCGTTCCAGGGGACTGTGTCTCTCCAGGCCCCCACCGGCAAAACGCTCTCCTTGTCCACGTACGAGGTGAGCTCCGAGGGGCAGAAAATAACCCCCACGTCCAAGAAAATTGAGGTGTATCGCTCCAAAAGTGTCGGGCACGAGCCGAGCCCAGGGGAGCCTCCGGACACGTTTGCTGACACGAGCGTTAAGATTCACTTGGAGGTGCTGGAGATCTGTGACAACGAAGAGGCCCTGGACACCGTGTCCATCATCAGCAACATCAGCCAGTCCTCCACGCAGGCACGGTCGCCCTGCCTGCGCTACTCCCGCAAGGAGAACAGGTTTGTGTCCTGTGAGCTGGGGGAAAGTGCCTCCTACTCCCTGCTCATCCCCTCGCACAGCCCCGGCAGCGACTTCAGCATCTCCATCCCAGACACGGTTGAGGCTCATCGGCAGAACAGCCAAAAGCAGCGCTTGGCCAGGGCTGGGTACCAGGAGGAGATACAGCTGCTGAACAAAGTGTACAGAGAGCGGGAGGAGCAGGGGAACAGCAACTAAAAGGTGTTTAATCTACACACCTCAACTGCTCTGACCGACAGCGCTCTCCTTGGCTTAACTTACCCAAGCAAATACAGTATCAGCTGTTGTTTTCCTGTCATACAAATTTTATTTGCGTGCACTGTTGAATAGATTCAAACTGTTAATGCTATATCAAGGGGATAACAAATACTCAAGTGCTTTATAGCTTTCCATAGTGAATTTTAAGTTATTTATTTATGTATCTATTTATTTGAGGAAAACGTGTCTAAAGGGAATCCTAAATAAAGTCTTAAACCCCAGTTGCGGTGTTTGTTGGCACTGGGTGGTGTGTCTGCAGGAACCGGTGGAAGAGGGAGCAGCTCCACCGGTGGGAAGTTACAGCGGTTCTGACGCACTTGCAATACTTGTCAATATCTAAATCGACATAATACTAGAAATACTTCTCTAACACCTGGACATCACTTAAACCTTATCGGCTGCTCTTTGTTTCAAAGATTAAATCTCCTTTCTTGTCGACTAGGCCTGAAAGTATACAAACGTTAAGAAAATGACACATATTCCCCATTCTGCACCCCGCCGGCCGGTCGGGGACTCGAACCCGGGCTCTCGGCGGGCCGAGACTCGAGCCGGGGCCCGGCCGCGCTGAGGGGCGGCGCGCGGGCGGAAGTGCGGCGGCGGATGAGGCGGGCGGTGCCGGCGGATGAGGCGGGGCCGTGCCGGGCCGCTTTGAGCCGCGCCGGGCCGGGCCGTGNCCCCGGCCACCTGAAGGGCCGCGAGATCGGGCTGTGGTACGCGCGCAAGCAGGGCCAGAAGAGCCGGGACGCGGACCGGCAGCAGGTGAGGGACGCGGGCAGTGTCCCGAGGGCAGGGCTCAGCGGGCGGGGACGTGTCCCGGGGACAGGGGTCTGTGCCTCTGCGCCTTGGAGCTGCGCGTAGGGAAAGACGTAGATTTTTGGTCGTGCCGAAGAGCCTCGGTGGGCGGAGAACGCCGTGTGAGTGTCGCTAACGTAATTGTTTGTGGATACACGGAGTCCGCGCTGATGGAGGCTCTGCTTTTCTGCCCTAGAGAGCTGTTGTGCGCATGGATGAGCGCAGGGAAGAGCAAATCGTGCAGCTGCTGAATTCTGTCCAGACTAAAAACGACAAAGAGCAAGAAGCCATGTCCTGGTGGTCTGGAGATGAAGAAAGGTAAGGAGATAGAATTACCAGTTCTTTTATTTATTTTGAATTGCACAGACTTTCCATAAGCTGGCAGGACGATGTGTCAAAAGTTATTTACCTTTATTGAGTGAATTGGCTCAACAAATATCCTCAGGTTTTTCCACATGTATTGTCACGCTGAAATTATTGTAGCCATTGCTGTAAAACTGTCATTATTGCTGAGTTTGGGGTGTTAAATTTCTACTTAAACTCATAAAACTTATAACTGATCTCAAGGCATACTATGGTAGGTAAATGGGATTTTTCAGCTCCCTTGGCCTCTGGAATTACTCTTCCAGAGGTGGCTTTTGACTTCTGTTTTCAGTTGTTGAGCAGTCTTGGAACATTTTCTCAGTGTCTTAAGCAGGGTCTGTTCTGGACTCGTTAAGGATTTTCAGGAATAGCTGGAATAGGCAGGTGTGCTGAAAGGAGGGGATTTGGGATCCATTTTTTTGAGGGATTCAGTTATAGGGCAGTGGATCAAGTGGTAATTCTCTGATGATGTTTTGTTGCTTTGTAGCTTCGTTTGGTACAAAAGAATGTGTTATATTTTAGATCCTGATGTCAGGTTTTTGGTGGTTGGTAGTTTGAGACTTTAATTGGTTTAATGACTTCCCTTGTAGTGACAGACCCAGAGCAGCTGTGGCTGCCCCTGGATCCCTGGCAGTGTCCCAGGCCAGGCTGGACACTGGGGCTTGGAGCAGCCTGGGACAGTGGAAGGTGTCCCTGCCCATGGCAGGGGTGGGATGAGATGGGCTTTAAGGTCCTTCCAGCCCAAACCATTCCATGATTCTCTGTTCCCATGGACTGCTGGTTCATTAACTGTTGGATGTAATGCACTCTGCATGTGGCCAGGCACGGCTGGGGACTCTCAAGTTTTGTTCTGTGATTCCAGCCCTACTCCAGAACAGCCTGCCAAAGTGAAACCAGATGCTGAAAAAGCTCCTGTAAGACAGAGAGCAGCCTTGGAAAAAACATCCCTGGATTGGGATGTGGAATATCTCTGTGAAAAAAGTGAGCAGGATGCTGATTTAGATGAGCGGCTTAAAGAAGACTTAATGAAGAAGAGATCTGATCCCAGATATATTGAAATGCAGGTACTTTTCCCTGTGTTAAGTTGAAAACTTTTCATTGAATTTTTTTTTATTAAGCTAACCTGAAAGTGTAATATCTTGCAATTTACTAGAAAGTTGCCATGATGTTACTTTTGCAAAAAATTATCTTTAGAATTCTTAAAATTCATACCAGTTAGAATAGCAATGAAAAATGGGAAATTACAAATTTCAGAAACATTTAGAATCGGAAATTTGAAGCTGACATGTTGTTTCATTGGGTGAGTTTCTCTTTCTTTTTTATGGATAGTGTCCCTACAGTTAGGTCTGAAACTAAAAGCACAACACTGGGCTCTGAAGGAATTGCCTCTTGAAAACAGTGGTTTTGTTGTTAACAGCCACATATAGAAAACTGTCTTACCCTGAACACCAGTTCTCTCTTCCATACCAGGCCCTGCTCTTGCACCTCTACATACCTACCTTATCATGTACTGAATTGTTGGGCTGAAATCGTTTTTCTAAATGGAATGAAACTGAAACCACACACGGAATTAAAGTTATTTCCCATATAACCTGTGTTTATACAAGTGTTGCTGAGCAGTTTGTCATTATTTGCAGTTTAGCCCAGATTAGAGGTCAAATCTGTTCTATTACTTCAGTGCTGAAAAGGTGTTAAAAGAGAAATGTTTTTTTCTTTTTCCCCAGAGATTCCGAGAGAAGCTCCCCTCATACGGGATGAGAGAGGTGAGTGTGTATTTAAGGAGAGAATCCATGGTGCTGTGCCCCGAAACAGGAGAAAGCAGTTGTGGCCTTCAGGAAGGGGAGAAGCCTCCCAGGTTCTGACCCTGGGGCTGATTTCTTTCCAGACTGTACCAGGGGCTCACTGATCATGACGTGGGGCTCAGTACAGCGTTCTCATGGGAATGTAACTGGGAATACATGGCTGCTACGTACATTTAATAATAGGTCTTCTTTTTCTGCCAGTTAAACTTCTACAAGATTCCTGGTTACTCAGATTGTTGTGCTTTCTTCTGTGTATAAAATTGTGCCCTTTGTTGCACAATTAGCCAGTTTAGAATTGAATATAATGCCAATTAAGCCTTTTTAGCTTTAACCACAGACTTAATGGCTGCACTGCTGGCCTTCAGTGTCATTAGTTTCCCAGTCACAGGATCAGGTCAATGACAGTAGGGGCTGTTACTAATTGATGTTAATTCTTCAGGCGATATCCCCTGTATGCAGTAGAAATGGAGTATTGTGATATGTCTGCTTTTGCAGGCTCAGTGGATGATTAGTGAGCTCCTTCCTGCAGTTCCTCTATTTGCCGTAATGTCCTTTCTGTTAGCACTTGTTTCTTAAAATAGTCATACCCTCCTTAACAGTCTTTGGGCTGGGGAGATGGAGGCTGGGAAACTGTTCCTGTTGGTACGAGAAATGTTATAATATTGTGCTGAAAACCTTTAGTTTGTGCAGGCTTGGGAGTCCAACCGTGCAACCTTGTGTTCAGTCTCCAAAGATCTACAGGAGCCAAGTAGGAAGCAGAAAGGTTAAAAGTGTATTTCAGGCTTTCATTTTAGTTCTTTTATGTTGTTTTCATACAGAATCTAAAGTATTTAAAGCTAGTCTTGAGGTTGGGTGTGCTTTAAACCCTACACATGGAAAGTCCAAATGTACAGAAGTTACTTCTGTGAGGTTTAAGCTAAACAAGAAGCAGCCGAGCGTTTCTTCAGCTTCTGGCACTTCGCTCGGAGTTCATCCCACAGGAGCAGAGAATTGTCAAAATCCTCTAAAATCCGTTTGCAGCAACAACACGGTAATGGTTTTGTCTTCGTTTTGGCCAGGAGCTCGTGAAGCTGATCAACACCAACCGCGTGACGGTGATCAGCGGCGAGACGGGCTGCGGGAAGACCACGCAGGTGACGCAGTTCATCCTGGACGATCACATCGAGCGCGGCCGGGGCTCCACGTGCAGGATCGTGTGCACCCAGCCCCGCAGGATCAGCGCCATCTCCGTGAGTGCCCCTTCCCCGTGCGCTTTTCCGCGCTCCTTCTCGGGCGCCTCCGAGTCTGTCGCAAATAACAATTATGTTAATGTGCACTAATTGGATATTCACAGGATTTGGCCATTGATGGAGTACTGCCACTGCAGCCTTGTTCTTCCCTGGCTTTAGTCATGGCATATATCTGTGATTTTAATGGATTTGGGCAGTGCAAATATCAATTAAGATAAAAACTAGTGTTGTGTCAGGCCCTCTAGAGGTGTATTAATGAGCAGGAAAGAATCTGGCTTTCCAAGTGCTCAGTAGTTACTATCCTGGATAGTTCAGTGTCAGACGGGCAAAGCTCACCCTGCTGAAAGGGGAATGTGCTGCTAATGCCCGAGTGGGTGTGTTCCTCTAAAGTCTTGTCCCTGGCTTGCTGCTCTCAGGGGAGGAGAAAAGGTGATTTTCAGGGCATTTCTTTGTTACTTACAAACCATCTCAGTTCCAGGTGTTCTCCTGATGAGCAGCTCAATCACAGATCAGCCTGCTTTTCTTTCTCCCCCTCAGGTGGCTGAGAGGGTGGCTGCTGAGAGGGCAGAGGGCTGTGGCAATGGCAGGAGCACGGGGTACCAGATCCGCCTGCAGAGGTGAGCAGCTCTGTGGGAAGGGCCTGTTGTTATCCAAAGGAGACAATTTTAAAAGTAGTTCTAAAAAGAAGTAACTGCTTTCCTGCTGATATTTTCCCCGAAAGGAATTCCTGGGAGGAAGGAATGAGGTTTTTGAATTTTATGAAAAGGTTTGAGTGCAGTTACTGTGGTTTATGCCCCGTGTGACAGTGACCAGCCCAAGTTAGGCTTTGTGTAGTAAGTCCTGTTTTCAGCTATTGTAAAAGGTTCTGCTGTGGACAGAAATAAAACTGATGTCCCTAATCCCATGAATTTTAAAGAAAAGTGAAAATGGTAAAGGGGAGAATGCTCCAAACCATATTTCTGTGGAAAGCTGTGTATTTGCTACACATGTCTATGGACTAATTCCCTGGGACCATGTAATAGGTGCAGTGACAGGAGCTTGCAGAGCAAAAGCTCTTACATTTGGCGTCAGCTATAATTTTAAGAAGTATCTGAAGTGGTACTGGCACATAATGGCACCCTATTGTTGAAGCAAAACTGCTGGTGAGAGAGGACAGCTCAGCCCTCCCAGCATTTTAATTGGAGTTGATAGAATCTGTGCTGTTTCTCTTTGCTCACAGTGCTGTGCATGTGAGTGTCCTCTGTTCTGAGCCTGGAGAGCTGCAGGAGCTGGGGATCAGCACCTCAGTGTGCAGGAGATGGCAAAGGATGTCTGGGAAGTCAGGGCCTCTCCCTGGTCCATTCCCCACCCACAAAAATGATGCACCAGCAGCCTAATTCCTTGTTGCTCCCGTTGTGCTGTGAGCGAGGGGGGCAGTGAGGCACATCTGCATCATTTCTGGAATGGCACCTGCAGCTGGGGTTGAAGCTTTTAAAGTATTTTGTTAAATACAAATGAGAACTAAGGCGTTCTTACTGTGTCTCTTTCAGTCGGTTGCCAAGGAAACAAGGTTCAATTTTGTACTGCACCACGGGAATTGTCCTGCAGTGGCTCCAGTCAGATAAGTAAGAGCTCCTGTTTAATGAGACACTGAATGCCATTATCAAATGAGTCCTGAGCTGTTCCAAACAGTCATGGCTTTGCTTTATAATTTTTCTAAAAACGAAAGTTTAACTTCCTCCCCTTCTATTTTAGGCACTTGTCCAGCATCAGTCATGTAGTTCTTGATGAAATCCATGAAAGAAATCTGCAGTCAGATGTTTTAATGAGCATTATCAAAGATCTTCTGAATGTTCGACTGGATCTGAAAGTCATACTGATGAGTGCTACTTTAAATGCAGAGAAGTTTTCTGAGTACTTTGGTAGGTGAAATGCTTCCTAGGAATGTTCCTCTTAAGTAATTTAGGCTTCTACAGTATAGTGCAGTGAATTATAGAATTTATTTGTATCAAAAGAAGAAATTACTTCAATTTTACAAAGATTTGCCAGCTGCTGGAGATGCAGTTTCTCTGTTTTATCTCATTACGACCCGATATTGCTTCTGGTTTTGCTTTTCAGACTTGTTATGGAAGCAGAATCCGGAGTGTTTTCCTAGTAAATATTTACCATGTCTTAGCATTCTTGGTGTGAGTGGGCAAGCAGATTGAACTTTCAGTTGTTAAGTCTCCCAGCTTTTTCCAGTCGCTGGAACCAGTTGAACATCCTGGTGTGCAAAATACTGCCTGCTGCCTGTGCTTTTCTATTCAGCAGCCTTATTTGGGGGTGAATTGGGCATCTTCCCTGACAATTGGAAATGTCCTGTAGAAATGGCAGCTATATTGCAGAAATAGTGAGGAATGTTTATTGCTTCTATTCTTTCAGTGCAGTATTTCGTCAGTAGGTTTAAACCTGAGTTCTGCCTCCCTCCACAGACCATTGCCCAATGATTCACATCCCTGGGTTCACTTTCCCAGTGGTGGAGTATCTGCTTGAAGATGTCATTGAGAAGTTGAGGCAAGTGTTTTTTCTGAACATCATTTCAGAGGGTATTTGGGGGGGGTTTAGCTTAGTGTATGTAAAAGATTAACTTGGCATAAAGAAGAATTGCCTGTATTTTTCAACAGAAAACCTTCCAAGGGGAGCCTTGTACTGTAATTACAGATGGCACAGCTCACAGGGAATGTTGGCCTGAGGGGAAGAACAGTTTCTCTGTTGGTGTGGTGAATTTTCAGGTCTCTGAATCAAACTAGTCTTTCTTGCTGTTCACTTTTTTTTCCTACATGTTCTCATGCTTACTAGGGTTGGTCCCTGCTTTTGTGAGATTTCTGTCAGAACAGAAGCTGAAGAATCTCACACCACACGTGGTCTAGCTAAAGCACAGCATAGTGTCCATGGTTTGGAAAACTGCTGTGCAGCTGCTCCAAATTGCCTCAGTTTCAAATGGAATTGTGTTTGCTCCCCCTGTGTAAAGGTACACCCCAGAAAAGATGGACCGGCGGCTGCACTGGAGGAGGGGCTTCATGCAGGGCCACGTGAGCAGGCCAGAGAAGGAGGAGAAGGAGGAGATCTACAGGCAGCAGTGGCCAGGCTACCTAAGGCAGCTGCAGGGCAGGTTGGGCCCAAGTTTCTCTTCTGTTTTCAGTTTTCGGGCAGCTCTGAAGTGAGAACCATAAATCAGTGCTGTATTGTGTTGCTGGGCTTTAGTAACGGTGGGGTAGTGGCTGCTGTGGAAAATGATGATGGAGTTCCCCGTGCAGTTGGCTAGCAACCAGTGAAGTGCTTTAGAGACAGCAAAATTAGCTTCCTTTGAGTTGAAATTCAAGTTAAATTTCAATTCATTACCTAAATATAAATTGTCGGTCCCTGGCTCATCCACGAGAAGGAGAGAGGTCATGTAAGCGCTTCAAAGACAGTTCAGTCATGACATGGTAATTCTTCAGCTGTTCTGAACTGACAGCAATCACACTGAACTGAATGTGGAGAGTACTTCGAGGGTGCAGGAATTGCTCAGACAAAGAACTGAGCTGATGGGAGGTGGGTTCATGGCTGCGTGGCTCACTCAGAGCCTGGCAGCAGGAGCAGGAGCCCCTGGCTTTGCGTGTTCCAAGGGACCAGTGTCTGTGCTCTCCTTGCTGCAGGTATTCAGCAAGTACAATCGATGCTCTGGAAATGATGGATGATGACAAGGTGGACCTGGACCTTGTAGCAGCACTGATCAGACACATTGTGCTGGAAGAGGAGGTACAGTGGGACTGAGCTGGGGGCAGGGGCAGTGGCAGTGCCAGAGCTGGCAATGACTTCACAGAAATGGTCACACAGAAAGAAGAGAAATTTCTGTTTGCTCTTCTGAGTAATTGAACAGCTTTGAATTACTCTTACATTCAGATAAATACATGTAGGTAGCTCTTTTATAGAAAAAAAAACTTGATAGACTGTTCCAGACTTGGTCGGTGAGGTTTCAGATCTCACATGCCCACCATGTATCGGTGTGCAAGGAGCTGGCTCTCTGCAGTGTGTGATGTGTTCTGACCTCTCTTCCCTTCACTCCCTCTTTTCCCTGTAGGATGGTGCAATTCTGGTGTTTCTGCCAGGCTGGGATAACATCAGCACTTTGCATGAGCTCTTGATGTCACAAGTCATGTTTAAGTCAGGTAAAACCCAAACTCTCCATGGGAGGTCTGGCAGTAGTGTTGGTGGCAGACTCTTTTTGCATGGGGTTGCTGCTATTGCACTGGATTCATCTTTTCCCTCATGTCTCCTGTCCGAAGTGTTCAGCAGTTTTTGTGTGTCTGTGGTATCTTTCCTCTGCTAACAACGCATTTTCCTCAGTGTGCGAGTGACAATCTGAAAACCCTGACCTGCATCTTCTTCCTGTTGTCCCTTGGTGTAGCTGGGAGAACTCCCATCCAAACCAGCTCCATTCTGTGTGCGCTTCCTCAGCCTCGAGCGGCTTTCCCTGCTTTGCTGATAGCTCCCTTCAATCCGGTTTATTTGAGAAGCTTTCTTACAGACTCTCAAGTACTTTGTGCCTGTCTGACACACTTTAACATGTCCTTTTGCATCTCTCATATTTCCATCTCACCTATCTGAGCTGGGCTCTTGACTGTTCACATGTTGACTTGCAGTGTGGTTGTGTACATTCCATAGATGCAGAATTCCAGTTTATTGAAAGATTGAGTGTCAGTTTGTGTATTAAACTTGACCAATTATTAAATAACTTCAGAATTTTAAAATGGAATTTAAATTACTGTATATAACTTCATATATTTTCTTGAACTTGTCATGTTATAGCATCATAAAAAAGGTCTTTATACCTTTTTACTTTAGAATTTGCTGTTACGATACAAATACCTGTGATCTCAGAGCAAGAAACAATAGCGTGATTTGCAGCCTATTTTCTCTGTTCTGCATAGTTGATTTAGTTGATTTTCCTGTAAAATTGGAAGTTTCTGTGCTTACACCGTATCTTTTACTGATTTTTAACTTTCAGATAGGTTTATTATCATACCTTTGCATTCATTGATGCCTACTGTTAACCAGACTCAGGTATGCTGCTCTTTTATTGAAATATTTCACAACTACAAAAAAAAAAAAAAAAAGAATGAAGCACATGTTTAGTTTTGGCAAACACATAAATGGGCCCGGGATAATTACAGGTGTTCAAGAAGACCCCGCCGGGAGTGAGGAAAATCGTGATTGCAACCAACATTGCAGAGACCAGGTAAATGCCTGCCCGCCCAGAGCCAGGGAAGCTGCGTGTTTAACGAAAGAAATGGAAGTGATAATTTAAAGGATAAACCTGTTTGGTGTTCCCAAAAATACATTTCTGTGTTTGGGCCATTCATTTATAACAGTTTGTCTTTAGAAATATTTATAGACTAAACAGAGTTTTCCTATAATTGTTTTAAACAATTCAGCCAACTACATTGTTTTGAACAATTAAACTACAGGAATACTAAACAATTACTAGAATGACTTGTGCATGATAATCTGAGCTGCCTGTCCTCTCTTCAGGACCCAAGTGGGGACTTCTGGCAGACCCAGGAGAATAAACCAGCTCTTTCTTGAACTGTTCAGTAACTTAGTTCTTAATGAAATTCCAAACACAGATTTTTTTAATTGCCGCCTCTATTTGGGAGGGAATAAAGAGAGGCCAAACCCGATCCTAGGTCACACTTACAAAGATGAAAAGTTGCTTTTTTTTCCTCTTTTTTTCAACAGCATCACAATCGATGACGTCGTGTTTGTTATAGATGGGGGGAAAATAAAGGAGACTCACTTTGACACCCAGAACAACATCAGCACCATGGCAGCAGAGTGGGTCAGCAAAGCCAATGCCAAGCAGAGGAAGGGTCGGGCAGGAAGGTAAGAACAGTGGGGTGTTCAGGGAAGTTTGGGAATGTTGAGTTTCCAACAGTGCTGAAGGTTCTTCCTTATTTGCATGTGCTGGCACAGCTGGCTCCTGTTCCTGGGCAAGGAATGATTTCCTTGTTTTCCTAGGAGTTTCCTAGGAGGCTGAATTGACTTGGGCTGCATTTAACTCCAGAGTTTCCCTCCTATAGAAGAATGTCCTGCATTTTATTTTAATTTTTGTCACTGTTAGCCCTCACACCTGATTTATGAGGCTGATACATTAAAGTGGAAATGGCATAAAAATTAATTTCTGTGTTCTCTATGCCTTTTTCCTGCTGATGGGTCTGTGTTTCAGAAGACTGAAGTGGCTTTTACAATTGGATACACTTCAGTTCTAATTCCTTGAAGAGTTTCGGGAAGGTTGTTGTAAGCAAACACAATCATAATGTCACAGTTCATAGGGAAAAAACCTCCACAACAAACGACCAAACCCAAAGGAACTGTTTCTTCAAATCATTGCAGAGTTCAGCCAGGCCACTGTTACCATCTGTACAACGGACTGCGTGCCAGCCTTCTGGATGATTATCAGTTACCAGAGATCCTGAGGACACCTTTGGAAGAGCTCTGCTTACAGATCAAGGTAAATGGAGGAATCCTCAAATACATTTATTATCTACTTTTCCACTGGGACAAGTGGTTGAGAGAATAAGTTAATGCAACTGTGACCCTAGGATCGTTAAGCCAAAATTCCGTTACACCAGAAATGCAGTGTGTTTAGCCAATAATTGCAGCAACTTTTGTAAATGCACACTTGTATCTGGGTGCATCAAACCTAGGGGAAACAGAATTGTCTGGTATCAATAAAAGGTGAAGTCTACTAACAAAAATTTGGGCTGTGTTTTCCCCCAAATATCATTCAATCAGAGAAGCTTGAGTGAGAATGCCAGTGAGTCAGTTTATGTGATTTCTTAAGAGAATTTTACTACAAAGTAGTTTCAGAACTGGTATGAAATTCCCTTTTTGGCAGTTTGCACTGAATTCCTTATGCAAGCAGAAGGAATGCCATGTGTATGTGAACTGAATGAAGAATAGGTCCTTCTGCTACAAATTTCATCACTAATACTCTTTTATATCCTTAGTTCTTAACTAAAGAAATTCTAACTCGAGCTGTGAATTATTCACACTATTTCAATGAGTGTGGTTACTGCTAACTAATTTTAGGCAACCATCTTTCTCCAGTTGCTGCAGGCTTTTGTTGTGATGTTTCTTTCAGATCCTGAAGCTTGGTGGAATTGCCTATTTCCTGAGCAAACTGATGGACCCCCCGTCTCGTGATGCTGTGATGCTGGCCATAAATCACCTCATGGAGCTGGTAAAGTGTTGCTTCATATGCAGGAATGATCTGTTCAGGGCCATGTTAGTGTGTGTGTTACCAGACAGGTCTGACTGCACAGCTCTGGGCACTGCAACCCCTTATCCTTTGTGCAGAGCCCTGATGTACCCTCACCGCACAGAGGGAGCACTTCACATAATCCATGATGCTCATGGGCTCTACAGAGTAGTTCTGAGGGACTTGTTAAATAACTCCAAACAGGCACGTGATCCTGCATTTGAGTTCCCTGCAGGTGTTGATTTAACTCCCTCCTCCCCACCCCTGCTGCCTCCCCAGCCTTCCTGTTGCAGGTGGATCAGCGAGGAGTTTGAGACAAATGAGGCATATGGGAGAAGTACCTTGTATGTCATTGTTCCCTTGGGTGCTGGGGAAGGAGAGATCTGTGACACATTTGTTTTGCTGACTCCTTGCTCTGGTGTTATTTGTACAAATGAGTTGTAGCCATAAATAGAAACATCTGATTTGGGTATTAGTGGGTGATATCTGTGTGCCAGTGGCTTTTCCAAGGAAATCCTCCGCGTTTCACATGACATATTCTTTCCTTTCCACCCTTGTCCTGGCAGAACGCTCTGGACAGGCAGGAGGAGCTGACTCCCCTGGGTGTCCACCTGGCACGGCTGCCCGTGGAGCCACACATCGGGAAGATGATCCTGTTTGGAGCCTTGTTTTGCTGCCTGGACCCTGTGCTGACCATTGCAGCCAGCCTCAGCTTCAAGGACCCTTTTGTCATCCCTCTGGTAAAGTCTCACAGACGACAATTACACGTGGGAGTTTAAGGATCTCAGGAGGATACTGGGGCTTAGTGAGGTGTTACAGTTTAAGAGCACTTTCATTAATGTCATGTTAATTACATTTTTACTAGTGAGATTGTCTTCACATACTATGAATTGTCATTTTTCCTACGGAATATTGGAAATAACCGTAATTTTCCTGTATGTTACACACAAAGTACTGCTGTATAGATGTACCTGAATTAGAAAAAGAGAACTGTCATGTCAGTCTGGGTATTATATATATATATCAGGTTCTCATTTTTAGGGCAAAGAGAAAGTCGCAGATGCAAGAAGAAAGGAGCTGTCAAAGAACTCGAAAAGCGACCATCTGACTGTGGTGAATGCTTTCACTGTAAGCATGTTTTCATGTGTTTTTTTTTTCTTCTAGAACTTTAACTTGAGTAATAATAGGTGATCCTAAGGAAAAAGCTGATTGGTTTATGCTCTGTAGGCTTTCTTTTTTGGATTCTACAGAAACATAAAACCAAACTGATTTTCACCCTTCTAGTGTTGCAGAATCTTGTCTCCAGGCTCAGTAACCTGATTTCTGGTGGATAAGTCTGAAAAAGACAAAGGAAACATAGTATTATAGTTACCTTGCCGAAGTTGTTCATTCTTGTCCTTCTGGCCTCTACGAGAGGCTGAAGCCGTCTTCAGAAGTGTTGGACATTTTGCTGTATTGTGTTGGGGTGAGGAGAGGAGGAAATAACTGGCCTGGGAAACGCAGTTACTGCCCAGAACTGTTAACTACAGCAAAGGGTGCTCCGGCAAACGCAGCCGGATATCACTGCCCGCCAGGCAAAAAGGAAGGCTGTGACTGAACATATTGTGAAGTTGTGTTTTTCTGCACTGTGGTGTGTGCACATATACAGCGAATCAAAGGATTTGCTTTCTCCCTGGTAGGGAACACGTGACTGTTGTTTGTTGACCTCGAGTTTTCGCTGTCCTTAAGTTTGTAGCGTGTGTTCACTCACAAACGCCTTGGAACTCCGGTTCTCGTTCCTAGGGCTGGGAAGAGGCTCGGCGTTGTGGTTTCAGGAATGAGAAGGACTATTGCTGGGAGTATTTCCTGTCCTCAAATACCATGCAGGTAGGAGCATCCTGCCAGGTTAAAACAGGATCCTGTCTGTGGGGAGGAGGAGCAGCCTTTGGCGCAGCATCATTCTGGAGCAATTTTCGTTGTTTCCTAGATGCTGCACAACATGAAAGGGCAGTTTGCTGAGCATCTCCTTGCAGCTGGATTTGTGAATAGCAGAGACCCCAAGGATCCCAAATCTAACACCAACTCAGGTAACCGTGGAGGGAAAGGGAGAATTTATCCCAGCTGAAATCACAGCTTGCAGAACTGCCTCACTTACTTTGCTGTCCCCTGCAGGTAATGAGAAGCTGCTCAAAGCAGTCATCTGTGCTGGCCTCTATCCCAAAGTGGCAAAGATCCGGCCCAGCTTCAGCAAAAAGAGAAAAATGTGAGGGTTTGGTTTAATGTTGTTTTGTATTCAAGATGTTTTCTACATAGCATAGTTTGGCAAGGTGAAGCAGTGGCTTGAGTGCATGAATGAATCTCACTTTGCAGTTTGAGTCATGGTTGTGTTACTTCCTCTGAGAAGGATGGGATTGTTGATTTTTTTAACATCTGGATTCCTGCTAACACCTGAAATAATTTGTGTGACCTTATCATGCCATGGATAGTGTTGCAACATCTCAGTAGCACTGCTCTAAAGGGGTTCTACAGCAGCACTTCAAACACTGTCACTTCTGGGAGTTTGGGAAGAGAGACCCCAGGGATTCTGGTCTCTTGATTTATCACTTCTTGTATTATCAGACTCTTTTGTTGTTGTTTTTTCTTTGAAGGGTGAAAGTTTGCACCAAGACAGATGGATCAGTTAATATCCATCCCAAATCAGTGAACGTGGAGGAAACAGAGTTCCATTATAACTGGCTCGTGTACCATTTGAAGATGAGGACCAGCAGTGTGAGTCAGGGGCTGTGCTTGTGGGGGTTATTTGTTTTATTATCCCTTCTGAAATGAGCTTGGATCAGGGTTCAGAGGGGATGTGAACAGCCTCTGTTCTGAGGCCTTCCTGTCCTGGGCCATTCCTTGTACACGCCATCAGATGATGTCCTTTGTGACACTGGGGGTATTGTACCACAACTAATGAATTTCTGTATAGTTCTGGTATAGTTTCTGGTATAGTTCTTGGGGCTTTTTGGAGGATTTGGGGTTTTTTAAGGTCTGGCAATAACAGGTGTAAATTTTTTAATTTTATTTTTTCATTTCAATCCAGTCTTAACACTTCTTAATATGCTGACATTTTTTCCTCTCATTGTTATGGAGCATCTGGTTTGATTTCACCACTGTGTGAAAGACTGTGAAAGGCTTGGGACCATTTTTGCTCTTGTTCAATCTGATTTCATGTAACTGTTTTTGAACTGAGTTGCTTCATGCAGCTTCAGAATTTGTGAGTAACTGAGTAACGGTCTTCTGGAATTCTACAGAAGTGTCATTAAGGATTACTGATGGCACTTGAGATGTTTTGAGGGTGATCAGACGATTCTGTTGTTGTGCAGATTTACCTGTATGATTGTACAGAGGTGTCTCCGTACTGCCTCTTGTTCTTTGGAGGGGATATATCCATTCAGAAGGATAAGGACCAGGACACCATCGCTGTGGATGAGTGGATTGTTTTCCAGTCTCCAGCAAGAATAGCACACTTGGTCAAGGTGACTATGTTTCAAAATAATGTACATGGAAGGCTCAGTGTAACACTGGTTCTGCTTGGGGCTTTCTGGATTTGATATTCCTGCGTGCCTATTCATTCATCACTCAAGGAGATGATGTTTGAAATGCACTCCCAGCAAGCAGTTCAAGCACACAAAGCAAGCAAAAGTGATCTAATTTTGCACAGCAGAAACTGTAGGATGACTTGGTTAGTCCAGGAAATGTCCACATGGATATGGAAACATGAGGGTGGGGCTCCTCAGTTAACAGGAATAGGTTCCATAGAACTCTTTATTTTAGATCCCAGAAGCATACCTGACTCTTTTTTTAAAGTTTATTTTTATTTTAAACCACTCTTTGTTCTCCTGAAATAGTCAGCTAATGGATGTGTGGGCTGTTAGAGGCATCACATCCAGAGATGGTCATCTCTCATCAAAGGTCACACTGCTGGGTTTTGAGAGACAGTGTTTGATGCTGAAAATAGCGATGTGGAAATGAATTGATGGGAGAAGAGCGGGTGTAAAGGTCAGGAGAACAGAGGGCCCGAGGCACTGGAACCTCTCTCTTGATGCTGTGTAGCTCTAACTGCCCATCTCTTTCCTTTTTCCTTTTTTCCTTTATTACACCACTTTCCAGAATTTGAGACAAGAACTTGATGATCTTCTACAAGAAAAAATAGAAAACCCCCATCCCGTGGACTGGAATGCCATTAAATCCAGGGATACAGCAGTGCTGACAGCTATTATAGACTTAATCACCACGCAGGAGAACGAGGGCGTGAGGAACTTCGCGCCGCGGTTCCAGGGCGAGCGCTACAGCTGACAGCTTCGCCCGTGCCACGCTGCCAGCCGAGTCACCTTCTTTTTTACAGCATTTCTTTAGCTAGAGGAACAACTTTTGTAGGGTAAGCTGGTCGTTTCCTCAGCCTGAGGAGCAGTTACTGGAGCTAGTTGGCAGTATGTGTATGTGCATGTGTTCTGTGCTCAGTGTACCTTTGTGAGGGAGAGAAAGGCAGTTGTTGGATGGTGTATGGTTCTTGTCCTGCTGTAGCTGTTTTCTTTGGGTTTTTTACCCATCAGGTAACAGATATTTTAAAAACCTGCTAAAATACTGCTTAGTAATACCTAAACTGTTTCGGTTTTTTTTTTAACGGGGTGGGGTGAGTAATTACACTTGCTGTGTTATTCCAGCTGTGCAGCAGTCTGCTCACCAACACTTCCACAGAAGGTAATTACAGCTTAATTAAACTAAACTTGAAAACACTTGTTGAATTTGTACTGTGGGAGGAAACAGTCCTCAGAAATTCTTCTCCTTTTCTGCATTTCATCCCATTCAGTTAATTGTCCTTTGCTTTCTGTCCCCAACCATCATCACTACTGACTGAAGTTGCAGATTACAGAAAGCATGATTAGAGAAAAGTCACGTTGGGTTATGCTTTAAGGTTTCATTGCATTCGAGTTGGGGGATTTTTTAAGAAGTTCATGTATGAGTTATAGTATTCCATTAAAAGTCTTTTTTTTTGCAAGTCTTATTTCAGCTGTTCTCAATGTTTTGAATGTCGTTCTGGTTTGAATGATTTCCAGCTATGGAATAATATTTGAATTACAAAGTTTGTTAAGGATTTTGAGGTTTATCCTCGAGAAAAAAGCTCTCGTGTCTCCTTTTGTTTGCCTGGAAATATAACTTTTCTCCCTTCTTTGCTGTTTTGTTGGGTTTTTTCTTTGCAAAAGTGACCTTGATCATCAAGCTCAGGAGGATTTATGTGCTTTATCCTGAAGAAAGCAGAAGCAGCTCAGGTGAAACTTATTTTTTTACAGAAATAAGTCAAAGTTACTGTCTAGACGGTGCTTTCCATTGGGTTAACAAGGGAGGGAGGGTGCCAAGCTCCTCGTTGCCCCTGCCAGCTGCACAAAATACATCGTTTAAACTCCCTCCCCACCACCAATTGACTGTTTCACCCTCAGGTGTTTTAAATGAGGAGGTGGAGGAGGAGAATCACCCTGCCCCGGGGGGTGGGGGTGCCGGAGGGAGTCTGAGGAGGGGAAAAGAGGCACCGGCGGCTGCAGGGAGGAGGAGCCGGGTCCGGAGCGTTCGCTGGGAGCCGGCCGGGCTGTGCGGGCCCCGAGGCTGCGGGAGAACCGGGCTGGAATGGCTTCGCGACACCCGCACTCGCCGGCGGCGCCCGGGGATCGGCTCTGCGCGGGCCGCGGCCGCTCCGAGGCTGCGGCAGCCACGGCGTCGCTGGAGGTAAGCCCCGGACTCAAAGGGGAGAGGAAAGGGGACCGAATTAGTGATAACTGTGCGGAATGGGAAACGAAATAATTGGTAGCGGGGAATTTATGTGCAGGAAACAAAGGGCGTCGCCGGAGCAGGAGGGAACAAAATGGCGGCCAGCCGTGAGGGGCAGCGCTGGCCGCGGGCCGCGCGGGGCCGGGGTGCGGGGCAGGGCGGGCTGCTCCGCCTCACGAATCGCGGCTTTCTGGAGGGAAAGCTGGCGGTCACGCTGGTACTGGCAGAGCTGGATTAAATGTCGGGAAGGAAATACAGGCTGGCACACGGTACCTGCATCATTCCCCTTTCTCATGAGTTTGCAGTACTTACAAGAAATTATGGCTAATTTTCTAATCAATAACACAAAAGGAGGGCAAAAGGAAAGGGTAGCAATAGAGCCTGGGTAAGAATGGCAGTTTTGGTTGAAGGCTCAGGGTCAGCAGTGGCACAAGGGGCACCCCCAGAAGAAAGGCTCAGAGGGGTCACAGGTCAGCTGTTAGGAAGTGACTGTAAATAGTGATTTTGCTGTACTTTTCCACAGTGCTTAAAGCACACAGCCTAACACTCTTTTATGCGGAAAGGTATCAGAAACCTCTGTGTTCTTAGAGTTTGAAAATGAGCATAAATGTTAGGGATGCTGGATTAGAGTTAATTTTCCTTGCTAGTGTGCGTGATGCTGTGTTTGGATTTGTGATGTAAATAGTGTTATTCCAGGTTTGGCTGAGCAAGCCCAGGGTCTGTCTTGGTTCTCACCTTGCCAGCAAGGGAGCTGGGGGCACAGCCAGGACAGCTGACCCCCACTGTCCCCAGGGAGGTTCCAGGGCATCATGCAAAAAGCAGGGTAAAGCAGGAAAAGGGGGGGTGTTTGGAGTGATGCCATTTGTCCTCTCAAGTCCCCATTCTGTGTGTGGAGACTGTCTGTCATGGGGCTGGCTGAACATACACCTGCCTGTGGGAAGTGGGGAATTAATTCTTTGGTTTGCTTTGCTTGCACATGTGGCTTTTGCTTTAAACTGTCTTTATCCCACTCAGCCCATGACTTCTCTCACTTTGGCCCTTAGAGTCTCTCCCCCATCCCACTGTGGGAGGATGAGCTGCAAACCAGGCTTAAACTACTCCATCAGGTTATTGAGATATTGAAGAGGTAATGCTGAGGGCAGGTTTGTAACTTGGTTTTTATATGGCCAGCCCAAGACCAAGAATGGTCAAGGTCGTGTTGTACTTAATGAACAGGCTGCTTCTGTCTGTGTTAGTTTCCAGCACCTTCTGGAACTCTGGGTTATGGAATGAAAGAATTCAGTGTTGTAGTAAATTCTTCCTGAGCTTCATGTTATCTCCACTTTGCCTAAATGATGAAGTTTTGATACAGCTGTTGAAAATCAGTTGCAGATCACAGCAGATAAAGCCTTGGAGTTCCTCAGCCTTGGTGTCAAGATTTACTGGTTATTTCCAACACTCGTGTTCTATCCACTTGTTTTGCCCATGTGTGTTACTTTAGAACCAAACTGTACCCGGGAAACCCCAGAACTTTTGTGAGCATATTTTGTCGAGCCAGGATTTAAGGTATGTGTATGTGAGTGCGATGCTGAGCAGACTGTGCTTTCTGAGCATGTGTACGGTGACTAAAGTTGTGCTATTTTTACCTTATTTCAGCAAGTGAGCTTTGCATAATAGAAACAAATGTACTCTTTGCCATGGAAGTCAAGAACAACACTGCATTACAGCATTTGTTAAAGTTCAGCAGATACAAATGTTGTATTTGTTATGTTGCAGGGCTGGTATAAAGCAGCAGAACCGACAGTACTAAAAGCTCTTCTTAGGTGTGCCATGACTGTGGAGGGGCTGGGCCAGGCTCAAGTCAGGTGGGCACTGGATTTCTGAACAGGTGCCCCTGTGGAGCCACCGGACACACAGAGGCACCTCAACTCACTTGGAGATTTGATTTAGGCAACTGAGAGCCTTTTATTGTTGGCATCTTGCCTCCTGATTAGAGAAGTTATAGAAGGAAGGGGACACAGATTCCGTGCCCTGCAAAAATGAGAGCTGATTTTACAGTAACAAACTCCCTGCTGACTTCTGTCACTGCTGAGGTACTGGTGTAACACCCACCCCCAGTTAAAAAGGAGAGTGTGTGTTTGTGTGTGTTCAAAGTGCACGGGGGGCTGATGCAGGGGTTGAGGTTTTTCATTAATTTCCTTTGCTATATAAGTGCCAATAGAGTAGTCAGTGTTAAAAATTACTATTTTTTTTTTTCCCTAATGAAAATATTGTGGAGTGGCTAGAAGAGAGTGGCTGAGCTCCCTTCCCTGGGCTCCAGGGACAGGATGCTGGGGCACGAGGCAGCAGGGCTGCACTGAGGGAATGGACAGAGCCGGGAACACGCACGCTGGAGCGGTGGTGACGCCCCATGGCTGAGGTCAAGAGGCTTTGGGGCCCCCCTCAAGGATAGGATTTAATGCTGGGTCAGCCCTGAGGGGGTTGGACTGCACAGGGGTGTAGGTCCCTTCCCGATGAACTGTGCCAAACTACAGGAAGCAGAGGGAAGACTCTTTTTCCACCTCCCTCTTAATGGTGTCTCAGCAATGAGATGCTGTCCCAGGCCAAGTCCAACAGGTAACTGGGCTCTATGGCACAGGAAGCAGGACAGAGGATGGTGCTATTTATCTTTGCAGAACAGGAAAATCTAGAATGCCAGCATTTACTGAAGAGATTTAATTTCTCTGATCAAAATGACATTAACAACTGGCAGCTTTATGGTATTTTTAAAATAAAAATCAAAACTTCTTTTAGTAAGGATTTAAAAGCATTTTATTGATTGTTGTCCTATAAAATCATAGAAGTCTTTTAATCCCTGGAGAACTGTGTCCAACAATAGCAAAAATGTCTTTACAAAACATTACAGCATTTTTGGAAAAAGTAGGTATGAAAAATATATACAATGTATTAAAAAATCTGAATAAAATTAATGCCTGGATTTATACATTCAGTTATGTGTTAAACATCTGCATGTATACAATAAAATTTGTTAAAACAGTAGCAGTATTTTTACTATGTTAAATAAGCATTTGTTCAATTTACAGTTTCTCTCATTACTATTTTATCAGTCCACTTATAAATTAATTTGCAAGGCTGTATGACCACTGTCACACTGTCCAGGTAACTATTTTTGTACAAAATTACTGCCTTCCTAATGTAGTTTAAATTGTTAGAGATACAGATCTTTACAAACACCCAATTCACTCACCACTCACATCATCAGCATCTTGAAGGATAAAAACCAGCATCCATCCCCTTCGCAGAGGATGGGGGAGGCAACAAGAAGAAAGCCTTGGTGTACTACAAGTTGTCCCCTCATTTATTTCTAGTGAGCGATTTCCACACTGCTGCATCAGCAGCTGGTCCTTAAAAGGGAGGGTTTTTATTGTATAGACTCTCACACCTCTCTGCAGACACCTGCCCTGAGCTGTGCTCACGCTTGAGTGCATTTCATGTTCTCCTCATCAGACCGCTGCTGTGAAGCACGAAGTGCAGTGCAAGACCTCATTAGACTCCTGAGGAAACCAGAAACAACTGCCCTCGCTGCAGCAGTTACACTGCAGTAAAATACCTGTGCTAGGATGGAGCAGCAGCCCCTACTCTGCAGTGTGGTACCTTTTTCTTGCTTTCAGAAATCCTTTGCCCACAGAACTTGGAGCCAGTTGGAGCAGCCTCACGGTGTCGGAGACCACCCCCACTGGAGGCACAGCTCCGGACTCCTCGTCGAGGTTGTGCCAGCTCTGCCTGTGACAGGCCAGGGCCATCCTGAGGTAGGTCAGCCTTTACAGAGTACAGAGCTGGTCACTCGAGTTCAGGGGCCACGCAGGTGCTGACACAAGGGGAAGGGTCCTGTAACGCAGGGGCTGGGGCTGTAGCAGTGCAGCTCCTTAGGAGCAGGACACCCAGCACTGCTGTTTAGCGCCAGCTTGGCGTGGGGGCAGGGGGCCCAGTCCCCCCCAGAGTTCTGCTGCTGAAAACAAGTTCAGGTGCTCAAAACCAGATGGAGCAAGAGCATAAGGAGGCAGCGATGGAGGAGCTGCAGAAGAGCGCCCAAGACACTGCTGCAGTGTGCTCCTGGTGGAGCCAGGGTTCGGTTTGGAGCTCTCGGAATGCCAGTGGAGAAGGGATCGTGAGGCTCCAGTGCGCTGCCGCTGCGTTGTGGCTCTGCCGTCCGCTGGCCCAGCCGGAGCCAAGGGCAGCTGGCGCGGCCCCCAGGATGGGAGGAGAGGACAAGGCTACACGTTGGTTTCCAGCCCCAGCAGGCGCCCCATGCGCTCCATGTTCTTGTCCAGGGTGGCCCTGCAGGTGATCTCCTTGGCACACTCTGAGGGGAACCAGCCCCTCTGGCCGTCCCGCAGCCGCTCGCCCTCGTACCAGCCTGAGGGGAAGGGACAACAGTGACACCTCTGCAGCTGACCCCACACCTGGCTGGTGGCACTAAGTGACCCATCACACACATTCTGCATTTGCCTGGTCGGGAATCAAGTACCAGTTTAGGATAGCTTTAGCAGATTTTTTTAATACAGCCAGACCAGGAAAGAAATAATATGTGCAAAGTATTGCACAATTTCACTATTTTTTTAAATATTGTCATTCAAATATAGTTTGAAGTAATGCTGTAGTACCACTGTAATCTGAAGAGAGCAATGCAGCGCAAGTGACAGGTAATTGAGCAACAGCAAGTTAGAATTTAGTTCCTCAAGTGCTGACAGCGTCCTGTATCCCTGAGCCAGCACTTGGTGCTATCAGTGCAGTTGTGGGCAGGTCCAGGCAAGAACTGCTTTGATCTTGGAATACTTGATCCTGCGAAAAACCTCAGCAACCACCCTGTGCCAGAGCTGTAGCAGCGGGAAAGCCCAGGCCCTGGCATGACAGACTGGGGATGTTTTCCTTGGACAACACTGGCACTCAGTAAAATGTCTGAGCTCCATGTTTTTAGACAAATTCAATTTCCTATTTGTGGACACCTCCCGTGCCAAAACCAGCCAGCAGCCACGTTCTGCAGCTGGTTGTATCTGCTGCTTCCTTTAGAAACCTGAACCCAAATGCTCACATTTTCCTTGGAAGCTGAACCTCTCCTCACTGTGCAATTAGGAAACAAGTTTTTGTAGCTGGACCCACCCCCTCCAGAGGTGACAAATGGTTACTGACAGCAAAGTCCTCACTCACCATCGTTCACTTTTTGATAAACCAAAACGACATCAGCAACTTGGAGAGAGAGTTCATCGGCCTGCTTGGCTGTGTACGTTCTGATGATCTCCACCTGAGCCAGGGCTGGGGAAGGAGTGAGCCAGGCTCAGTTAAACCAGTTATAGGGCAGGGGCTTTTATTACAACACATCACCATTTATTTAAAAATTTTCCACTTTACACCTCCCCCCCTCTCTTAGGGTAGTTCCAGCCCACCCCAGCCCCCACCGAGGACAGCGCTGTTGCCCTGCAGAGCACGCACAGGTCCCAGCAGCTGTAACTTACTGGTCCTGTCCGTGTGGTGCCCGTCGCTGTCCTGGCCCAGTGCCGTGATCCAGCGGGCTCTGTCACTCCTGCAAAGCAGCAAAGCAGAACCAGTGTCCTAACTCATGCCCTGGATCATGGTCAGGACTGAGACTGCCCTTACTTCTTCCCGTGCCAGCATCTCTCTCTTCAGCACCTCTGTGTATCATCACCTCTGTGTATTCTGTGCCTTCTTCACGGGGCAATAGAAAGTTCTCACCTAACACTGGGACTTTTGTCCTTGGGACCCACATGCCACAGGAAGTGACAAAACAGGACCAAACTGTGCTGGAAATCTTTGTGTCAGAGAAAACATTTCAATTTTACATGCACAAAACTATTCCAAAGGCATGCTCAACTCTCTGAACTGTTTGGCCTTAGAGATTACCTTCCCATCCTTCTCAAAGCACAGGATAAGAGTGTAAAAATAGGTAACTTAAAATACAGGAATTCTTTTCAGACTCTTGTTCTGAGTGATCAGCTGGACTGCTATTTATACTGCAAACAGCATAGAACAAATCAATAAGACTGCAGAACAAAATGTCTTTTCATACAAAGCCCAGACAACTAAAAATGTCCTGCATTTTTTCCCCAGTAAAATTGCATTTCCAAACAAGTCTAAATCATCTGCTGCCTTCATAATGAGAGCTTTAATAGAAAGCACTGATGATCTTTAGTTCCTTTCACGGTTATTCTAAACTTCGAAAGCCAACCTAAAACTATCGCTTTTTCCAGGCAAGACATGTCTGGAGCACTCCCTTTCATGTCTCTGTCCCGCCTCCAGCGTCCCCCAGAACAAATGAACTCTTTCAGTGCTGGGAGGTCGTGTGGAAGTTGATGGCACGTGTGCACCCCAGAGCAGGCACTGGCTGCTGCTGCTTTCTAAGGCAGGACACTCCTCACAGTGCCCAGGAGAGCAAGGAGCAGGGCTCCTCCTGCATGAACCCTGCTCTGCTCCCCTGCTGCACCATCCAGCCATCACCACCCACACCCAGAGCCCCCTGCTCCGGGCCCAGAGCACTCTGGGTGTGCCTGGGGACGCTCCTGTGCCCACACAGCCCCACGGTGACACCCACCTGGCAGCGCTGACCCTCGGGGTGAGGGCCCCGAGCACAGGGCTGGCCCTGCACAGGAACCTGCCCGAGGCACGGCAGGCTACACCTGCCCAACACATGGCAGGCTACAATCGAGGCCTTACCCAGTAGTTTAAATTAATAAACCAGAACAAGGAATAAGAATAAATAAATAAGTATTTACTACTTCAGCCAGGGCGAGAGGGGCAGCCCGTGGAGACAATCAGGTGAAGAAATCCATTAAGTAACTGTACTCACTGAGTCTCTGCTCCCAGGAGCATCTCCACCCTGTCCCCGGCGTGGTTGCTGAGCAGCACGAGCCTGAAGAGGTGGGATGCAGAATTCCGTCCGGAGTGGAGCATCCCTGCCGCGTTCTTCCCGGGAGAGGAGCCGGGCTCCTCCCCGTCACACGGCACCACCAGCAGCTGCTCCCGCAGCGAGTACTCGGTGACATTGTAACTCTCCTCACTGCAGGGCACAGCCGGGAGGAAAACACCACCCAAGGTTTAGTTTCCCATTCCCTTTGTCTGGAAGCAACCGCAGCCACAAGACACCACGTGTGATGCATGGTGGGACAGTTCTTCCAGCACTCACAGCTCCACACGGGGGGCACCAGCTTCTGCCAGCGGGTTTGGTTTAACACAAGGCCCCCACTTCAGCTTGGGGGTACATTTTCACTGCTGTTCTGTGAACTAAACACTGAGATGGCTTTGGGTTCTTTCTGCACAACAGCTTTGTGCACTCCCAAACAATGGACACACAGTATGCTTTTAACGGAACCAGGGAAAGGGCTGGTTGGGGCTTGGTTTTTTTGAGAGGGGTGGATTTTGTTTTGTTTCGGTAAGTTTGGGGTTTTTTGGGGTGTGGGTTTTTTTTTTTAGGAAGTCATTTCAGTATTTTAGTCGGAATAGCTCCTTAGCCAAAGGAAGAACTGGCAATCCCAGCTGGGAGTGCTGCCATCACTACCTGGGAATCTTGCATCTGAAAAATAAATGTGTCTGTGCATTTGTGCAATGAATAACAAATGCATTTCCTATGAATTAATCAACTAGTCTGTACATGTGCACAGCTAATCATAACAGAGCTTCTCACTAATTAATCAACAGATAAACCTCTACAAATCCTTCCTACTCCTCACCTCCATCCCACAAACCAGTTGGATCAGACTCCTGCTGAAGGGAATCCAAACACATGTAAAAGCAGTCAGTGCATGTGCATTTCAATCAAGTCCTCTGGAGTCAATACCACACTGATTGCCCCCCACCCTTCAGCTCATGCCCTAATCCAACCCACAGCCAGGTCTGTGAGCAGGACTGGCTGGCGCTTCCCAAGCACCAGCCCCACCTCAGCTGGCCTCTCCCCAGGATCCAGCATCCCCCCACCTGCTGGCACTGCCTGCTCCTCTCAAGACACCGCATTAGCGCTTGGCAAGTATTGTGTCTTTTTGTCATGTTTTTTTTTTTAAATCATATTGTGCCTACACACAGCAGGGGCTACAAGGACAACTGGCAGAAGAAACATTCCCCATAAACTAAAAGCTGGACAGTAGGGAAAAGCAGATTTTTATCCCTCTTCAAAGCCTTGTGCACCATGACACATCCCAAGTCCCCGTGTCCCCTCCTGCCCAATCCCGGGGAGCAGCCCTGTGACTGCAGAGCCCCTTGGCTCCCTCCTCTGCAGGGTCTCCAGCAGGTCAGAGCCACAGCTCCTGAGCAGTTCCAGCGCACAAGAGCCGGGACAGAGGCAGGACAGAGGCAGGCAGTGGCTGCTGAGGCAGGGCTGGAGATGAACTCTGGGTGAAGGCCCAAGTGCAGCCTCAGAAATGGCCATTTTTAGCACGTAGTGAGGAGAGATGTCTTAGTGCAACGTTCAGAATCTTCTGAGATTCAACTGCTCAAGGAAAACCACAAACATCCAACCTCATCTAGCAACAAACATTTCTGTCCACTGCTGTGGTGCCATGGCAACACTGTGGGTGGGAGCAGGGCTCACCCAGAGCTCCAGCACTGTTAACGAGCTTTGGCACTTGGCAGAGGGAGCTTCACGCTCCAGGAATCGTGGGAAACGTGGAGGGGAAAGGACATTTCCCAATACTTTATCCTTCCCAAACTTCTGCCTTTGCTAGGGCATCAAGAATGAACTTTTTAATTCATCTGACAATTTGGAATCTTAATTGTGTTTGCCAAAAGTAAATCCTGTTTAACAAGCAGTTACTTGTTATTTGTAAGCCATGACAGAAGACTCAAATAACTCCTGAACCCACTCCACAGCCAGGATCATGTTAAAAGTCACTGTGATTCAAGGATTGAACACAAAAGCAGTTTTATACTGGTGAAGCTCCTACCTCTTCTTCTTGGTGATGATGAGGACATCGTTGAAGAGGAAGAAGTACACCTGCTGCTTAGAGGTTCTTTTGGAAAAAAGTCCAGTGTCTTCTACATACGCCGTTAATTCGCCCCTTTTCACCAACCACCGTGAAGAGGAAACCAATGGAAATGGCTGCAAGGCAACAAAATCACATTGTAATCCTTCAAAATTAGAGAATTTTTAAAAAATAGAGAACAGAGTATGATCTGTTTGGGAAAAATGCTTGAATAAACTCAAAGCTCAGAGATTACAAACACGAAGAGATTACCACAGTTCAAGGGACTCCATCATTGCTACAACACACAGGTAACAGCTGCAAATACCTGGGAACCACTCGGGCACCTGTCACCCCTGCTCATCGAACACAGAAGTGAACAGACCTGACTGGTCACCCTGGGGATGGAACAGACTGTGAGACCTCCTGAGGGCACAGAGCAAAGCCTGGCTTCAGGAATGTGTCTGCAGGGTGAGACAGGCTCCTGAAGCACATGGGGACACAGGAGTGTCCTCAGCACCTCACGGCTCTTCTTGGAGCAGAGGTGACATTCCCTGTGCCGGTGTCACCCGGGAAAGGCGGGCAGGGTTGCACAAACCTCCCTCCCCCAGGAACTGCAGGTACAGTCTCCTTCCTTCCCACACCTCTGCCGTGCTCTCCCTCGGCCGTGGGAGGGGAAGGTTTCTGTGGCCTTGCAGTTCTCATTAGGGGCTCCTGAAGTGCCTCAGTTACCTGTCAGGCTTTATTTAGGATGGATAATTAGGGATCCTACAGCTCCTCTCTTTATCCAGATAATGTGGAGCAGGAGCTCCCTTTTTCTCTAGGTGAGGAGCAACACCTGCAGCAGCTGCAGCAAGGCCCCAGAGGACTTGAGCTGCCTGATGTGAAGACTTGCCTTTATGAATCCAAATTATTCCCAACTGTAGAGGCACAGAGACCACAGGAGGACCTTTTGTGGAGGGAGATGTGGGACTGTCCTGGTCACACAGATCCCTCTGAGGCTGCACTGAGACAGAAGCTCCAGGCAGACCAAGGTCCACACTAATGAACACAACTGCTTGTTTTCCCCCCATTTAAGCACCTTTCACATGCTTTTAAAAAACATCCCTTCACACGGTTTGTCAGCTGCCTTCCCTGTTCTGCATGAGCTGCCTTTTTGTATCCGTTAATCCCTTGGCTGAGCCAGCTGCAGCCTGCCTGTACCTGCTGAGCCAAACCCAAACCCAGCGCTGGGACTGAGACCTCGCTGCTGCAAGAACAAACATGGGCTCCCTAAAGCAAACCCCCACAACTTCTCTCGTGCAAAAGATGCCATTTTAAGAATAAAAACTGCTGAAACTTAATTAAAAATTTAATTCTACACTTGAGCCATGTACAAAAGCAACATGAGATTTGAGTCACTTCCCCTTTGCTCCCATGAAATTCTCCACAGTTACATCTAACAAAATAATAAACAAATCCCTGAAACTCTGTGAGGCTGGGCAAGAACAGAAATACTTTAGCTAATTTATAATGGCTATAAAACAGAATTACAGTCCCATGATGATTGGTTTACTAGCAAAAAAATACTTTAAAAAGTTCTATTTGAGGATGAACAAAAAATTCCTCTTATCTGTACTCCAAATGAGTTCATCCCATTTTCCTAATTGACTCTCTTCCAGAGGCAGCTTGGTTTTACTTTAATTTTTCCTTAATTGCCAAAGGAGCACATCACGTGCACCATGTCCCTGCTGCAGAAAACAGGCTCTCAGGAGTGAAAAATGCATTTAACCGCCAGAGCCTGACCCACTGCAGGGCCGGGGTTGGGATGCACAAAGGGAAATCTCACACAAAAGCACAGAAAGACAAAGCCCCCAAAGCTGCAGCTGCTGCCAGGGCACCAGCACGAGCTGCTCGTCACAGAGTGGGGTGGGGTGGGGTCACCCAGGAGCCACAGAGCTGGGAGGGACAGAGAGGGATGGACAAGGACGAGAGGGATGGACAGGGATGGACAGGGGCAGAGAGGGATGGACAGGGATAGGGACAGAGAGGGACACACAGGGATAGGGACTGGGAGGAATGGACAAGGACAACCAGCACATCTCCTCCCGGGGGAAGGTGAGGGACTTCAGACCCTGTGGGCCCAGATCCCAAGGGGCTCCTGGGATTTGAGTGGAACCACAGAGCAGCTCAGCCCGGACACTGGGCTGGACTCGCTGAAGACTTGAGTCTGTTACCACCCATAAGGAAATGCTCTGGTGTCACTTGCTCAGAAGTGGTTTATTTGTTGTTGCTGTTGCTATAAGCAAATATTATTACTGTCAATTTTTAGTCAAAGTTTGAGAATAAAAATACTTTAGGCAAGTTGAAAATGTCTTTTTGGAGGCAGCATTTGCCACAAGCCTGACCCAGAGCCTTTCAAGAGCTGTGCCTTTAAAACCATGAACCTCCACTCACTGCATGCCTGATAATAAAAGTCTTCTCCCAAAAGAATCCTCGTTGTGTAACGATGTCAGACATCAATTGCAGAAACGGGATTGTAGCAAACACTGAATAGAAACAGTAACTGTACTTGAAGAAAGTCCAATAAACCTCCCCTACCTATGACTGGGTCTGCTGTTGTTTCCTACAAAAGACTGATTGTACAGGAAGTTTTTAATAGAAACCTGTGATATCCCACCCTTAAGGGGAAGGACAAACACTCCCAGGATCCTTCCCCAGCCTGGAAGCGTTTTCCCAGGCACACCTTTCTCGGCAGGTACATAAGCAAATCTCAGCACTGAGCAGCAGCCTTTGGCCCCTCTCCCACTGCCAAAATCTTCACAGCAGCTTTATCTTTACAGGAAAGAGTATCCTTCATTCAGGATTTACTCAAAATCCCTTGTGCTGTAGCATCACCTTCTACTAAAATGAAAATACTTGACCAAAAGTTTTAATTTCTGTCCTGCCACAACAGATCACTTCTTTGTAAGCATCACTGTGGGATATGACCATGCTGGCAGAGTTCCACTGTTCACTGTCCCGACTGGTCAGGAATATGATCCTCACCCTACCTTGATTTTGAATTCCAGCTGGGAGTTAATCGTGTACATCATCTCCGTCCTCTCCATCTTGCGGGCGCCCTCGTTGCACAGACGCACGAGCTGCAAAGAGACAGGGGCTGAGCGGGGCCCGGGGCCTTGAGCCTCCAGCACAAACTGCTGCTGCCTTGGAAAAGGCACTTGTGGGGCACAAAGCCCCCAGCAGGGGCACGTCCACCACGACGAGGTGTTTGCAGGGCCCCAGTGACCAGGGCTGGCCCCGCAGCTGCACCGCCCCGAGATCCCCCTCACCCCAGTGATCCCACAGGGCCCTGGTAATTCCCGGTTCTCCAGGGGGAACAAAGGTTCAGCCCAAGTTCTGGCTGAGCAGGGCCACTGCTCTGATCCAGGTTGATGATCAGCTCCAAACACACACCCTCCTCCCAGCTGGATGAACTTCCACACTGCTCCCACACACAAACCTGGAACCACCATGGTATCGTCCAGTTTGGGATCTTTTCCAAGGCAAGAACCAGTAATTCTGCACAAACCCAATCCCCAGTGGCCTTTCTTAAATACAACAATGTAGAGCTTTTATGCTTCAGTGCTCTTCCTGCCTGCATTATTTATGCATGGAAAACATCGATTTTGCCCTGGAAGTACACAGGAATAACTTAATAACTTGAGAACGTACCTTGCTGACTTCTTTCAGAGCCTGCTTGCAGTTCTCGTATTTTGCTGAATCCTTAGGGGTTTTCTGGCAAATAGTCTGAAATAAAACATCAGTTGCTTCAGAGGACCAAGCAGCACAGATTGCAACCCACAGAGATTTCACATCTTAACTGAAATCCAGGAGCTGAATCACAGCTGTGGACTGGGATACAGAGGGAACACTGGTCACACTAAGGAATGCCTCCCTGGAAAGCTTTTGGGAGCAAAGTGATGCTTTGCACCTCTCACACAACCATCTCCAAACAAAAAACAAACCTGAAAGAGGGGGAAATAAAATGCTTGATTTGCTTGTTTAGATTATTTCAGCCACAGAGGGGGAAGGAGGTGTAGGAAAATAAAGCCAAGAAGGGGAAGGCACCCCCACTGACACACTGTAGGACTACCAGATTATTATTCCATTTTTTACCTAGAAATGTACTGCAGAGAAGAGAGAATTCAATGTCCATGAATGAACTAACTGTCCAGGTGATCAAATTAATGAGTGCTCAATTTAAAAATATACAGAATAAAATTATCAGTTCAGTTTCTGGCTCCTACCAGTGTTGGAATCAGAGCCTGATCACAATCTGCACTCCTGCTGGTGGTCCAGCTCCTCATTTAGTTCTGGCACCTTAACTGAAATACCACAGCTCCTGGCGTGAGCTCTGCCTGACAAACACTCCCTGGCACTTCCATCACTCTCTCCGAGTCCCTGGCCACTGCACGGGGGGGACAGCTCAGTGCCACTCACACACAGCTCCCTTGGAATGGAGTCCATCCTTCAGGTTCCCAAGAGGATTCCCTGCCAAAGCGCCCTCACCCAGCCCACACGACAGCAGGGCTTGTTTTTCAGCTGCAGGGTTCATTTCAATCCTAGCACTACAAACAATTTCTGTGCTGGCTCCTCCTGTGTTTCAGAACTGCTTTGACCCTTTACTGTACAATTTTCCTATTACAACATCCAAATATTTAACTTGTGAATGGGGGAGCAAGAGGGCCCAGTCCCAGTCAGCAAACAAATGCAGCAGGACTCCATAATCCACAGCCCAGGACTGGTGTGAGGGAGAAGACAGGAAGAGACTGGAGTGAACCAGAACTGAGTATGAGAGAATGTTACCACTGCAAGAACACGCAGCAAGGAAAGAGGGAAAAAGATGTTCTCACATCCATCAGTAAGGGGAGACGAGTGACTCTCTGCATGGGGAGGATGAGGAAGGAGATCATGGGCAAATTCCGGCAATCCTCGTGGGACTCGATCCGGGACAACACCTCCTTAAACGCTGGATTTGTGGCTCTGGGGAGAAAGAGGATGAAAGAATTAAATGGTATATTTTATCAAACGATTATGCAAGTTGCTAAATTTTAAACAAACTATTATTTTATTTAAAAGGAAGTGTGATTTGCAGGAGTCAGACCACCCCAGCCTTCAGCTTTATTGCCCCAGATCCACCAGCCCAGCACTGACATTAAACCTCCGGCACTGCCCCCCCCGACCGTGAGGGCAGACCCAGGCGTGCCACACTGTGTGACACTGAACCGATGGAGGAAGGGGAATGGGGGCCACAACCTCTGGCAGGATGGGGCTGTGCAGCCAGGAGGGCTCCCAGTGCCCCCACAGGAAGGTGCCCAGCAGGGACAGCCCAGCCCAGCCCGTCCCGGCAGCACGTGCACGGCTGGGAGCCACGGCTTTGGCACCAAACTGCACGGCCCTGCCCCGCAGGGAGGCTCTGCAGTGCTCACAGCAGTCTCTGCAGGGTTCTCTGCTGATACACCTCGTTGGTGCAGTACTTCACGTAGGGGTCGAAGGTGGAGCCCGCGTGTCTCGCCACGATGTCGCTGATGTCGTCGATGAAAATGTTGTTCTGGTGCCTTGCCTCGAGTTCTTCAAAGAACCTGTGGGGTTAAAAATCAATTGCTCACTTTTACACACAAATAGCATCTTTCTCTCACAACATTCACCTGACACAACCTGCAGCATTATCAACTAATGGCAGCTGGACTGGTCTGTGACAGGGTGAGACCATCCCTCCTTTGGCCCTGGGCAATCCTGGCAGGGCACAGGCCCAGAGGTGCTGCTGGCCCCTGGCAGCTCAGCTCAGCAGCAGCAGCGCTGGCAGAGGCACTTCCCACTCTCCCACTGCCAGAACCAAACAGCATCACTGAGCTGGTCAGACCAGAATTTCCAGAAATGGGGTTGGAAAAGAAATGAAACTACTTCAAACACACATTAACACATTTCCTCTTGCAATTAAAGGCAGCACAACACCAGAAGTGCTCGATGAAATACAGGTACGTGTGGCTGCTGAGCCAAGGACAAAAGCCACGCGGTGGTGGAGCAGGACACGGCGCTCCACGTGCTCCAATCCTCCACAGGAACCAAATGCAGACTGGAAACACTGAAAATGGGCACAGAACCCAAATTCCTGAGCTTGCTCTTCCCCTAACCATGCTTGTTCTGACAACTTCCCTGTTGTCCATGCTCTGTTCCACACGTGAGTCTCTGGCCACTGGAAGCCTCCCACTGCTTTTTGCACTCCCAACGTTCCCGAAGCACAAGCCTTGATTTCCATGATGCCCGCTGGAAATCCCCCACTGCCTGGGTGGAATAGCTCGCAGATCAGCTCTGCAGGGCACTCCTCATGCATGAAAAGCTGTCCTGGCTGCAGCCTTTGTACATCAGCATTCACTGCAAGAATCCTCAACTCCCTGGAGTCAACAAGCTCATGAAAAAATTCTCATATAGCACAGAAAATACTAAGGAAATACTAAGAACACATGAGCTCACATTAAGCTCCAAATTTTGAAATCTGCTTTATTTAATTTCAGTCCTTTATTTGATTTTTTCATCACTAACAGTGGCTCTTCAAATCTACCACCTTTTTTCAAGTGATGTTCTCCACAGTTTGCTTTACGAACACCCCTCAAACGTGAGAGGAGCAGAACAGGATGAAGAGCAGCTGATCCCCCACGTGTGCCACAACAGGGCTTAACTAAGTTCAGGCTCTCTCCAGGAGTGCTTAGAAGCAGCTGTGGCACTGAGTGGCTGCCAGGCTCTCACTGGGTCAGTCAGAGCCACGACAGCCAAGGGGAGTTCCCTGTCCCTGCCGAAGGCAGAGGCCTCCAGCACCCTTCTGTCCCCCACGCAGCCTCTTCCAAGGCACAGCGTATTTTGAGTTGTCACAGACTCGTCCTGTGCTGTGATTGGGGTTTAGTGTCGGGACCGGTCCCAAGGGGCAAATCCCACCCACTTGCTCCAAGGGACACCCTCCGGCACACAGGGACAAACCCTGAAGGGAAGAGTTCCCTGAAGTGCCACTGAGGTCCAAGAAAGAAAGAAACAAAAAAAGTTACATTAAAAAGAGCCCGTAAGTATGGAGTGTGCATGTCTCAGGAGGCACAGCAGAGCCCCACCACTGACCGGGAGCTGCCACTCTGGGGTTTTTTACTCTCTGCTCAGACATGTTCATGGCTGGGAGAACCTCCCACTGCTGCCAATTCATTCTGCTCAGGAAATGAGGAAATCCAACATTTCCTGCTGTGTTATGGCACACTGACAAGGTGTTGGACCCTGCTGGGCCACAACTTCCACCTTTAGAATTTATCTGGTGCTTCATCAGTGACATCATCAGAGACAGTCACTGTAAGAACAGTAAAGATCTTCGAGAGTAGAAGACTCAACAAAAAGAAAAGAAGAAAGGGAAAAGAGGGAAAAAGAGGAGCAGCAAATCCAAGTCCCATCTCCCAGTATGTCCTCTAAGGAAATCCTGCATCAAAGTTTTGATTCAAAAGTTGTGGTTTCCCACATCTAATCTGCTAATTACTAGATACAATCA
Organism: Gymnorhina tibicen; assembly: GCA_013399875.1. NCBI lineage: Eukaryota > Metazoa > Chordata > Aves > Passeriformes > Artamidae > Gymnorhina > Gymnorhina tibicen. The sequence continues at coordinate 803,099 of VXAZ01006521.1, forward strand.
GTGAACCAAACACATCATAAACTCTTTCACTTACAATTTTAGGACAGATTGCGTCATAAAGCTCAGGACTGAGGGATGGAACGATTCCATTCAATTTAACCAATGAGGAATTTGCTGTGATGTATGCAGCTTTTTTTGCTGAATGCCAGAAGGATTTATTTCAAACATCTCTTTCTGTTAAATCCAGAACTTTTCTGGTTAAAGTTAGATCCACCTAAGTGAAAGTCAAACAGCATCATAGGACAGAATTTGATTTCCCTCATCTTGCCCTTATGTTGTTAAAAAGAAGCATCCACTCTGCAGCACTCCTGAAGGCCGAGGGGAAATTCAGAAATGCAGGTTTAGCTCCAGGGTGCTGCTAACACCATCCAGGGACAGAAACCACTGGAGTGGCAGCCAGTAGAATTCAGCTTCTTCCCCCTGGAGACAGGGGCACTGGAGTAACAACTGCCAACTGGAGATAACTCGAAGTAATAAAGATTTCTGATTAACCTCTCCAAATCTGAATCCTCTCATCAGGAACAGAATCTGAACATCTGCAACACTACTGCTATTTAGGGAAGGGGAGCAGGATTTAAAATAGTAAAAATGGGGAAAATAGACTTATTTCCATCGAATTTTTACGCTGAATCAAAATCAGTTTTTACCCCAAAAAATGGCCAGAGAGAGGGTGATTAAAATGCAGAACTGAAATCAGTTTGTTTGGTGAGATCCCACAATCTCAATAATGGAAACCAACAAATACCTACACACACAAATATACCACCAAGCCCTGCAACTCAGAGCCCATAAAACCCCTTTTACTGGGCAATATCCAGGGAGCAGCCACAGAGCCAAAGCAGGAAGAGCCGACCCTGCAGCCGCTTTGTTCCCTCTGTGACCCAACCGAGCCTGGGCCAGCCCACGCCCAGGGCCCAGCCCGCTGGGGAGCCACTTGCCTTTCCAGCTATTTATAGTGCCCTGGCACAAATCCAGAGCCATGGCAAGGCCACAGCAGCCCTGCCAAGATATCCTGTTCCAGAGAGATTCCCCAGACAGCAGGAAGGTGCCCCCAGCACCTGGTCAGAGGTGGGACCTGCAGGACAACAAATGTCCCTTCAGCCAATAAATGCACGCGCGGACACTGGGACAGTGAGGTGGGAATGCCTTTGACAATCATGAACCCACCACAGCCAGAGTGCTCACGTTCTGTGATTCTAGGATCAAGGCACAGAGTTTAAAAGCAGTCAGAACCTGTTGAAATGTTTTTGTTAGTATCTTCTTCTGCTCATGCTGATCTGGTATCACAAAAGCATTTGCCTTTTGCTGGCCTAATGGCAGAGAAGGCACAAATGCTAAAGCTTTCCTTTCTCCCACACACTTGCAGATTTGACCCTGCAGACCAACTGTTCCTCAATTTCCCTGTAACTCTCTTTCCCCAGAGAGGCTCCTGGGAAGCTGTGCCCTCTCTTGCCACGTCCCGACCCTGACACTGATTTCTCAGACTGCATTCCTGACTCATTCCTGGCTGAGCTGTTCCCTGGCATCCCCACCAGCCCAGCCCAACAGCTCCTGACCAGGGCTGGACCTGGGTGAGTTTGGGCCCCGGAGCTGCACACCACACCAGGGCCAGTGGAACGCTCCAGCTTTCTGAAGCCACCTTCCAGGAGGTTTCCATAAACACACGCAGCATGTGCTGCACAGATTATTCACCTCCGCTCCCCTTTGTCACAGACGTTCCAGGGAGCTCCCAAAAGCAGAGCCGGTCTCTGCTCTCTGCATTTTGCTTCCAACAAAGGCAGCTTTGTTCCCCCAGGAATGGCCCTGTCAGGCACTACAGGCCTGTCCTGGTGCTGCTGGAGAGTTTCCATTAAACACGTTCCAAGTCAAAGTTCCTAGACAGAGGCTTTAAGCAGTTTTGACTAAAGGTTTTTATAAAGTATTTTTATCAGCTCAGGTTCTTCAGCTCACCAAACTTTTGTCTGAGCAACCAAAACCGCTGGTAACTACACTCCTACTCAGGTTTTGTACTTTCAAGCAAAGGCTGCACAAAATACAGCTGAATGGGACCGATGCTCCATTTACTAACAAAAAGGGTGGATTTTGCTACTTTGAAACACCTTGAAAATGGAAAGCAACAGTTTGGAGATACCAAGAAAGAGGCTTCTGGTTTAAAATCACTTCCATTATTTACACAAGTGACATCACTCAAAGCCAGCACAAAGTTTTGTTTTAGTTTAACAGTATTGCACAATTTGGGAAAGAAATTATGTTTTCATTTAAATTTAAAAAGGAGTTATGACTTCTGATTTTACCCCAAGACATAAAAAACCAAGTTCTTAAACCATTAGACTTCACAGACAAGAAAGAGTAAGATTATAATTCTAGGCTAGTGTGGTATTTTTCCATTTTTTTTTCCCTCCCCCTCCCACTTCCTTTGAAGACTATTACTCAAAAGGGATGTAAGAGTTCCCCTAAGAGTATTGCTCTCCTCACCCCCATTGTCCTTTACTTTTACACTTCACACTTCATGTAAGGAGTACCTTTAAAAAGGAACTTTTCCTTGAAAACAAAGGCTTTGATAGGCTGCAGTGCCCAACCCCAGAGCTGCCAGACTGGGCTGGCTCCGGGGCCGCACAACCCCCAACCTCTGGCAAAAGGCCCCAACTGCAAGAGACAAAGAAAGGGGGACGGGGAGGAGAAAGGAAGGTTCCCCAGCCAAACCCAAATGTACTCCTGCTCTACAGCTCCTGAACTGGGTTTGCACTTGACACAACACATCAGCTTCCATGAAACAAGATCCGTGAACTTCAGAAGACAAAAGTCAAACTGCTGTCCAGCAATGTCAAGTTCCAGAGACTTTGTGGTGCCTCAAAGGAAAAAAGCCAAGAAATTACTTTATCATGACTGGGAACACGGAACTTCACAAATTCCACCAGGTAAATGAGGGTTTAATGCTAAAGAATTCAGAACTTTGTAATTGCTACAAAGGGGACAAAAATAGTGGGAACAAAATCAAAAAACATTCAGAATTCTTATTCAACCTTCAGCTCCCCTTCCGAAAGGAGGCCACTATTTCTCTGTTCCACAGGTAAAGATATCTGTGCTCACTCCAGACTGGAAATCAGGGCTAAGAAAAGCAACACGGCCATTTTGATGTTTCAGTTATGTAGAACACAGTAATCCACCTGCTGCTGTGAATGCAGAACAAACTGCAAGGAAGCAAAGCCACATTAAGCAACTTTTTGAAAGAGAGTGTGAAGTACTCTGAGAGCACATACATATGCATGTCCTGGATTAAATAACACTGGCAGTAACTACCAGCCATAAACAAGACTTTCCTGCATTTGTGGCATGGCAGATGTGCCATTTCCTCCCCTTCAGGCACCATCTGTAGTGGGTCTGTTTCCCTCCAGGCTGAAGGACGTGCCCGGAGCAGCAGCAGCAGAGCAGCCCGTGCCCCGGCAGCAGAGCCGGGCGCTGGTGCTCCCGCAGAACAGGGACTGCTCTGGCAGTGCCAGAGCACAGCGGGGCTCAGGACAGCACCCTCTGCACCCCCTGGCAAGAGCCAGCTCTTCGGGGCCAGTACGGAACTCCAGCCCCACTTTTCACAGCTCAACAAGGCCGACTGAGCTTTGTTTGCTGCACTGTAAGGACGAGGTCTGAATGCCTGGTGTATCAGCACTTAGCTCTGCACTCTTCAGATTTGAAGGATGCTGATCTCCACTACAATTCGTTCTGTGCTTTCCCTCCCTCCCCATTTTCAGAGACACAAATCCCAGGCCAGCCCCATTAAAGGTGAGGTTCTCACACTCCTGTGCATGTCTCTGCCACTTGTACTTTCCCTCTTCAAAGCAGGAGGGTTTTGGAAGAAATGGTCATCACTAACACGGTTACCTCGGCTTCCAAAAAGAAACCTGCTGATATGTTTAAGGATGTGCAGTTCTGTTAAATGCAGAAATGCCACACTTACTTTTTGCTTGCTTCGTAAACATCCGTGATGTTGGAGAAGAGGTGGTGGCTCTCTGTTTTGGTCATTGTGAGGCTCAGTTCCCTGGAATTTTTAAACATCCTGATCAGAATCTCCAGGCTCAGCAAATAGGAGTGCTCAGAAGATATCACCTCAAATATTGCCTGCAAAGTGGAGGGGGAAGAGACTTACTAGTGACTGGGCTTTTTTCCTTAAAAACAAAAAGAAAATGTTGAGCAGGGGTGCAAAGCAACGTTCTGGATGTAAGCTAGAGTTTATGACATAAATATTCATCTCTATAATAACTGCATAATTAATTAGAAGTAAATTATTTAATACTAGAAAAAAAAAGTCTTTTTTAAGAAGTCTGTATTCAGAGTTTTCAATGCATCTGCAAACCAGGAGTTTGAACAACAAGTGTGAGCCCAACAGCACAGGCTGCAGGCACCAGGCTGAGGCCCCTCAAGCTCTTCCCGGGCTGGGAACAAAGTCATCAGCACAGGCAGGAATGGGGCACAGACACTTTGTTCTAACGTGCAAGGAAGGGAGAGAGAATCATCTCACCCTGGCCCAAATGCACTCTGGAGAATAAAAACCAGAGAAAGGTGCCTGGCACACGCCCAGGGGCTGGGGGCAGCTCCCTGGTGCTCGCTCACGTTCCTGGGGGCACCTGAAGCCACGCTGGGGTTCATCTGCACGAGCTCAGGGTCAGCACGAGTGTGAGCCCCCAAGGACAGTAACACTCCCAGGGGCCAGGGTGCACCCTGCAGTTGGTACACACATACACAGGTACTTTCAGCTTGCAAGGAAAGATCTACTGAAAATAATTTTAGTTCAAATCAGCCTGTGACACATTTTCTTTAGCCAAAATATGCACAGAGATCCATCTCACTAACAGAGTCTGAAAGATGGGATGTGTATGAAGACAGGACATGGACATTAATCAAGGCAGAAAACCAACAAATATATTTTTCTGCAGTGACAATGTATATAATATAATTACAAAATAATCTAATAGGCTCTAAAAAGCAATTTAAAGAACAGATAAAGAATAAATGATAAAAGGCAGTTTAAAAGAAATACAGCAAAAGCATGACTTGGTAATGTAACTACAGCTTAAGAATATTTATTTAGGCTCCATCTGAAAGAATTGGCCTCTAAAATTCAAATAAAAACCCCTCAGGCCTGAAAACATTTCTGGGAACATTAAAAACTTTACATTTAAAAGGCATCCAAAGAACTTGTCCTTTTTGAAAGGATGCAAGTATGGCTCCAGGAAACACAAACTAAAGGCTCCTAAAGGATATGACTGAAATATATGCCTTGTCTCAAAAACTTCCCAGCAGGAGGAGGCCGAGGTATGTCCTGAAGAGGAATGAAGATACTGGGACAAATTCCCACGGCAGGTGATGCTACAGTGTTCCTGCTGAAGCCCTGTGTTTCCTGGGGAAGGACATACCTCAGGGAGGAGCTGCAGGGACACAGCTGCCTAGGCCAGGCTACGCTTTTCAACACCTCTCATTCCCTTTGACATAGCCCCTGTAGTGAGGAAGGAGGGGACAGCAGATGAAGTGGACACAAGCAGAAAAGGGGAAGAGGAAAGTGGATGAAGAGGACAAAATGAGCAAAGGGAAAAGAGAGGAGGCCCCTGCCCCGCTCCAGGGCACAGGGACCAGCTGAGTCCCAGCAGGTACACAGTGCTCACGTGCCCAGCACTGCTCACAGGGGTAGGTACAGCCCAGGGGCTCTGTAAAAGCTGCTCTTTGCTCCTCACTGCTATAAAAATTCATGTGCCACCTGCTCCCTCTGCGAGCTCAAGGTTAATGTCACCCCTTCCCCGGCGCAGCGGCCACCCCGGTGCTGCCAGGCTGGAGCTGCTGCAGGGAGCACCCCAGGAGCTCCTGGCAGGGACACAGGCACCTCAGCACAGACTGGGTTTATCTTTTCTCCCTGGGGAGAGAGGACACTTCACTGGAGGGCAGGAAGCCAAGCAATGAACTCTTATCAATTTCTCCTCATCAACAAACAGAGCATTGACCCAGGCATGCAGTGCAGCCCTGAGCAACCAGCCCCAAAGCACAGAGAGTACCTCCTGTCTTTTCCTTTCCTCCTGGCTGATCGCTTCTGACAATCCATTCTTCTTCACCTAAAAAAACAAATCAATCGGTATTTTTAATACCTTTTGTGGAAAAATGTGATTAAAAAGAGATACAGGACTATCAAAACCCAGAAAGCAAAGCACCAAGGAGGGCCTGGCTCTACAGGAGTGCCAAACCCAGGACCCCAGATCAGGAGGGTCACCAGGAGAAGGGAAGAGAAGGGAAAGGGCCACAGCACCACACAGGTGGAAGGCCCTGTTCTCTTCGTGGAGCAGAGACACAAGACCTCACACACACTTCCCTCCTCCCATTTCTGTCAGTCTTCTCCAAAAGCTCCTAACATACTCTCACCAATAGCTTTCTCTTCTTGCTCCACCTGTTCCCTGGAATTTTAAAGGGTATATTATTCCTCATTTTATTCCTGCACAGCAGGCCCCACAATGCTGGACAGCAGGAGTAAAGAGGTGCCACACTTTGGTCTGCACACCGAAGGACAGACTCACAGGTAGGTGCCTAGGAAAGGAACAGCAACATTCCAGTGTGGGAGCCACTGTCCTGTGGAACACAAGTCACAGATTCCCATGGCACCACAAGCAGACACTTCTGGATGCTGAGCAAGAACTAATTAGATGCCTTTCTATTGAACAATTAAAGTACATTTCAATCAGCAGCCTGAACGTTTCAGAGCATTCCCGAGGAAGTGCAACGGCACTGAAAGGTGCAATGTCACTTTTTTCTGGACGCAGTGGAAGAGCTTTCTAAAAATACACCAACACAGGAAATACCTACAAACACATCCCCCAGATTTCAGTGCTCCCTGTTTAACACAGACACTGCCAGTGTCCAGGGAGGTCCATGTGGCACCTGCTGAACTCATGCTCCAAACTGCAGCCGTGCTTTGTGGCCACTGCTGTCACACGTGGGTGTGTCTCACAAAGTACACATGAACCCATGGTACATGAACTCCCAGGCCAAGGGCCCAGCCTTACACTCCCAATCAACAGCAACACTTCCAAAGAGACAGAGGCCCAGATACGGAGACCACTTTGGGCATTTCTGTGAAAGAAAATTCAATACCTAATTTTGACGTGTCCAAAACGTTTAAGCTGAAATAACCTAAAAAATGTCACATGTGTGATACTAAGCAAACAAAAACTTCATTTAAGCTAAGAATATGACCAGGAGGAATGGAAGAGACCCAACATCACAGCTACTAAAGCTGTCTGTCATCACACTGGACTGGCTTTTCCCCAGCTATGACTGAGTCAACCATGGAGATGACGAGCAAAGGATGAAAGGAGGACAGGTGAACTCTGCTCTGGTTAGGGACAAAAGTTCCTTCAAAACAAGGAGGTGCTGAAGTGGGCAGAGCTCACCAGAAATCTCCTAAGTGCCTGCACATACCCCAAGTGAACATAAGCCCTTTGATACGGGGAGAGCAAGGGGAGCCAGTGCAGAGATCAGCCCTGAAAGCCCCTGACAGTCACACCAGGGGTCTGGGCTGGTGCCACGGAGAGGAGGCAGCCCTGGACAGTGACCCTGTGGCTCCACAAAGCCACTCACAGCAGCTGATCTTTACGTGAATGAGAAACCACTCACAACCAGGATCAACCTCAGTTTCACACATGTGAATACACTTCAGCAAGACAGAAACACCTTTTTTTATTACCATTATCATAAAGAATTTGACAGCTCCATACCTGAAGTGCCCTACCTCTCAAACACAGCGTGGTGGGAGCTGCACCAGCTGCCAGGGAAACCTCCTGCAGAGAGAGGGGATCCCTCTGCATCTGCCCTCGGTTGCCCAGCACAGGCACAGCTAACAAACACCAGAAACATTATCCTCCTCCTTTCCTAACATATGCTGAAACCCAGGACTGACATTTTCCAGCTGACTTCCTGTGACAACTCCAGACTCACTTTTTAACTTTTTAATACACATTGACAGCATGTAATTTTTCCAGAGTTATAAACACAGTCACTATGAGTCTCAGATTCCCAGATTTTGTTTTCTCCATGCACCACCTTTTCCCACATACTCCCCACTTCCAATCTTGTAAATCAAATACAGACAGTGCACAAGTTTCTGTGCGAGGAACAGTAAAGAACAAGTTGGCTTCTGTAAGTGAAGCAGGGCACAGAACAGTTCTCCTCCTGAGATGGTCTTCATGCTATTTTTGTCTCACAGCAAATTAGTGTTTTGAAATTATCATTATTATTACAAATAGCATTCCTTCCAAAATACCTCAGCTGTTGAACATTTAACTGCTAGTTTGCCCAGAAGGCAGAAAAAACAATTTGACTTCATTATAAACACTTTTTTTGCAACATGAAGCAAATGAACCATATTTAAAGTATCTGATTGTTGGAAAAAAGAAAATTAAAGCACTTCTTTTCAAAACCACATTGTCTTGCCTTCTTTATAATTACTGAATCAGAGAGATTCATCTTTCAGTACTTTAAACTGCAAAAGGTCATAAGCATCGGTAAGACAGCTCTGCTAATCAGATCATCCAACCAGCCATGGGGATCTCTCTGAGGCTTAATCCCTCATTTATTGTGATATACAGAGCTGATGATCAGATACTCCAGGTGATCCTGTCATGGCATCATCTCTCTAATGCCAGAGATGAGGATCTACAACACTCTACAAGTTACGTAAACAAAAAACAACCCCAAACCCTTCATTTCAGGGATATCCCTCCAGAAGCCACAGAAACGATCAAAGAATAACCACATAAAACTAGAATTTTTATGGTTCCTTCGGTCCCAAAATCATGTGTACAAGAAAGAGCTGTGGCAGCATCAGCTGTTATCAGTAATTTGTCAGGTTATTAGCAGCGAAGGCTGCAGCACTGATGGGAACAGCTGAATTTACTTTGTTTAACGATGCTGCTCCGCCAAAGCCCTGCAGATGCTTCCCAGCCTGTGCAAGGGACAGCACAGCACCACCAGCTCCTCTCTCCACTTCTCAAAATGCTTTCCCTTAAAACATCTGCACTCGAGTCAGCTTAAGAGCTGGTGTGGGATGATTTAGAACAATTCAGCAGCAACTTGTTTGTAACTAACTGAAGCCTTTCTTTAGTATAATTCACCCTTTTAGTGAACTCACACAACCCTTTTTTAAACGGATCAGTAAAGTTGTGTCTTTGCCAAATACAGGACTCAAGAATGAACTCGGTTTCACTGGTTTTTATGTGATACAAAGACTAGTAACTCATTGGGACTTCCATGTCGTTCTTATGAGATGAAAAAGATGATGACAAATTTCAGCCAAAAACTCCAGCAGCGAGTAAGAGAAAACTTTGCTTCAACCCAGCCTGAGATCCTGTCTCTGGCCATACAAGGATCACAACTCACCACAGAGAGCTGGCTCCACGTTGACCTCAAGGGCTTATAGTGAAAAACAACCTTGTCATCCAACTTCTGCTCTCGGGGCTCAGACTCTTCATCAGAATCTATGTCCAGAGCTTTTTCCTTATAGTTCTGATATAATACAGCATTTTCTGTCAAATAACAACAGTATGTCAGTCATTGCTAGAAAGTTAGTTTAGTTGCTCTCATAAAAATTTAAAGTAACATTTAAACAATGAAAGAAACCAAAGTGTCACTGTGCTGCTCACACTCCACGAGACAAAGATAGCATCTGATTGGGCTGGACAATGGTGCAGTACAGTGACAATAGATCACTGTACCCAAAGATCCTCTCAGACCGAATTAAAGAACAGATGTGGCCTTTGTCAAGAAAAAAAATAGCAAACAATTTTTTCTTCCTTGGTTTGCTGTACCCAGTTCTGTAATTAATCAGCAATTAGAAAATGCAATCGTGTGTCAGTGGAGCAGTCACTGATCTGCAGGTCTCCCTATTTTCATGTCCAGGAAAAGCACACTGCCCACGCCAACCTTTCTTCTGTCAACTTTAAATACTGTCTTCACATTCCCCTGTTTCCCACCTTCAGAGATCTGAGGTCAGAACTGTTTCAAATAGAAAGTTAAAAGCTTGCCTGAGTAAGCACGAGACCTATGAACTTTAAGACCAAACACACTCACCACGTATTTGAGTTCTGCCCTCATTAATTCAGTACTATCAGTGCCAAAGGAGCACAGGCGTGGAGCACTCCCGCTGTTCCCCAACCTCCCTGGCCACACACCCCCTGCAACAGCAGTGAGCAAGGACAGAAATTCAACACCACAAAAACCCACAGACGCATGAAGCCATTAAGCAGGCAGGCTCGGAAAGGTACTTTTAGATGGGCCAGGCTTTGGGTAACATCCAGTCCTCCCCTACAAGAGAAAGAGGAACTGAAGTGGAAGTTTGGCTGCTCCAGGCAGGGCCCCAACTCCTGCAGTCCCACACCTGGCTGGGTGGGTCTGTCCCACCTGCTCAGACCCGCAGCCCTGCCCCAGTGCTAGACCAGGTGTGGCCTTTGGAGCAGTTCTTTGGGAAGGGTCTATAGAGTTTATACACTTTCAACAGAGGAAACTGTTACAGCAACTGAGCCCTGGGAGGCATCACAGAGAAAGTTATTAGCTGGGATCATCCAAGACAGAAAGGAGCCATTGGAAGAGAACCTAAAAGCCATCATCAGAAGACAGTGTGAGAAGAGATAAAAAGAAAGAGTAGGAAAGGGGATGATGCAAAGAGAACACAGTGGGAAGCTTTGAAAACAGAAACAAGAGGAAGGTAACCCAGCAGCTGAGATGACCTCAAAGAGGCATTAAGCAGACAAAAGCCAAGAGAGTAGCAGTTACTGTAACAGTACTTCTGTGGACTCATCATAGATGTTTTTCTTGTCGAAATATTGGGAAAAGCAGCAAACTTGGAAAAGCCCAGAATTAATGAGTAACACAAAAATACAGATCCACAGACAGCATTTTTCTGGCACTTAAACTTGAAGCCTAGGTAGCAAGAAAAGAAAATGCTTACAGAGTCCGAGGATTCCCCCCAGCACCCTCAGCTGATGAGAAGGCAGAAGCAGCTGTGTGAACCACCAGCCCAGAGTAACGACTCAGGTGTGTGCTGCAGGGATGGCCCCATAAGGGATCCACAGTGTCCTGCACCTGGGCAGAGTCCCAGGGAACACACAGGAAGGCAATCCCACATGGAGGAACCCACTGTGGTGGAACTGTCAGGGCTGAGGACAACACAGCCAACAGCTCACTTTTTGGGAGGGACAGGAGCTTAAGCAGAAAATAAGCCCTTGACACACCTTTTTAGTCTGCCACTTCATAATCTTTAAAATATCCTTAAGGCACGTCTAGTGCCAAAATTATGGTCCCATATCGTAGTCAGTTTACTGAAAAACAAGGTACTGAGTCTTTGACTCCATATAAAGAAGTGTGAGAAACAATCCTGAAGTTCATTTCCCTTGGGAGTTATTAGCAAGTCTGGACAGAACAGGGCTCACCTTCCCCATCGAATGTCCCTTGTCCTTTCAGCATCTTCTTCAGATAATTTTAACAGAAAAGAGAGATATGTTAGAAGGAGGAGAATGCCAAATAATCACAGTAACAAGAACTTCTGTTTTATTCAAGACTTGGGCTCCAAATCAACAGGCCCTAATCTGTAAACTTCGGATGCTGGACAAGAGTTCTGTGAAAACAACTGTGTCACCACAGAAAGTGAAAAGCTACTCTAGTTTCATTTCTCTCATGCCTTGTTTGTATGTATTTTCCCTGTGTTTCAAAAGCACACTACACTGGCTTGAGAAGGGTTTAGTGAACTTGCAACTCATCCCACTGTCTCCGGGGCTTTCCGTGAAGGCACAGCACTGAGACTGCCCTTCCACACTCTGCAAACAACAACCACTCTGAGTACTTTGTAAAGGAGCCTCCTGAGAGCACAACAAACCTCTGAAATAAAACAGCTGTTCTGGTGCAACAAGTCCCAGGGCCCAAGAGTCTATTTAATAAAACATTACTTGCAGAGAGCTCTGTAAGGACAGGACAGTGTCACATCCTCCTATCTTAAACGTAACTCACTGTTCTAAGTCTACTACCAAACCACCCCACGCTCTGCAGCTGTTCACAATTTCATCGATTTCTATTTCACTGCTTGCAGTATTTTCACAGAAGCATCCTCTACCATAATATCAAATTGGCTGAAAACTGTCATAAAGCTGATAATTATTTTAAAAGCTACAGCATCAGCTCTTGGTCTGGTGTACTTTATTACACAAGCACTCCACAGAAATCTATGAATATATTTTGTACAGCAACAAATTATATTTAAAATAAGGAAAGACAATATTACACTATGATAAGTAAAAGAATACTATCAGTATGTCTTTATAATTTAAGACATTAACTTTCAGTATAAGTCTACTATGGGTTTCTAAGGGATTACAACCAAGATTTAAAAACAGGCATGCTGCTTTTACTTTCAGGCATTAAAATTAAGATACCCAAAGTGATTTATATCAATATAAAAACTCACTTGGTGATTTTTAAAAATACTTTAAAAGTAATGTCTCAGATAGAGGAGTGAGGAAGTTCATTTTTCTGTCTCTATTCTAGCACGAAGGCTTTATTAAGACAATGCCCCTTTTTTTTCCTGTTTATTCCTTTCTGGGACACAGGTTTTAAGCCAGTGGTTCGGTTGTGAAAACTGGAGAATCCGGCAGGAAAGGCGAGCAGGAGGCGGCCAGCCAAGGCTCTGAACCTCCTGGATTTTAACAGAGCCGTGTCCCTGCCGTCTCCAACACTTCACTTGGAAAACAGCACTTTTAAGACTCACAGTAACTGCGAAAAGTTTTGTGTTAGCAAAAAACAAACTGAAAACCCCCAGCATTTATGGAAAATGCAGAATCAGCAGGCCATGCTCCCGCGGAGTCCACACCTGCACCCACCAGCACACCTTACCTTTATCCTCCCCAGGCTCGAGAACTTCTCTTTATCTTCAACCACTGCTTTCAGGATGGGCTGGGACATTCTGTTTTTCTTCTTGCAGTTGGCGGAGCCGTCCAGGTCCACGCCGCTCACCACGGCCCGGCGGTAGGACGTGGAGCGCAGCCCGCGCCGCAGCGCGCCCGGGCTGCCCGGGCCGCCCTCGGGCTCGTCCTCGGGGTCGCTGCCCAGGGGCAGCCGGGGGGTCTCCACCAGGCTGCGCACCTTGAGCCCCCGCTCGTGGCCCTGGGCCCGGCCCGCGGGCCGGCTCTCGGCCAGGCTGCGGGGGATCAGCTGCTGCGAGCCCACCCTGCGCGCCGCGGGGCTGTGCGTGCTCAGCAGCGCGGGGGGCTCCGCGCACGGCTCCGCCG
>VXAZ01006521.1:817143-835785 GCA_013399875.1 Gymnorhina tibicen
GCGGGGCCCGCGGGGGGTCCCGGCCGTGCCCGGAGGCGGCGGGGGAAGAGGGGCGAGGCCTCGTCGGGAGCGGCCTCGCGTTACCGCGGGCTTGGGCGAGGAAAGCCGCGGGCAGGACGGGCAGCGCTTCCCCGACCCCTGCGGTTCCCAGCTGCGGCAGCCCCGGGCTTCGCGCGGCAGGGATCCGCAAGTGTCCTGCCGGGGAACGCGTTCGATTCTACACCTGGCGCGGGGCCGTGGCGGCAGTGCCGCCCCCCGCCTCAGCCGCGCAGCGCCGTGCCGGCCCGGGCAGGCCCCGTGCCCCCGCACCTGCTGCTCCGTTAGGGGCACCCGGCCGGCCGGGGCTGCCTCACTGCCTGCAGCGGGCCGGGACAAAGCTGGGGAAGGAACAGCTTTGTCGTAAAAAAACTGGACGTAGACAATGAGTGTGCTGGGAATTCTGACAAACTACATCACCCTGAAAAACCCGTGTCTGTAAAAACGCTGATACTTGGCTGTGACTTTGGGACAACATATAGCTTAAACATGCATCAAAGGACAACAGAGTAGATTTTAAAAAGCAAAACAAAAGATATGCTCGTGTTGCTGTGCCAGCACGCGAGCTCTGCCCACTCCAGCAGACCAGCCAATGGTCCCTGCGCTCCCAGGAGGGGAGAGCTTCAGCACAAGAGTCCTGAAATAAAGTGACACAGAGGTTTTTCTGCTCTGTTACATTCAGTAATTATTACAACATGCCCTTATTTTGCTATCTGCTTCTCTGCAGTTAAAATCTGCCTCTGCTGGAAAAAAATAAGGATCCCTATGTTTTAAAAGCCATCTTGTCACAGCACAGGGAGCAATTAGCATGAGAAATTAGCACCACTATTAAATGCCACGTTGGCTAGGAATGTAAAATACAATATAGAATGCTTCCCTAGTACTGAATCGTGAAGCTGAATTGTTTGTCAGGTTTCCCTCAAATGCATGAAAGGCAAAATCTAGGTGTGACTCTGTTCCTGTGTAACGAACCCCTCGGTGCGGATTGGCAGAGCAGAAGTAGCTGGACTGTTTGGAGATGCTGGAGGCCGGGGACTCTGCGGGCAGGGCCTGGAGCTGGGCCGGCGCTGGAGGACACAGCGGGACGCGCTCCTGTGAGCCCTGCCCTGCAGCCACAGTGTCAAACAGCGGGGTCACTCACATCTCAGTGACCCGCAGGAAACGCCGCAGCTGCAGCAGGGAAGGCCCTCACACCTGGCGGGAGGGCACTTGGCTTTCATTGCTGCAGGATGCAAACGTGGCTCCTGCGCAGACTGGAACTGGAAGCGGTGCCCAAAGCTGTGATGCAGAGCCTCGGGCTGCGGCACGCACCAGGGACGGGCTAGGGCAGCGCCTGGCTGCTGAGAGCTGGACACCTCCTGCGGGTGGAGAAGAGAGTTCGGGGGGCGCTCCACAAAATGACTTGCTTATTTAAGGATGGGCACCCAATTAGGCTCCTGGCTGAACTTGAAGGGAGAAGGGACAGAAAAAAGATTGTGAGATTTGTAATTGTCCTCTCCATACCTGCAAGACTTGAATTTGCCAGATTTCATATACCACTGAATCAGAAAAAGAAAAAATCAGAGTAGATTGAAAGTGCTTTCTTATCTTTTTAAATAGATGAAAAATTTAATTTATCCTGAGTCTGTTTAACAATCAGAAAAAAATATACAGGAAAATGTAAGGACCAGCCAAGTGCGTACATGCACTTAAACCTCAGATGTATTGTTAATTCTTCTGCCAGGAGAAGCCAGTAAAACAAAAAATCTTGCTAAGAATCAAATTAAGCAACACACAAAGAAATTAAAACGAACAACTGTGTATGTCCACAAATGAAACAAGACTGCAAATTGCCACTTCAGCTTCAAACAGCCAGAGCTAAAGGGAGAAGCTACAGGAACCTAAGATACTGGTTTAGTTGTCACTTGGGATTTCACAATGGATTATTTCTAAAATTATCTCTCAACTTTCGACATGAAATTGCCAAGGAATTGGATATGGTTGCAGCATATTACTTAACTCATAAATCCTAATTATTAATAACCGAGGTAATCAGCTTTTACAAGATTATTCTCTTGCACATACTTCTTCACTGTGGTGCAATTACAGGAGTAATTTTGATTCCTGAACAGCCACCTCAGTGTTCCATTTCATACCCAGTAAAAGAGAAATAAAACCTTACAATAAAATTGCCATCATAAGAAAAGTAAAATCAACTCTGTAATTTAAGAGAAGAAGGAAACGTAAACATGGTTATTAAGCCCTCCTACAAAGCCAGGTCACTGTGAAATCACTGAGGCTCTTGTTAGCAGTGCCCAAACCTGAGCTGCTCAGAGCCCAGGCAGAGCAGCGTGTCCTTCCCTAGGGCCAGATCCCTGCCCAGCATAGAGCCTGGAGAGCTGCACCCTTGGGATGGGGGGCAGGAACCTGCAGGGAAGTTTTCCTCCCATCTTCACAGCACTCCAGTTAACCCAGATATTGACCTTGAACATTTATGAGGGACAGTTTTAAGTGAACCTCGCATTTCCCAGCCACAAGACCTAAAAGCTGGTGTCAGGAGTTGGCACCAAACCAGAAGCACTTCGATACCTGCCTGCAGCCAAACACTCTGTGATATCCAGAAGCCCACATTTATCATAACCAGCATGAGGCAGGTGGAGGTTCAAGGGTGTGCACAGATATGTTCAGTGGGGAATGTGGTTATTGCCTGAAAATCTACCACAGAAAATGGAGGATTATTCATCTTCTCCCTACATCCACATCAAAAGCACGCTTTGCCTTTCTGTGCAATCAAAGAGCAAAACCAGCAGTGAGACCTGGCTCTATTTATGACCCAAATGTCTCAAACACCATGCTCACTGTTTGTATCCTGTAGGATGGTTTTTGATCAGTGTAAATCAGTGTCACACTCTACATATTTTAGGTCTATGAAAGACACCATTTTCTTCTTTCCAAATCAGTACAGCAGAATGGTATCTCGTCACTCAGAACCAAATGAGAGATTCTCTCAAGATAACAAGCCCACGAGTAATAGTCAGATTAAACATAGTTTTGGAAAGGTTACAGGGTTGAGTGTCTACTTTTGCATAAGATCTTAATGTAAAAATCTGATTTAAATGTTCATGCAGTAACTTACAGGAGATGTAAAAAAGACTGAGAGTTGGGACTGTACTTTCTGGCAAAGAAGAAAAAAGGACGAAAAGTCCTTGGACACTTCGTATGTTCAATTTCAGAACCATTTCACATGTACCCTCCAGCTGTGGGCTGTCTCTGGTGTGTGCTGGGCTATAGCTCTTCAATCCTGCAAACACCTGGAGGCATTGGGCAAACACCAGTAATTCAATGCTTCTAACTAAACTGACTTATTCTGTTTGCAGTGTCAGTACTTCTTAACCCACTTTGATCAGTCCTCTCTATCCCCCAGCCAGTTTTGGGGTGTCAGGAGGTGTGGAGCAGAGTCTGTGCAGTGGAAGCTGCAGCCAGGAGAATTCCTGTGCGTGTGCTGTGAGCTGTGTTTCTTTGGAACCTTTTCCAAGCCAGGTCCTGGCCATGCCCTGCAGCTTCAGAGCTGTGCAGGTGACCCTAGCTGCTGGTTGGGGCCCAATCCCTGCTGCCTCCAGCCTCCCCAGGGGCATTCCCAGCACATCTGTCCCCTCTGTGCCTCCCAGAGAGGGGAGGGCTGGAATGGCTCCAGGGGAAGTGCCCAGCTACTGATTAATCCCCGAAGGAATCGACTGTATGTCCCGGCTGTGTTAACTGCCAGCTAGGGAGCAGCAATATAAATAACATTCTTTTGAAACTCTTCTGTTTCCCTGGCTGTTCACAGGCAGCTGAAGAAGAGCCAGCCGTGCTCCACTCAGAGCAAGTCTCTGTCCCTGAATTAGCACGCAGGGGGAATAAGGCTCCTTCTGTCCCACAGAAACCCTCCCCAAGCACAGGAGTGACAGGGGTCACCACAAGCAAAGAAAAGAGATGTCAGTGTGACAGAGCCAGGCACTGGTGAAATCCTTCTGTCACTGGTCTCACTGCTTTTCCAGGGACATGAACCAAGGAGCGGAGCCTCTTTCCAAGGCAAGTAGCAGGATTTTCCCATGGACGACACGGTTGCTCCAGCAACACAGGCAATCCCACAGCACTGCCAGCCACAGCACTCAGGAAGGGTCGAGCCTTCCAACCTCCTGCCCCCTTTCTTTTCTCTACAACTGTATGTAGGCTGTGAGAGACTTTACTCTGAACACTGCTCAGCCAGATTTTAACTGTAAATCAATCCAAGATGGTAGAAGACATTTAATTATTCCTATTTTCCTCTTAATTGTTTTTTGCTGTTGCTAAAATACTCAGCAATAATAGAAAGCTTTGCAGCATTAACTAAAAGCTTTTAGGGGAAAACCACATCTCATTGTACTGCAGGAATAAAGGACCTGGTAATGCCCATGGAGCATCAACGTTGAAACAAGATCCTGTTTTACTGCTAAACTGGGATGAAAAGAAAAAGAGTAAGAAAGAATGTGTACCCAAGAAACACAACTGAGGACTGAGGTACTGCTGCTTCTGTCACTCTTGTCATGGAAGTTACAAATTCTTGTCTATATTGTAAAAATAACTTTGTATTTGCTAATATTTAGACTGGTATTACTCGTTTCCCAGCTGATTTACCAGCACTATTTCCTGATCCTGTCTCTTCCTTTACTGCCTCAGAGGTGGGTGCAGAGATTGTCTCCTCTGTGAGAGAAGGAGGGTACCTGGCAGCTCCATCATTTATAGAGTTGATTGGGAATTTTCCAACAGGAAGTATTTGAGATTTCAATATGTTAACCAAATTTTGTGTGTGTGTATTTCATATTTTGATGTGAAAAACATTTCCTGCCTTGCTCGAATTATATGTCCTTCTTTGGTTTTTCTTTTAATTTTCCAACACAGTTTATATCTCCCAATACTTTCACCAGTAAAACTCCCACAGGCTTCAAGGTAGATAATCAGGTCCAGTAGGATTAGGTCAGTCTAACATTAAAGTAGGTAATTTCTGTCAAAGGTTATAAAACTTTCCAAAAATTACACCTATTTCTAATTTTTGTTCAGCAAATATGAAATGAATCTGAATATTAAAGGAGAATTGTGAAACTGGGAAGTGTCTCCCTTCACCTCCACTTTGGTTATATACATCCTTTTTTGCAGTTTTACAATTCCATTTTGAAATTTTGACAGTGAATTTCCTCTCAATAATTCAAAGCCCCTTCTTTCCATAGGAGAACAGTTAAGAGAAAGTCCTAGAAAATGTAGATAAAAACTCTTTAATCTGACAGCTGTAGTTCATAAGATGTTGCTATTTAAAGAGTTTGCAGGATTTCAAACATCTAACAAAAGGATGGAGGCACTGCTTGCCGTAGCTGAAGACTTTTAGTGGTTGCCATTAGAAACTGAGGCAAGCTGGGAGCCTGCACGGACAGTCTGTGCGGCCCAAGGATGGATTGCTGGGTCTGCTTTGTTCTCCCTTTGTCAGCTGTGCACAGAAATGCCTCAGCAAGTGACAGGGGGAGAGGGGGCAGGTCTCCAAGGAGCTGCTGCTTATTCCCTAAGTTTGGTTGCTGCTGGGTGTTTTTGGTGTGTTGTTTTGGTTTGGTTTTTTTTAAGGAATGAACATTCTGCCCATACAGAAATTTAAAAAAAAAAAAAAAAGAGAACCCCAATGGTTTTTATTTGTTTCCTTACTGACAGATAGTAATTTCTGGGTGTGGTACATCACTGCCACTGTCTGCAGTGGGAGCAGGAGAGTCACCTGTTCTCAGCCCCTCTCAGGCTGTGGCTCCCCAGCCCTGCGGTGTCCCTGGGCTCGGCCAGCCCTGCCCTTCCCGGGAGGTTCCGGGTGCCCACTGCTGACGGGACATCCTGGGGACTCCACAGGCCCCTTGCACTCTACAGACGGGGCAGCTGCTGTGAACAGAGGCTGAGATTTTTCACACCTGGCTTTCTCAGGTGAGATACATGAGCCCCAGGGAATGGCTTGCCTTGATTGCATGGCTTACCTCAGTTCTAGATGACAAGGTAGACATCAGTCAAAGGTTGGACTCCATGATCTTAGAGGTCTTTTCCAACCTAAATGGTCTAGTAATTCTGTAATTGGGGTGATTTTAGAAATGCTGAACCTGATTTAATTTCAAACAACTGATTAACATGCAGTTATGTGCCAGGTTTCCCCTTTGCTGCATTGAAATGCTGGAATTTTATGAATGCCATAGCAACAGAATCAGAAAGGGAGGAAATCTGGAGTGCGAGGCAGGGAAGCTTATGGCTGTTTTTCTCTAATGAGCTGAAGCTCTCAAGTGTGCCTTTCCCCCTTAAATTCCAGTTTCCCATTTGTACTCCCCACAGCCAGACTCCACGGCTCGCTTGGCTGCAGTCCTTCAGTGGAAACTATGCATGGATGCGTGCAGAGCCCGGGCCTGCCGAGGGCTGGGGGACTCTGATTACTCACTCCAACGAGCCCAGGGTTTGGGCTGCATTAGGCCTAATTGGACCTGAATAACCACGAGTTTGACTGAATTCCCTGATCTGCTTAGCGAGAGGCCTCTCTCACATTTCCCCGTCCCCCTGCTCCTTTCCTAAACATTTTGAAAAATTGGCACTTCTCTTATTATCTTTCCTCTCTGAGCTATTAAAAGTGTTCCTAATTCAACTCTGATCCTACTAATTAGCTCAAATACATTTTAATTAGTGGGATTTATTCTGCTGTTGGACGTGCCAAAATTCAACTCTATGGTTTCTCTAAGCTCACTTTCTTGAGTTGTCTCCTTTCCAGTCAGAGCCAAGCTCTAATTTTCTAGCAGTCACTTCAGTGTTCTTCTCATTTGGAAATAATTTCTGTCATGTTATCTAGGTCCTTTTTTCATCTTTCACCTTACCGTGACTTATTTCCTGACCTACCACACAGAACAGAGTTGAAATTCTAGAGCTGATAGGTGCAATGCTGAGGAGGACAAAAGGACAGGGTGTGTGTAAACGAGGATACTGCAGGAGAGAAAGGCCCTTCTGCTGGAACAGCAGCAGGTCAGGAGCAGTGAGAGTCTGAGAATTCATACAGCACTTCTAACAAGACTGAAAAGAGAGAGAAGAGGGGGGTAGAGACACTCACTGAGCCAAAAACAGATTCCCGAAAGAAAGGAACTCTGGTTTCAAAAGGAAGGGAAAAAAAGGAGTGGATAGAGCAAGTCCTGCTTTGCCAAGGCCTCTGATGCAGGAGCATGGCCAGTGCACTCTGCCTGTGCAGCAAATCTGGCTGAGACCGCTCATTTTATCAGTGAAACAAGTCCCCACAGACAAAACAATTTTATTGCTTTTTAGTTGGTTTCAAAATTAGTCATGGACCGATTTCATTCCTTAAATCAAACTGAAGGTGATGAAGACCTTGCAAAAGGCTTTCTTCCAGAGAGGCAGGGCTGGACCCAAAATAAGCAGAAGCCTTGCCCAGCATCACTGCCATGGAGAATAAACTGGTTTATAAATGTTAATAAAGAGTTTAAACGCTTTGCAAGTTCCTCTGACAAAACTTGGCACGAGAGCCATGCAGAATGATTTCTTGCAGCAGATCAGCTGGCCGGCGCGGGCCCGGCACGGAGCAGAGGCTGGGCAGGGTCCTTCCACATACTTTACCTAGTTGGGAAGAGCTGGAGCAGGCAAGAGCCTCTCTCAGAGCGTGAGGACACGCTGCTCCGAGCTTCACTGGCTTTGCAAAGGCCTTACAAGTACCTGCAACACGAAGGGAACGCGGCATCCCCGTGGTGGCCATGGAGACAAAAGAGGAACTGCCCTGAACGGCCGGGACAGCACCTCCCGTGTGTGCGGGATCCACCAGGCTGAGCAGCACCATCAGCGCTGCTGGCTGTCCCCAGAGTGCTGGCTGTGCTCCCTGGGGAGCTGAGAAAATCATCTCAAAGGGCTGAACCCCCTCCACAGCACAGTGACAGTGCTCTGTGGCCTTCTGAGTGATGAGAAGGAGCCTGGATTGTGGATTGTGATTCCTGTTACAGCACTGCTCATACTTGTACATGGTCTTACTGTGCTTTGCATTTCATTTTCACAGGCTGCTGTTATATATTCTGTATGGAGGGGTTTTTAACATTGAATTATGCTCCTCTGGGGTATAGAAGACAAAAGCTAGGAGTGGATTAAGGTACCAGGCACATAGCAAGAACATTTCTTTCTCAGAAAATGTTGCTTGGCTTCTTCCTAGCAAGTTCTGTGCTGTTTAATACCTCCGGATTCATCTGTGGTGTCAAAGTGCTTTTGTTTCATTTACAGTTTTACTCAGTTTCTCAGGAGATGAAAGGGAAATAAAGTGACTGAAAATGTTTTCAAATGCAGTCTGAAAGCAAGAGAAACCTTTTGTTTCATTGCTTGGAAACCCCAAAAAGAGAACTGCAAGGAGCAGTTTGCCTGTGAGACTCAGTGCTTCCTGTTCTTGTTTCTGCATGTTCTTTCTCTCTTAAGAATTTAGAGAAATAAGAAGAGGGACACTCAGCCGCTGGCGTGCTCTGCTCCGGGGTGCTGGGTTCAGCTGGCACTGCCCGGGCCCCGCTCAGCACCTCCCCGTGCAGTGCCAGTGCAGCCACGGATAACATTCCTTGGGAGTGCTGTGATGCACTTCATGGTCCCGTGTTTTTCAGTGATAAAAGCCAGACACTAGAAGGAAATAGAGAACATATTTTTCCCACTAAGACAGAAGAGAAGAACATGTGTTACTAGCCAGTTTGCTCAGCTCAATACCTACTTGCTCGGTATCATAATTAATCAATTCTTCAAGCAGCAAAATAACCAAAGTACATGATTTATTCATCTCACTGTGAGTTATATGGGCTCTTTGAACAGAGCAATTATTTTAAGCTCAGAGATGTTAAAGCTCAGGTAGAAATGCTTTCATGAGATGAACTCTCACATGCAGAGGGGAGAGAATGTTCGTTTTTATCAAACAAGGTTTTTTCCATCCAGATATTTCTATGGATTTCCCTAGGTGCAGTTTTGCGTGTACTTGTGGACTCCCGTGACTTGGCAACAACTGCTCAATAAAGCTCCCAGAAAGGAATTTGGTCTGACAGTGCAGCCTGAGCCTGGCACAACCCACACCTCTCCAGCTGTGCAACGAAGGATTCTTAACGTCCCAGCTCCTTTGGAAATGCTCCTAAAGGAGTTTGCGGATTTAGAATTCATTTTTAGGCTAATGTCAAATATAAGTTTAAATCAGTATACAATAAAAATCAAGTCCCTTGTGTCCGGCTGGGATGTGAGGGGAGCCCTGCAGCAGCTTCAGCACTGACCTTAGGCCACGGAGGGAAACAGCAAAGTGCAAACCATCACCCACTAGAAACAGTGGAACAACTTTTTTTTAAAGCTTCATTTTCTTAGTGGGATAAAAATAAATAATTTCTTAGAGGAGCTAACGATCTGGAGAACAAAACACTGATTAAATGGGGTGTTTTCAGATCATAAAGCCATGCATATGCCTTGATGAAACAGGCACACAACCCTTCAACTTGTACCCTGATCCTCTTTACTTTGCTGTTGTTGTTTAATTTGATTTCTATCCGTGGTAACATTCACTGCAGCACCTCAGGGCAGGAGGAAACTGAGTCTGGAACAGCCATTTTTTGCATTGCTGAAAGCCCTCAGCCCCAAAACATCACAAGAACTGGAAATACTCAGGTTCTATCTTAAGGCAGAAACACTGACCAGAGACAACACCAGTCCCTGCTGTGCATTTTAACCACTGCCCAGCGTCCCCAGTGCTGCAGCCCCAGCACAGCTCCCGGCTCCCTCCGAGGGCAGAATCCAGCCTCTCCAAGGGCAGAATCCAGCCTTTCCAAGGGCAGAGTCCAGACTCTCCAAGGGCAGAGTCCAGACTCTCTGAGGGCAGAATCCAGCCTTTCCAAGGGCAGAATCCAGCCTTTCCAAGGGCAGAATCCAGACTCTCCGAGGGCAGAGTCCAGCCTTTCCAAGGGCAGAATCCAGCCTTTCCAAGGGCAGAATCCAGCCTCTCCGAGGGAAGAGTCCAGCCTTTCCAAGGGCAGAATCCAGCCTTTCCAAGGGCAGAGTCCAGACTCTCCAAGGGCAGAGTCCAGCCTTTCCAAGGGCAGAATCCAGCCTTTCCAAGGGCAGAGTCCAACTGCTCTGAGGGAGGCTCCTCAATCATTTTAACAGGTTTTGCCTGGAGCACAGGATGCAGCAGCCTGCTGGGTGTCCAGCTACAGCCAGCCAGGGATTGAGAGTTTAAAAAACCATTCCCAAAGCTCCTGAGAATTCCAAGGGAAATATTTAAGGCAGAAGCAAGAGACATTAGAAAGGACAGCCAGCTGCAGATGCTCTTATCCTTGTGAGTGAAAACCTAAGAATACTTGAAATACTCCAGATAGTTATGACTGGAAAGCAAACACCACAGCAAAGATCTCTTTGTTTTAAGTAAATCATTAACAGAGCAGCCCAATCACAGTGATAAAAACCACACTGATATTCTTGGACTAAACTCCCTCACTGTAACTGTCCATCCAAAACCAAAGCTGCAAAAACTGAGACACTTCCAGTAGGGGAGAAAAACACATAAAGAACAAGCTCCCAGGACACAAAGTTTGGAAAGCTGATCTTTGAAACACAGGAGGTTTACTAGAAGTATGTTGTATTACAGCAGAGGAGGTCTGCTCTAAAATTTCAGTCCAAAAATGGCCTTTCTCACGGATAGAATACATAATATTAATGTAATATGATTAGAAACCTTTCTTTGTCCTTTGCACAGTCAAACTCTAATTCTTAATTACCCAACTGATTTAATCCATGGTTATGTTTTCAGAAAGAAAAGTGTGTTTTGACAACAGTCCATACCTGGTTTCATAAACTCCTTGCATTATTGCACCTGGAGGGATTTAGGTATGAATATATTTGGCATTATTTACACTGCTCTTATTTTGAACCAAACAGGTTTGTGGAGGAAAAGAAAACTAATAAAAATAATTGTTTCTCAGTTGTCCTGTCTTGTATGTCACCACATACACAGGTCAGACACAGCAAGAAAATAAGTCTTCAGTTTAAATAGCTGCAGTTTTTACGTGGAATTCTATACCCCCAGGACACTGATATGGAAAGGTAATGATAAGGAAACCCTTTTTTTCCAGTCTCACGCATCTCAGTCCTGCAGGACCTTGCCTTTACAAACCCCATACAAATAATTTCTTCCCACCATGCTTCAATTAATTGCACAGTTTTGAACAAATTAGAGCATCAGCTGGCAGCCCCTCTGCTCCTGCACAGGTCGTGTCTGTTTAACAAGATCAGCCTGGACTGTCCCAAAGCTGCTCATTCACCTTGTTTTCATAAAGCACAATTGTAGTTCTTTCCTTCCTTGGCGGAAAGCTCAATAGAAGCATGGCCTTAATCCATTAAAAACATGAAATCACATTTGTAGATGGTGAGCCCTTGGCTCCATCCCTGCCATGGGAATCTCATTGATGTGCTAACACAGGCCCTGCTGGCAGCCCTCACCCTGCTCAGGAGAGGCCAGTGGAGCCAGGGATAGGACAATGTCCCCATCCTGATTCTGCCAGCAGAGCCGAGGACACGGTAAACTCCCCATCCTTACTCTGTGAGTGTGTAAGGGAAATGTGGCCACAGTCCACACCAAGGGTGCTACACCCTGGCATTCAGCACAGAAAGGGAGGAGGGATGCATTATTTGGGGATGAATATGGAAACACTGCTTTTATTCTGTGTACTTCCATTAAGGAATCACTTGGGCATTTTATGCACACTATTAGATATCTATGTTTATATGTACAGATGGACATCTTGTTTTCCCTAGAGAAAAGGGAGCAAGGGAAAGGCATGCAGAGGGGACCACTGCCACTGCACTGGGAGATGCCCCCAAAGCTGGAACGGCAGAACCAGGACATCCTATTAAGCAGGAACAGGGCTGCTGAAGGAGCTATGAAGGATCTGTATGGAAGGATCCGAGAGACCCCTCAGGGCTGTAAGAGCGTTGGAAAGTCCCCTGCGGAATGAGAGAGTCCCAGAGGGAAGCGGGGCTGGAAGGGGAGCTCTGGCTCTGTGCCCACTCAGCTCTCCATTCCTTTACCTGGCACACAGCAGTGCCAGGCCTGGTGCTGAGCAAGGGAAGCTTAACACAGGTTTTCTTCTTTTAGCACATGTATTTCATTAGGCTCGTACCTGTGTGTGCACATATACTCCCATAAACCTTCATTAGGAAATGAATCCCTCTGTGCCAGGTTGTTTTTCCCAGCCCTGCCCTCTGCACAGCTGAGCTGCCTGCCGGGGCTTTCCCAGAGCAGCAGCTCATGGACAGCCCGTGGCCACTGGGGAAACACGAGTATTCACAGCTGACCTATCACTGACAAAGAGTCGGGGGTCCCTTTACCCTGGGGACTGTTCTCCATTGTCCCGCTCCCTCCCAAAGGGGACAGATATTTCTCTCATTTATGCAAAGGGAGGACAGGCAAATAATGAATCCCAGAATGGGTTGTTCCTTCAGAAGCTCCCAGGAACCAGAGGTGATGCCAGGATGGCTGTTCCCAAAACGCACCGAGCTTGTCACAGGGCTGCAGCACAGGACAGCAAATGGAAAGCAGCCACTGCTCACACATAAAAGCTCCTGTCAGGGCAAAAGAAAAGCTCAGCATGGTTTTAGTTCTGTATTTAAAAAATACAGTAGGGAAAGCTCTTCACAAAGCTAAACAGAGGCAGCTGAGCTGGCAGCTACACCAGCCCCACATTAACAAGCTTGGAACAGGCCTGGTCCAAATCCATTAGGAGAAAGATTGCAAGATATTATTTTTAAAAGATCCGTTTCTCCACCAGGCCGTGCACCATCATTTCACTCACACATATTTCACATTTTGTCCATTCCCGTTTTCTATGGAGAAGTGAAAAGACTGTTCTCAGAAACCAAAATGGAACAGAATAGATTTAAATATGCCTTTGTGATAAACACTGTTAAAGACTGTTCACTTAATAAAGAGTAAATTATAAAAGGAGTCCTTTCAAAAAAAAAAATCACATGTAGGTATAATCACTATGATTCTTAAACAACTCAGGAATTATTTCATATATTTCAATACCTATTAAGGGTAAGACAGAGAGCAGAAGTGTCCTGCCTTGAAGATTCATTTATTTTATAAGTCACTGCTAAACAGACACTGTGTCTTATAGGGAAATGGATGAGATGGAACAAAACATGATTAGAAAGAGAATGTCCAAGACATGGAAAAACAAGTGAAGAACAGGCAGTTCCAACTTTTGTATTCACAGGCCAAACCCCAGTCAGTGAAAATGAACAGATGACTTAATCACTTTAGTAAATAAGGGCTCTGTTTGGATCCCCAGTTTGAGAGAAAGTTCCTGTCAGGCTCCTTGCTTTACCCTCTGCCCTGGGTGCTGCAGTGCAGGGCTCTGCAGGGCAGCAGGACGAGCTCCAGCAGCAGCTGCAGGGCACCAGCACTGTCCATCCCCTCCCCAGCACTGTCCACCCCCTCCCCAGCACTGTCCTTCCTCTCCTGAGCATGGTCCATCCCCTCCCCAGGGCAGATGGGGCCCTTTGTTGGGTGCAGGTGGCCCCACGGTGGCCCAGGCCACGGAGCTACGGGAAGTGCCATTCATGCAACAACCAAATCCAAGCTGTGTGTGGAACAAGTCCTCTGAGTCTCATCCAGGGCCTGAGCCAGAGGACCAGACTTCCCTGGAACCGCTGAGACACCGGTGTCCCCTCCCCTCCCTCCCGCAGGGGCCGGGGGCTCGCGGCGTGCCATCGGAGGTGAGCGTGTGCCGCTCTGAGGGCCACTCCCAGCGAGCGGCCGAGAGGGACCTCGGCCAGCAGTGCTGAGCACCGGGCAGCTGTGGCCAAGTCACAGCCCTCAGGGAGCTGCTCTGTTCTGTGAACATGGGGATGGACAGAGCACAGCAGGACACGGGCTGGAGTGCCCAGCAGATCCTTCAGCTCATGGAAACGTTACCAGGTGCTGGGAGGTTTATGGAGCTACATCAGAAATCCCACTGGAGCTGCTTCAGAGAATGGTTTCACCACTGCCCTTTCCTTGCTGGCAAGGAAAAAGGGAAAATGTTCTTTCCCTCTTTGCCTTGCTCCAGGACACTCTGGCTCACCCGGTGTCCAGCCAGCAGCACCCATCCCTGCTCAGCGCCCAAGCTGTCAGCGCCAAACCACCACGGGGCGGGTTTGTGTGCAAGGAATGACGGGCTGACAGAGACTGGGCTGCTCACAGCCTGCTGAGCAGGAACAGACGCTGGCATCTGGGACACCAGAACCCAAGGCCTATTAATCCTTTATTTCTTCTGCAGTCAAATTCTGTGGAAGATAAAGAGTTGAAGTTGTTCATGACTTACATTCCTAGACTGATAAGCTTGTTTCCAACCAACCTTTAAAAATCTCCAGATGAAACTGTAATGTGACGGAAACTTCGAAGGTGGAAAGTGTCAAAGTGTTTGACCTTGGTCATTGGTTCCCCTAGAAGCAACAGAAGAATTACATTCAATTTTTTTTTTCACCTTATTTTACAATATATTTCAGAAAAGAGCCTTGCAGCAGGAGAAATGTGAAAAGCAAATGGAGAAAGTTAGATTTCCCTGTCCTTGAGGAGATAAAATTCAGCAAAGCCAAAGTGACCCTGGTTAAACTACTGGATAATAAATGGATAAGCCTTTCTCCCCAGCCTCCCTGGAAACTTAAGACTCATTTCTAACAGCATTTTTCATTTGTTTTCAAAAGCTGCCCAAGCTGAATTCACTGAGGTTTTTCTGCATCTGACTGATCTCACCTGGAGACAGATGATAAACAAGAGTCCATCAAAGAGTCCAAAACCCACATTCCCAACCAGGCTAAATTACTGCTGACCCAATCCCATTTCAGTTCTACTCACATGAAATAGAGCTGCAGCAAAGACATCTGGAGCAATAATTGCTATTAGACATTAATTATTAGCTATTTTCATTTTGCAGTGTTTTGCAGGGACAAGCATTCACCCAACCAGCAATTAAATCACTTGCAAAACCCCAGTTTGTAAGAGATAAACCAGTTTAAACAGATCCGGCAAGCAACGTGTATGATTTGCAAAGCCGTTGACTGACCCTGAGCTCCAGACACTGTTTTTTCTCACACTTCTTTTGACTCCTGCAACGCCTCGTGCACACTGTCCTTATCTGTTCCAGCCTTCCATCCTGCATTCCTGCTCCATATTCCCGAGGCTGATGCCTGCCACTGCACAGACAGGGAGGGATGGGGTTTTCCTGGTTTCCCCTTTGCCTCCCCAGCAATCAGTCACCATCCACGGCAGTTCTGGTGCCGTTCCCTTCTGGAGAGCCGTCCACAGGCAAACCCCTGCACAAACCGGCTGTGCCCCAGATCCCTGCCTCCAGCAAAACCCGTGTCTGGTCTGCGACCTTCCTGCCCCCTCCCTTCTCCGAGGCTGCTGCGAGAGCCTTCACAGAGGGCTTCCAGCACAAGTGCTGTTCAGTGACAGTTCGGTGACAGTTCCTACAGACCAGGGTATCTTTGATACAGGAACTTAAGGAGCAAACCAGTGAAAGGCAGTTTGGATGAATCACTGGAGAGCAGTGCCCTGAGATTTACATTTCAGACTCCACTTAAGGCACAGTTCCTCTGGTATTCACTGCAGTATTTCAGCTGTGATGAACACATGTGGCATTAATAAGAAACACAACAGACTGTAACAAGAGTCCCACTGCTGTCAGTGCAGCTCAGGAGAGTAAATAGAAAAGTTATTTGTAGAAACACTAAATCATAACGAGAGTATTCAAGAGCCTGTGACAGAGAAAGCTGCACAGTTTATTACTGGACTTGGAGTTTATATGAACCCTCAGGCAAAGATAAATAAACCTCCTGGCTGGGAGCTAGGGATGTGGATCAGCCTGCACGATCCGTGTGTCCGGGAGGCTGGGAGAGCTGCTGGGGAAGCCATGGGCTGATGCTGGGGCCAGCACGGGCCCAGCATGAACCTGAGCTCCTGGCCAGGCTCCAGCTTGTGGAGGACACCACACAGAGATAACATATCACACATTCTTTGTTCTATCAAAAAGCGCCAAACCAGCCCTTTGATAGGAACTGGACCCACAAGAGCAGCAGCAGAATTTCAGAGCAGGAGTGAGCTTGAAGGAAGGCTCAGAGATGTGTTTGTAAGGAGAACAGAGGAGCTGCTTTCCTCCATAAAGAGGCATGGATGTACACACTGGAACTGACATACTTGTTCCGAATTTGCAGTACTGATCACAGGGTTGGTATGGAAAAACATCCCAGAATTTCTTCTCCCCTATAAATTAGCAAGCTTCCCTCATTCAGTTGTACTTGATTGTTTGTGGGAAACGCCCTTTATAGCAAATATGAAGAACACTGAATAAAATTGTCAGAATAATGCTGTCTGTCATCTCTTGCCTTCCCCAAGGCTGTCAAAAATGAAAGTGTTTAGCGTATATAGATCACTGGAGCATATTAAAACTGTGAATTTTGGTTTATCTCTTTAAAGAGGCTGCTGAGAGCCCCTGCACTTTGAATAAAGCCTCCAGGAGCATACTGAAACAAATCTCTACACCACCCTTTGGAACGCAATCTGTTCCGAGTCAGGTCACAAAAGAATCTTCTTATTTTCCTTGTGCCTAGAGAGAGTTCAGCACGGGGCCAAAGGAGAAATGGTTAGAAATATTAAAAAGGGAGAGGAAATAAAAAAAAAAAAAGGAAAAAAAATCTCAGGAGAGCAGATCCTAGAAATACTGAAGTTTAAAGCCTGAGAACTGGCAGGCGTCCAAGTAACATAGTGGAGAGACAGTGGGGATTGCAAGGAATTGGCAGGCAGGCAGCATGGGAGATGCCAAATGAGAGCTCACAAAGAGTGAAATGAGTCAGAACCTAGAGAAGGAGATGCAAGAAAGAAAACTCAGCACAACGGAGAAGGAGGGAAAGGAGACACGATCCAGGACTTGCAGCTTCAAAATGTTGGACAGAAATAACTGAAAAATTCTCCAGATTCAGTCTGGGTTGTGGCAGAGAAAGGCAACAGCCCGGGGTGATGGGACACGCAGAGAAAAGCACTTGCAGGGACCCTGGATAAAGCAATAGTCCAGAGAAGGCAATGGAATCAAAGTCCAGAATCCCTCCTGGGCAGGGGAGGCGCAGGTTTCTGTGACCACTTCTCTCCTTATCTCCAGGCTTTGCTATGCAAAGCGAGGCAGGGCCACAGCGATGCTGCTGGAGGGAGGGAGGAGCAGATTTAACTGGAAGCATTCCTTTGGAAATTCTGTTGGCTTCATTGGAGACTTCAGAAAAACCTGCAAGTTTAGACTCCGTATGAAAGCTGTGCTGCACATGACTCTCAGCCAGTCACGGCTTTATTTCTGTCTTTACCTGCTTGCCACAGTTAAGGAACAGAGCCTTGCCTGCTAAGAAGAGGCAGAGTCCTTGTTTCAAGAGAGATTTAAATATAAAAGAATGTGCCACTTGTTTTGCGATCTCTGCAGCATTTGTTCTTCAACTGTGACCTGGGCACACAGGTAGCACATGGGTGCTCTGTGCTGTGGCTCACCCAAAATCTTGAGCAACTTCCAGTGCGCTCACCTTCCCACTTTAGGCTCTGACCTCTGGTGCCCCATAACCTGAAGTCACTAGACAAGGATACATGCTGAATCTTTACCGTGAAATAATGAGTGCAATCTCTTTATTATTCGTGGTCACTAATTTTGATTACACAGGTAACACAGGCGGCTGTAGTCAGATCCAGCAGCACTGCACACAGAGGCACACGCACACATCCAACACAAACCACTCAGTTCTAATCCCAGCAACTTCCCTGCCTTCTCCCTTCACACCCATTTACCCTTTTGACACAAAGGTGTTGTTTTACCAACAGCATCTTACATACAAGTATGCTTGAATCACTCTCGAAGCAGCAATCGGGGCAGATAAGAGTGAGTGGGTGGGTGTGCATGGAGGAGGCAGGTGGGCTGCTCTGGGTTCCCAAAGCTTGCTGAGCTCACAGCTCAGAGTGACAGAGAAGAAAAGCCAGACCCAGTGGGTGGGTGTCAGACTGCTCAGACTTGTCAGAGATAAGGCCTTAACACCTGGGAGCTGCTGAGGACGAGGAGCATGCGAGCAGTGAGCTCTGCCCCCGCCGCGACTGCGCACAGGGGAGCACACGCGGGTTTCAAAAGCACATTTACCCGAACCTCAGGGTACTCAGGCTGGTGGTGCTGGCATCCAAAACCTTGGGATACCAGGACATCTGCAAACACAGCAAGCACGTGCTGTCCCCTTTCTCCAGGTGGAACACCAGCTCTTGCCTTTGTGCCCACATGAGCACACCCGGAGGTGCACAGAGCATCCCTCGAGGTAGGAAACCCGGAGCTGTTACAGAATAGCCACCAGCTGCTATGTGTGGTGCTGTTCCCATTTCATACATCATATAATGAATTTGCCGTACAAAAATCATGAGAATAAAGGAAATTTTTTGAAGAACATTTTTATAATTAATTTTGATATTTCAGGGAAAAAAACTCCCATCCTTTTTTGACCTTTTTTTTTTTTTTTTTTTAAAAAATATGAGGGTTTTTAAATTTTTTT
>VXAZ01006521.1:835825-923953 GCA_013399875.1 Gymnorhina tibicen
T
This sequence comes from Gymnorhina tibicen, assembly GCA_013399875.1. NCBI lineage: Eukaryota > Metazoa > Chordata > Aves > Passeriformes > Artamidae > Gymnorhina > Gymnorhina tibicen. Next base: position 835,827 of record VXAZ01006521.1, read on the forward strand.
TTTTTTTTTTTTTTTTTAGAAAATATGAAGTGATTTAGAATTTTTTCAGTGTTTTAGAACACTTCAGACTGTAGCAAGCTGTCCACAGGGCTTTTGTAAAGAATAACCAATTTCATACATCTTACATTCACTGTACAAAACAATGAGCCCAAAGGTAACTCACCATTTGGCCACATCCTGGGAGCTAAAACACAGAGAGGGGCACAGTGGTATCCTGTTTGTAACTGGGGCTTCCTGAACCGGGACCTGTCCAGGTTTAAAACCGGTCAAGTGAGGGATTCCCCCACCCCAGTTTCTGGCAGGGTCCAGAATAATTTCCCCAGTTGCGTGGTTTTGTTAAGAACTACACAGAGCAGTGTCATGGAACTTGTCCAAAGCCCAAACCAAAGTGACTGTGCCATACAACAGGCTGGTGAGCTGGGATGGATTTCGGACATCAGCACCAAACACCTCAGGGGGAGTGAAGCACAGGGCCCTCCAAATCACAATCACAGCTTTAGGAAAGGCAAAGCCTCTGGGATTTGTATTGCTTTTGGTGAAAATTAAATAAAGGCAGTAAAGCTCTTAAAAGAAGAGAAAGCTCATGGCAGAGTGTGGCCTCACATGTTTATCCCGTGTCTCCAGAAGTACTCGGAGCATTTGCCACGTGGGAAAGCAAGCCAATCAGCTATTTTTAGACTCACTTGATTCAACACATATGGACTGAATTCTGTTAGAAATAACGACCTTCTGATGTAGTTATTGCAAGTGCCACTAGACAGAGCTGTTCATCTGATTTCTAACCTCAGAAATATTTATGAGCGCAGTGATGTGCTAGAAGTCCAGGAGGAGTTTGTATTACAGACTCCTTCAGAAAAGTGGCACATGCCTGTAACAACTGCCTGGCATGTGCAGCCGGGGTGTAGCTTTGGCACACACTATAAATAATTTCCTCGCTGGAGCTGAGAGCTGCATCTGCCCCTTATGAATTCTCTGGTCACTCACCAAGAGCGAGTGAAAAAGAGATGACAGATGAAAAAAAATCTGGTTTTTCTTGGTTAAACTACAGTGTATGTGTTGAACTTGAAAATGAAGAATACACCAGGAGATCTAAAACTGCTGTGACAAGTCCCTGACTGTGGAGTTACTGTCAAAGACATTTTACCAGAATTTGGGAAAGGCTCAAACAACAGTACCTTTGGAAAACAGAGAAGTTTTCATTTCAGGTAGGGAAGATGCATTCAGACAGTCCTTAAGGGAGTGCCAGTGGATGGGACTCAGTGATTAGAACAATGCAGGTTATTCAAACCCAATATTGCAGTTAATCACTAGGTAATGCCTGGCTGTGGCTGGTGCAGGATTGCCCAGTCCCTCCCACCAGGTAATGCAGAAATCACCCAGGAACTTAAATGCTTGGAGCCGTGCCGGTTGATAGCATCTAATTATCTGCTTTTTTCTCATAAATTTAAGGTAAACCACATTTTCTTTAAAGAAAAGCAAGCCGTCGTTTTGGGAGGAAGCAGAAGGAGACCAGCATTAGCACTGGTTCTCCCAGGCTCACGCCCTGATTTGCATCACAGGCAACCCGAAGCAGGAATTTCTGGAATTTCTGCAGCTGTAGCTGCAGCCTTGATTTCCCCTTGTGATTGGAGCTGAGCAGCTGTGCAGGCACAGGCAGCTCCAGGCCATCCGCACGGAGCAGGGCTGGCGGAGCATTTTCAGGCTCACACTCTCATGTCCCTGCTGCCCCCGGGTGTGGGCTCAGGTGCCGTTCCTGTGCCAGGCTCAGGAGTGCCGGGGCAAGTCACGGCCTGTGCCGGGCAGGGACCCTCTAAGGACGTGCAGTGGCCACAGCAGGGCTGAACCTGCCCCCACATCACACCTCAGGACCTCAGTTAATGTCTTCGTTGCTTAAGAATGTGCCTGTGGCTCTTCTTCTCGCTGACTCAGCTAAGTCTGACTGTCGCAGTTACACTCTGTCAGTCCTTGCCCCGGTCCCACCCTGGCATTTCCCGCAGTGAGCTGCTCTCCCCCAGCCACCCCCCGTCACACTACATCCTGCTCAGCACTAACTAGACGTGAGATAAAAGCCCCCAGGCTGACTTGGGGTTCCGTGCCCTCCCGCACAGTACCGCAGGCGGTGGATGCACGGTTCGGTTCTGCTCTGTCGGCATTATCCCTGCCCCAAAGCCCCGCCGTGCCCAGCCCGGAGCTGCTGCGCGGGCACAGCCGCTGCAGGGGGAGGAGCGGGGCTGGAGCAGGCGGCAGCTCCTGCTCTCTGCCCCCTGGGACAGCGGGGCTGAGCTCCACCTCCTGCCCTGGGCAAAGTGCAGGGGCACGGCCCAGACACTAGCACATTAAACCAGGGTCATTCAGTAGCTGCAATTTCCAGTACTAATTATTGCTGTACAGCTTCTGAACTCAGTGGCATTTCTTGCACGTATGGCCTCCTCACTTCTTCCCCAATTTTGAAAGAATTAAGGGGCTGGTCATATCCACGTGGAGATTAGAAAAAGGAAACTATGATCCCTTTGTCAGTTCCTCTGATGATCTCTGGACATTGGCAAAGGATTAGTCAGGTTTTGAAGATGTGTAAGGCAGAAAGAAGCATCAGCAGATGTGTGGGAAACACTGCAAGGAAGATTCAGACACGGATACATAGCCCAGAGGTTGAGCACCCATGTTCTGCTTTATTCCAGCTTGTTCTCACTCTGGGACAGCTCAGTGGAACTATGTCAGCAATTTAACAGTCTCTGCTACGCCCGGGACTTGCTTTCCTGAAGTTCAGTTCTGCCGTGGGACTTCATTGAGGACATGAACTCCTGATCCTTGGATTTCAGTCACAGGGATGCAGTAGAAAAACAAAAGAGGAGATGAAATCACCAGCAATATTAATGTTGGCCTCCTGTCACTTAGCAGGAGACAAGACAAAAAGGGTCAAAGAAGCCCCATCTTTCTCCCCAGAGACAAGAATGGAAACAGGGCAAAGCACTGACTGTTTCGTACGGTGCCCTCCATCTCCCCAAACCAGCGTCTGAATGCTGTCGAGTACAGGAATGCAAGGAACCACAGAGCCGTGGAGATGGTAACTGCTCTGAGGCAGATTCCACTTGAATGGAAACCAAAGGGTTCTTGAAGGCAGAGCAATGCCATAGGAACCAAAAATTCCTTCCTTTTACAAGTGCCCGCAATGGCTTGGTGGCACAGATATCCCCCGCTGCTACATGAGAGCGTGGTGGGGAAGGAGGTCACCAAGCAGAGCAAGAGAGAAGGCATCAGGCTGGCCACGTGTCCCTGGCACTGGGGTGGGTCAGCAGTGAGATCACTGGAGAAACAGGACGAGGCTGTGGGACAAAGATTCTTTGGGAATACCCTGTTTTCTGTAGGACGCAGCTTTCTTTTCACAGACGCTGGCTTGTGGGGCTGCATGCTGCAGCTGGAATGAGACATCCTGGGATTTGTAACTTCAAAGGGAAAATCAGACACACCTCATGGATGACATGAGGAACGATGACACAAAGCATCATACCACAGCAAGGGCAGTGTCACTGCCTCGGTGACAACCACATCTTCTCACCTGCAATCTATGACTTTGGTTCCTGTGCTCATATTGGATGCTGTTATAGGGTCTTCATAGAGTCATCCAGCCCTGTGTGGCCCTTTCTCCTTTCACAATACCAGGCAAACAATAAACCTCCAGCAAAGACAGTGTGCCCTCATGACCTTTTGGCCTGGACTAGAAGATTATTTAACCCTCGTCTAAATACGATTCTTGGAAACATTTAGCAGTCCATAAACCAAGAGGGAGATCTTGTAAAACCAGCCTTTGTTTTTTACTATGCGAATGTGTTTTTAAGGAAACACAACATTTTTTGGGCAAGAAATGATGTAAATATTGGCTGACAGTGTCATAGCAGCAAATCTGTGCAGATACTGGCCGCACTGAAGAGTCTGCTGTGTCTGCGCTAATAGAAGCAGGATATTGTTCCTTTTCCAGCCCCATGCAAGTGGTGGGAGTAATGCTCCACTGCACCCAGGGAAATCACACATTATTGTTGGACACGGTCAGAACAGCATGTATGGAATGTAAATTGAATTAATTTTGATGTCATGATAGTTGATGTGATAACGCTCTCCGATACCGAAACATGAAGCTCAAGTCTGAGAAACAGATTCAAGAACAGGCTTTGTGTCAGAAAAGTGACACCTCTGACTTTAAAAAAAGAGAAATTCATGGATTCTTGAGTTGATCAGCATAAAAGATCTTTGGATCAAAGTCAGGTTTAGATTAGGATCAAACCAGTGACATGCTCAAGTGCCAAAGGCTGGACAAGTCCTGGCTTTGGAGAGGTTGGAGGCTGGCACCCTGGTGAAGTCAGTAGTGCTTTGGGAACACTCACTCACTTTGGCCAAAGGGCTGGAGGTTGCTCGCCCTCAGGGCAGACCGTGACCCTTCTCTCTGCAGAGCCGACCCGCGCTGAGCCGAGCTAAACCACAGCTCAGTGTCACAGCTCCTCGTTCCCGCAGCTGTTCTTGGTAAAGGTAAATTTTCCGTGGATCTGTTTCTCAGTCCCACCACAGAGTGGCACTGCGGCAATTGCCATCCATTCCCGAGGAAGAACTGGTGACGCTTCCTTGCACTTGAGTGAGCCGTTTGGACAGGAGTTTTCCTGCCTCATTTCCGTGGCAAAAACCTCTTGCATAATTTCTGCTTAGTCCTTCTCCCAACTTCTGGCTAAACTGAACTAACAAAAAGCAAAATTATCTATTTGCTTCAGCAGAAACACAAAGTATCAGAGACACCAGTTGAAGGGAAACACAACTCAGGGAGGAAACCAGGAAGAGAGAGAGTCCTGCAAAATGTCAAGCACTTTCTTCCTCTGAAGACTGAATGGCTTGGGCCCACTGAAACTCTTGAAAAGATCTCCATTAATGTTAGTGCCAGATAAAGCCGTATATAGTGATATATATTTTATTTCTATAATGATACCTTTGTTTTCATTCCTCTCCAGTTTCAAGGCTATAATCGAGCTGTCTGCTGGCCAGCAGTCCCAGGTTTATGGCAGTTTAGAGCCAATGATACTTCCCTGGGGAATTTACCCCCTTGCAGCTATCCTCACAGAGGCCAGCTCCCCCGCCTGCACGCAGACACGCTGTGTTGCCACAGCAAGGATTATCTTTTTGGCTTGGCTCGGCTCACACTGCTGCCTCCCGTACTATGGATAGCTGGAGATAGAGCTGGCTCTAGCAGTCCTGCCCGGGCAGCTGGCAAACCTTCCCTACCAGCCTGCAGTCTCCCTCTCATCGCAGGACTGGTTTGGGATGATTTGTTGCCACAGCTACCCCATCTGGCAGCTGGAGCCAGTTCCCCTCACGGTGTGGGCTTGGCTTGGGGACCCCAGCCAGGCAAAGTCGTGCTCCCAGACCTAATCCCTCTGCAGTCACCAGGAAATACCCCCTGACTGGGGGGGAAAGCAATGGAGTGAGAGCTAAAGGAACTAACAAGGGAATGGAGAAAAGGGGTGGAAAGGGGAAGCCAGGCTTGGGAAACTCTTACTATTGGAAATGGTCTAAAATTAGTGTGAGACTGAGAGAATGAAGGAACCAACAGAGCTCATCAACAAAGTGCCACAGATTTCATGCCACATCACATTCTTCTAATGTGTCAGCTTGCCCTGAACAATGTGAGCTCATCTTTGAATTCATCTGGGGTGCAGCACATCAAAACGGCCCAAGTGTTGGAGAGAGAAGATGCCTTGCGTGGGCTCACCCTCCCATGCTGCAGTTGGAATGTAGAGACACAAACAGAGCCATCTCGGTATGAATGAGTCCTAAGCTGGAAACCAAAAGGGCCGATAACCAGGAAAGGAGGACAGGGAAGCAGACTGTTATTTCTGAGGTCTCTCAGGCAAGAGCAAAGCAGCGCTGCATGTTGCACCTATTTCATTCCGTCAGACACGTCTGTGGCATGGACACCACTGCACTACAGAAAAACCAAGTAATGAGTGAGCCAAATAGATCTGTTTCTTGGCAGGTGTTTTGCCATGCTGGGTTTTCATGTGAAATTCAGGGTCTGTGGAGTCAAGCAAACCTTAAACCTGCTCTTCACTAGCCTGCCTCCTTCCACACCGGCCCTCTTTTGGTTAGAGAAGCGGGGAGGGAACTGTGGCTCCTGGGGGCCCTCCCTCATCACCCAGCACACGCTGACTTTTGGATGTCTCGTTTGTAGCTACCAACCTTTGCCTCCCAACTGGGGAAGATGTTCCATGGTTCTACGGCTCTATGTCCTCTGAAATTCTTGCAGTTGGAAGTGCAATAAAATGCAAAGAGCTTCAGGAACTGAATGGGATCATCTGGTGCTGGGGAAGGGGAGCTGGGAATAGCACCCATGGGAACAGAGCCCTCTCCACCAGCAGCTGGTTCTGGCATGACCTGCCCAAGACTGGGTGTCCTGCGGGACAAGCACAGGAAGAGATTATTTCTGTTCCACCTTCTCTTGCCAACGTGGAGATTAGCTCTTTAAAACTTAACTCAGGCTGTCTCAGATCCTTCTGGAGTGGGCTGTGCCATCTCTTGGTAGCAGAAGGGAGATGGGACCAGACATTGAACGGAGCGGGGAAGAGGTGCCAGAGCAAACATCCATCGGTGAATAATCCCTGTGCCCCAGTGCCACATGCTCAGAGGCTGGGACACTGGAATGGCTCAAGGCCTGACACACTGCGTTCACGAGGCTTTTTGGTGATGCTGTAAAGAACAAGGGATGTTGGGGTCCTTCTCTTGGTGCACCTCAAGGGCAGTTGTGCCTGTGACAGTCCAGCAGCCAAGGTGCTGTCAAACCAATGCGGCAGGGAAAAACTTCCAGACACTCTGGGCAAGTGCAGGCAGCAGGGACAGAGCCCCGGGGAGCTCAGGACAGGAGATGAGAAAGGGAAGAGGAGCTTTGGGGAAGCTCTGAGCTGACATCAAAAGCTGCTGTCATTCAACATGCTTCAAAGCTATTGGTGTTCTCTTAGTTTTTAATTGGAATGAAAAAAACCATGTTATTTTTGCTTGCTATTGCTTTGTTACACTTGCCATCTAACTTGATTCATGGTAATCCTCTTACCACAGCCATCTGCCAATTTGCAGTCAATTACTCAGACGTGCTGAGCCTCTCTGGTTGCACCAGAATGTTAATCTGAAGCACCTCGCCTACTTCCCATCCATCCCAGCCGTGTGTGCCCTTCCCTGTCACTGCTGAACAGTTCCCAACATGGACCAAAACTGGACAAGGCTTTGCTTTTCAAGTATCAAGAATGATTTATCCTTCCATTCTCAGTAATTAAGCAGATCTTGGCATGTATTATTCTGATTTTCCAGCTGAGGTTAAATGTATTTTTAGATGCAACACATTCTACATTTCTGTAAATGTGTGTTCTCTTGCTTTATTTGTTTTCTCCATATCATTACAGAGCATGATAGATTTCCAAAGCTTTGAAGACAAAAATGAATAATGCTCTGGATGTTTAAACTCAATTTACTCTTCAGGAAGTTATTGAGCATGCAGATCCACTCCTTGAAGTTCAGGACCACCTGTGTCTCCCTCATTTAGAGAGACAGCATAGTACTTGCATCCCTAGAGGAGTGGGAAAGGGCTTTTTTGGTCATGTTTTTGTCATCAGCAGTTGAAGACATTTGGGAATTGCATGAACCTGCTGAAGAAAACAAGGAGTTTTCTCATGTCAAAACATGGCCAGACTTTGCTGCTGCTGCTGAAGCCAGTGGATTCCACGTGAAGGTGCCTTCAGAGCTGGAGTGGTGAGGGCTGCCCTGTGCAGCAGGGAGCCAAGAGCAGGGCTGACATCTGGGGCTGAGCTGGGCCAGCAAACTCATATTGGAATATCTTTCTGCATTCCTGCAGAACCAGCAAACAAGGAGAGCTGTGATTCAGGGACTCGGCCCTGTGGAGCACACATCCACCTCTCGGTTTAGCTTTTGGATTGAAACCGTTTTGGTGGTGCAAAACAGACTGGCTTAGTCCTCAGGCACTACTGAAACTCCAAGGACAGTGGAATAAACCCATCCTCAGCTACGTCCCCAGTCCAGCCTGCACAGAGGAGTGCTTGGGCATCCAAAGGGAGCAGGCAGCTCTGGCCCAGCACATAGGATAAACTGGAGTAATTGGTTACGTGTTGGTGTGTTGTTCCAATGACGAGTGATTTCTGTTCCAAGCACTATCCAGAGATGCTGCCTGAGACAGGGAGGTGGGACTAACCCTTAGCAGCCTCCCACCAGCTTTGGCCAGGGAGTTCTATTCCCAAAAGCATTCCACCCATAATGAAGCCACTGCTAACCTCAAGCAAATCAAATGGAGCGGGCAGGAGCGCCCAAGAGGCTGCGCAGGAGCTGCTGCCCAGCTTCAATTCAGGAGGGGATTATTGACACATCAGGGCTGCCTAAATGGCTTAACAGGCCTAAGGCCACACAACCCTCCTGCTCCTGGGAACGCTCCGAGTCCTACACAGATGCGCACTGCGGGACTGTCAGGGTCAGCGGGGGAATAAAGGAAACAGCACATGCTTTCCAGCTGGCATATTTAAATGCTCTTCATCTTCCTCTGAGCCGCATGCAGGTTAACTTCAGCTGAAGACAGATCTCTCATCCAAATGCTGCTCCAGATAACATGAAGCCATTATATTTACCCTGCCATGAGCCTAAACAAGGGAATAATCTTAAAATGCCATGTCTGCAATTGGGACTTAAACATGTTAACTTTAAATACAGAAACAAGGCACAAAGTTTGAACCTGCTGCCTTAGTCTAATGACAGCCTTCCTTAAAGAAGCTTCCCAGAGCCTCGAGGGGTGACACCTCAGGGACCAGCTGGCCCAGGTCATGCTGTCTGTGACCTGCTACTCACGAAGCTGCTCAGAAATGAGCTGGCTGCAAAGCCAAGTGCCACATACAGACGATGTGGTAACCACATAGCAGACAAGACTAATACAGACAGAGAAAGTTCACATCCTCAGTTGCCACAGGCTCCCCACACTTTGAAGAGGAAACAGAGTGGACCTTACAGCCATTCTGCCCCATTTTTGGTGGAGCTATGGTCTGGTCATGGTGATTCCTGTGCACAGGGGAACAACCAGAGCTTTGAGAACCTGCTCTGTGTTCCTCGGGCTCACAGAACTCATGTACCTAAACTTTAAATGAGCCTTTCTGGATGGGAAAGGGAAAGGAAAAACTGTATTTGTAATCAAATTAACATTAATCTCCAAATCCAAATTGCCAGCAAAATATTTTGGAATGACTCTTCAGTGGCAATTGAATGTCCCAGGGGAATGAGGTATTCAGATTGCTGAGTGACACATGAGGCTTTATCATAACAATATCTGGAATAACAATTGCTGTCATGTTGGCCATAAAGAAACACTAAACACAGGAGGAAAAGCCCAGTGAATTTCGAGAAGACTTGACCATCTGACTTTTCGTTTCTCCACCTATAACCTCATGTCCCCAGGAAACCCAGATTTTGCAAGTAGCTCATTTTACTAGAGAAACAGCCTGCCACCATGAAATGCACTGTTCATTAAATGTCTTCATCAGTGCTCAGTGAAATCAAAGACAGAATTCCCACTGACTTCAGTGGACAGGATCATGCTCCACAGCCTGATCCAAAGACAACAAAAGCCAAGAGAAGGCACTTATTGATTTCAGCAGACTTCAGGTCAGTCAGGATCTCAGCCATTCATCACTGCACATAAGGGAGTTCTGCTATTAAAATGGAAATGAAATATCATCCCCCTATATTATCAGGGGGAAGTCATAGCATAATTGATGAAAAGACAAGTCAGAAAAATTATGTTGTCTTTCAGTGAGGAGGAATGTTATCTTGGAAACCAAAACTCCAACATGAAACATCCATGAGCAAAGCACTTGAAAAGAAACTCGATACTAATCGTATGCTAAAGAGAAACAGCAATAAAGACCAACCCCCTCCTTGCTGACTCAGATAGGAACCTGTGGTGAGGATGCCACAGTATTATTTATTTCATGCTTAACTGCGATGTAGAGTTGTCACCTAAATAAGCATCTTCTAAGCAACTGACTGCCTCTGCACTCAAGTGCTTTGTTGGAGGAATGGCTGAATAATTAATTCCAGAACCAGAGGTACTACAGTATGAAAGGAGCTGCAATAGGAAGAATGAAGAGCTAGGTAATGAGCAGAAATACGGGGCTACATCTCAGCACTTCACTTTTTCTTCTATTGTATTTTCTATCATATTTTATCAAATATAATACAAATTTTAACTTATCCTACAGCTCTTCATAAAGGACCAGTATAATGTAATATGGACTCTGTCTAACTTAGTCACAAAGGGGAGGGACTCTTGAATCTGCAGCATTTGCCCCTCGACAATACTGTTGTGTTTGCAGCTCCATGTCCACCACTCCCCGGTCACTGATGTCCAGGTGGCTGGGGCAGCAAATCACGGAGGTTTTAAAAGGAACCAGCACAGAAAACAAATTTCTCACCAAAATTATTTGGTACTGTGAACTTGTGCTCTTTAACTGCTATGCAGGTAAACCTTTTGTCAATGTCCTGTCAAATCCTGGGTGGGACTGCGAGAGGCAAACCCTGCGCTGCTGTCACTGTACCAGGCTCAGCCCGTCTCATTTTGGGGTATTTGCATTCTAACTCGGCCCAAACGCACCCACAGGTCCACCACACCAAAAGCCCATGTTCTGATCCGTGGCTGGGGGACACAGATCTCCACAAAAACATGCACTCCATGCCTTCTTCACATGGGGACGCATTGACAGAGCCACAAGAGAGAGAGGCAGCAAAACTGCTGCAGAAGCTGATCTGCCTGACCAGCACAGACCACAGACAAGAGCTCGCAGCTAATGGAGAAGTTCATTAGCAACAGGAACTGGGTTAGATTAATTTCTTCATAACACTGATTGACTCAGACAGCACATTTCACTAGCATTTATGCTGCAGGGAAACATAATTATGATTTCCCTGAGTGACAGGATAAGATGACACAAAACATGTAATCAAATTTTGAAAGGGCAAATTAATCCTGTAATTGTTTGATAATTCCTTGCCAGTGTTATTCGAGCTATTCAATATATCCAATGAAATGAAGATCTGAAGTTGCATCAATAAACACCATTCACAGGACATTCTTGCATTTCATATATCACTGTTTCCACTGCTTGCAAATGATAACCTGGAGCTGTAGATGGCTGGTTCCGAGTGTCCCTGCCGTGAACTTGGCCTGGGTTTGCTGCCATGGAAATAGTCACCTGCCAGACACTGTCTCAGATGCCCCAGGGCAGCCTTCTGATGTGCTCTGTGCTACCAAAGCTTTTACTCCACTACGGCCTCTGTGTGTTTGGCTCTGACATTGATTAGAGGCACAACTTTGTCACAGTTCAGCAGCAGAAGGGACTCCTGATTCTTAGAGCTGAAGGTATTTTCTGCCAAGTGGCTCAAAGGAGGATGTGGCTGAGTGGCAGAAGTTCAGACGCGAGTGTCCTCTCACGGTGCAGACAGACGTGTCTTCTCACTGCTTTGATTTGTAACAAAAGCATTTGTGACTACAGGAGAGGGATGAAGAGAAACCTAAATGCTGGCAGGATTTAACAAGCTTTGAGAGCACAAACGAGCACATGGTTCTCACTGTGCACCGGGGAAGGACGGCTGCAGAGAGAGCTTTCTGCTACAACCCTTGTCCTACACACATTAAACTCAGTCCCTGTCATCGCCAAAGAGGAGATGAGAGACAGGGCCGTGCAAACTGCATGGGCCATTTGTTATGGTCTGAGCTGCACACAACAGTGGTTCTCCTTTGGCTGTGGTTCAGTTTTAATGCAAAATGAGAATTTTTGGAAGACAACTACAGAATAATTGATCAGGTTAATGTCTCCAAGGGCAATTCATGCCTGATGGCAGATGTCGGGTCAGACTGGCCCCAGCTGAGGCAGAACAAAGCCAGCAGAGATGCCCGGAGGAGGCAGCCGTGGCTAAGGGTTCCCTTTGTGCCGACTCTGCCCACCTGCTCCCCGATCCAGGGGCACAGCCGGGGCCCTGGGGAGCCGGGAGAGCCGGGCGGGGCTGGGCAGGAGCAGCACCTTCACCCGCCTCCCAGCTGGCGCAGCGCCCCGCGGCTCAGCCACCCTGTCCTGGCTGCTCCCTCCAGCCCCAGCGCTGGGAATCTGTGCCAGTGCATCCCAGGATCCCTACAGCTCTGCACACACCTGCAAAGTGCTGCTCAGCTCCCTGTTTGGATGAGTATTTACATGCTGCTGCTAAAAATCATCACTCTGGGTTTTGTTAGTTTTACATTTAAGACTTAAAACACTCTAAAATGCCTGCGAACTCTGCATGTAGCTCCCAGACTCAGAGCAGTTCTGTGTGATGGTGACTGAAAACTGTCCAGATCTCAAGGGTTTGAGTATTTCTGACCTGGTGAAATGAAATTTTTGCTTGCATTAATTTTGAAGAGATCTTTCTAGATGAAACTGAAATTCTATGTGAACATGATGAGTTACACACTTCCCAGTACAGATCTATCTGGATCCTTGAGGCCGGCCTTATGGTCATCATGGGTTGCAGGTGATTAACATGCAAACTTCCTAATTCTGCTTTGAAAAGCCATCACAGGAATCATGTGCTACAGAATATATAATGATTTATTTAGTCCCTCAAGTTCTTTATGTATGTGAGCCAATGGAAGATGGAATAGAGGGTTCCATAGTATGAATGGACTAAATAAAATGTAAATTGACTTTACTAAATTAAAAAAAAAAGTCGTGTGATTCTCGGATGAATGTATGATTCTCATTAACATTGCAATAATAATAAATTAAATCCAGGCAGAGCTAGACAATGGCTGGAGAGGGGGATGTGGAGATGAGGCTGAGGCAGAGCTGGCAGCCCTTCCTCCTCCCAGGAAACCATCTCTGGAAGTGAGTGAATTTAAAGTCGGAACAGGCAGATAATGCAGGTGTACCCAATGATTTCTGCCCTCTCGACGGAGACCACTTTCTCCAACCCACAGATTCTCTCCCACCAAAAGCTTTTCTTCTCTGGCAGATGTTGAGCAGATGTTTTTTATTATAAACAGATGGGAAAGATTTTTCAATTACCAATTATTCAAAGTAACAAAGAGGGACTAATTAGACTGTTGCCTAATTTAGAGATGATATTGAAACAATATTTATGTACATTAAAAATACCATTAAAATAATATTATCAATCTGGATTATATTAAAATTATCACTCTATTTGTCATATTTGAAATGTTATCCTATTCCAGTCCAATCCAAGAGTCTGGACCTGTCATCTGGACCTATTTGAAGTAGAGTGGAGTTGCAGATTTTAAAGGCATCCCACCACTCTGATCTACAATTTCAGCTTCTGCAGGAGGGTCTGTGAGGCAGCACAGCCAATAAACTGCATTTTCAGCACCACTGCCTACAGTAATCAATATTAATTACATACAATTTTTGAATTTATTTTAATAAGCACAGACTTGAGTGAGAAGAAGAGAGAGAGAGAGAGGAGAAAAGGTCACAAAGCAATTAGAAAATGTCAGTCAAGAGGGAACTCCCTGTACCTTGTTGAGATTACCCAAGACACTCACAAGGTCATAGAGAAGGAAGCCAGAATTATCCAGTTAGAAAAATTCAAATGTTCTGAGTTTTCTTCGCGTTGCCTCTTTCAGACGTGCTAAATCTCAGGGTCACGTTGGTCTAACGCTAAATGAAGCCTTTGTTTGTTCATTGACCTTGGTGATGGAGTGAAGAAAGACAATGGCTTTTCTAGCAGCAGTGGTACTTCTATTTTACCTGCACAGTCCCCAAACAGCTCAGTGATTCTATAGAGCTTAGCCTACAGCACTGCTTTTTCAAGCTTCTCCAAAGAAAATCTTCCTTCTTACAAAATAACCCTCCGACCTGGATAACACTCAGAAGGATGAAGAACTAAAGCTTGTTCAGAAGCTACATCAATAGCAGGGGATTAATTTTACTTTCAGGTTTGCCATTCTTGCATCTGTTATTGTTTGGAATATTCTGAAGAGCGGGAAGAAAAAAGGTGGTACATTTCCCTGTAACCTCTTGACTAACTCTCCTGTTACCAGAACACCATTCAGTTATTTCAGTACTGCTGAAGTCCTGTAAGGTTTTTACAGGCATTGAAAATCCCGTGTATTCTCCCTCCCCCCAGTCACTGGTGGGAGCAAAAGCTTTGTGTGACCAAAGGAAATCACAGAAAGGGACCAATCGTTCAGTGCCTGACCATTCCCATCAGTGCCTCCGGCAACTGTACTTGTTTGATTTTCAGCAGATTTCTTTTTCAAATAGTAAAATAAGAACAGATTTTCTTCTTAATTCCTGTTTGATTGCAGAGGGAATTCGTGTCAAAGGATATTCCTGGAGATTCAAATGAGCTGTTAGAAATGATGTCTCCTAAAGTGTTTAGAAAACATACAAACAATGTGCATTCTTTGGGATTCTTTGTCAGGGCAGATGCAACAATAGACCTCAGGAAAGATGAGCAGATGTTATTCTGCACACTCTTCATTTCAGAGGCTTTAGAAATTCATGAGGTCTTTTGTAGGTTTTGTGAATCTTCTAATAACAGTGCAGCTGTTCCATTCAGAACCCAAACTTGTCTTCAGACATTTACTTGCATCTGCAGATGTCGAAGGAATGGCCACATTTGACAGGTTTGCAAGATATTCTCTCCAAAGGCAACCAGGCAGTGCCTGTGAACTCTGTGTCTTTCCCTCCTCCCATGCCCTGGATTCTGCTGTTCCATGGCTGGAATCCTTTGGTAATTCAGTGTTGCATTGCCTCCATCCCTTTGACGTAGAGATCTCAAAGACAATTCAACTTTCTTAGAATATTTCCACTTTCTACGTGGGCAGCATTATGATTATTTTCCAATTTTATGAAAATAACCATTGAAGCTGTCAACAACAGCACAGAAACTCATGTATTGCCACACACGACTGTTCTCATTACATTCTGGTCAGGCAAGACAAATCACATTGCAGATGGTTTCACTGGAAAACGTGGATTTGATCAAGAAATGCACTGTGCTGAAGCTGACTGGATTGCTCAGAGCCAAGCTGTTTTACACCAACCCTCCTCTGCAGAGCCACCATCCCTTCTGGGTTGTGAGTGTCCAGATGGAATATTCAGATCTTTGCTCATTCTGCATTTTTGTTGTCTCACCTTGCATTCACTTTAAATTCACTGACTGGTTTATTTAGCTCTTTATTCTCCTGCTAACCTTGAAAAATGTTGCCTACTCTTATTCATGTAGTAGCTGCTGTAGCAATTGGATGGCCCCCAGAAGAAAAACAGACATTTTCAATATTGTGCTTGGCTCCTCTCCAAAGGTAGAATAGTACCTCACAAGCTTCTGTCTCTGCTCTATGGCTTGAAAATACCCTTCAGTTGCCTCTAGTGTTCCCTGAAGGTGGCCAGTTGTCCCTCTGGATGCAAAGCATCAGAGTGGTCATTCATCCAACACAGGAACCACGCAACAGAATTCCTTTGGTTCGTGGTAGTATCAGTTTACTTTAACAACAGTAACATCTATAGAACCAAAAATATTTACAGTTTGCACCCAGTGTATTTATTCCTCAAATGAGAACTTATCTGCCATTTGTGTTAAGTACTGGCAGTAGCAGTATACAGGTAAGTACTCACTAATAAGTGTGAACTGAATTCCTGAGCACAGAAGAGAGACGGAAGAAAACACACAGTTCGCTTAACAGGAAGAGTTGCTTTCAGGAAAATGTTGTGAGGTGAAACAGGCTTGGTTTTACCGTGAAAAACAAAATGACTTCACTTGAAATAAGACCAGAACTAATGCTGTAATTACTGGCCTGTGGCAGCACTGAAGTCTGTGGAGAGCATCAAACTTGGGATGGGGTTAAGGTGATCTCAGCTCAAAGGAGGAAGAGACCCTAAGGATGGAATGTGCCACAGAGCAATTCAGACAGTGTTTGGGCAGGTCCTGACAGAATTTGACTGTACAGACAAAAGCACCGAGTGTCAGTGAGTGAGAAATCTCACCGTGGATTTCCCCAGTAACCTTACTTTTCCTGGAATTAAAAACCAGGGCAGCAAGAGCACAGAGGAAGCCCTGGTTCCTGTGCCTCCCGGAGAAGGAAGCTTGGTCAGCCTGATGATTAAAAATAGAAGAAAGAAGTAGAACAACAGAAAAAGAACATGAGCTGGGACTTCAGCTGGGGCCTGATCAAAGAGCTGAACTGAGTCTGGGGGCTGTCAGAGGGCAGATCCCCACTCTTCCTTCCTTCCTGCCTCCCAGTGAGTCAGAGATGATTCCCACTCTGTGACATTCTCCCACCTTGCTGTCCCGTGGGGGGTTGTTTTTGCGGTAGTGAGTTATCCATTAAAGATCAGGAAAAGCCAAGCTGCTCCGCAGGGAGGTGACACTGCAGGTCACAGCTACCCCTGTGCAGCCTCAGCTCTGCTTTCAGCTTGTCACAAAGGTCCCTGTGCAGAGTCCACTGAGGACACGATGTCCCAACAAGCACCGCAGCTACAGAGATCCAGAGGAAATGTGCTAAAGGAATGAGAGGAAATCTGACAGCTAATACTTCCTATTTTCCTAGATCTTCTACCCAGAGGAGCGAGCTGCCAGGTGGCATATTGGACTGTATTCCCAGCCGGAAATAGACTGACATGCTGCTATTCTGTGTTTCCCTGAATCCCGATGGATACTAGCTGAAATGGTAACTATTCTGATTAACATTCACTTCACGATTACAGGATAAAGGAAAACAGCTTTTCTTTCTCCTCTAAAGACAGTCCCTTTGCATTAGAGTTTGGGATGTCCATATGTTTTCCAAACTCAGGCTGGATATGGAATTGCTGGTAATAGCTTTTATATATAATTATTTGAAGATACTTAGGTTAATGAAATTATTTTGAAGAGATATCCAGAGTTTGCCAGAGATATCTGCCTGTGTCACTGAGGTGGGAGATGAACAGCTGAGCTGCCTCCTGGCAGGTCCCATGTAGAGACCAGGAATTTGAGGAATGACACAAGTAATGGGTTTTAGTGATCAGAAATTTGTAACGGCTTTTGTGCACTTCTGGGCCCCTTTCCTTTACATGCCACCATCACCACACACTTTGCAGCACTTGGAGAGGACAAAGTAAATACGTGAGCTTTCTGTTAAATCCTGAACGTGAGGGAATGAGCAGGAATGGGAGGCAGAGCTGGTGCTCTCCTGCAGATCTACACTTGCTCCCTACCTCCTCGGCCCTGGTGTGGCTGACACACTCCTGTCTGCAACTGCTTCCTCCAGACACTCCAGGAAGTTCAGTGCTTGGAAAGAGAGTGGTACTAGAGATGCTGTGACTCTCTTTCTTCAAATACGCTGGAAAATACCTCACAGACATTCCTCTCTGGATGCAGAACGGGACCCAGCATGGATTACTCTGTTGTGTGTGTGCAACTCTTGAACTGGCAATATAATTTAAAGGAAAATCTGAAGGCATCTCCAGGCAGTAAAAGGATGGTTCTCCATAAGATGGGCTGGCAGTGTTTCAGTGATAATATAAGGAGATTAATATCACCAAGAGGTTACACATTCAGCCTCTGACCCAAGTGAAACTGCCAGTATTTGATGAGAACACCAGAAGCAGAAAGCTGTCAGCCAATCTATCACCAAAACAAGCAGAAACCACATCAGGCTAGTTTTAAAATATCAAGGCCCCTTAAAAACAATCTCCCAAATCTGAAGCCAATGAAGAAGAACTGCCCAGCTGGGGCAGTTCAGTTCCCGCAGCTGTGGCAGGCGAGCGCTGGCCGAAGCCCTGACAATGACTAGGGTCCCCTCTTACCAGAAACAGATGCTACCGCTGCCTGCCTGGGGGAAGCCAGACAAGAGAAAGGGAAATCGCAAAAATGCCTTTACTTGTATAAAAAAAAACAGGAAACTTCACCTTTATGCTTCCAGTGCTTATTTTTTCTTTCTAAGAATTAAACCCTTGATATACTAATGAAAGGCCTGAAAATGTTTGTAGCTTCAAAGGGCTTTGTCCAGACTTTATTTCGGTGTAATAAGTACTGGCAAAGCTACTCTATAATTTTGATTAAAAAAAATAAATCTATAAATAAGCAAGTGTGGTTGATGAAGCAAAACTGCGTTTCCAGCAGAGGCATACGCTCAACCACAGAATAATAAAGAAACAAAAGACTTGATCCAGAACTTTCCAAAACATGTTGTCATTGTGCCTAGGGGCTTCAGCTGCTGGCTCCAGTCCTCTTCCCTTTGCAGCCAGCTCCAGAGGAACTCCCCTCTCCAGTGCAATCAAACCCAGATTGACTGGTTTTTGGAAGGGACTTATTTTTATCGTTCCCTTTCATTTCAGGCATTTCCCCAATCCCAGACTCCCCGTCTCTCCCAGCCGGCCCCAGAGGAAGGCCCTGTCCTGCCTGGGCTGGGCACAGTCTCTGCCCGGGATAGGAGCCACAGCTGCTGTTCCACACACTATTTTTAGATTCAACATTTTCTTGAGAAAACGCCTGAAGGACTCATTAAGGCGGCTTTTCCTCTCTGATCCATGCTGCCACATGGGATACAGCTGGAGCGGGTATCCTCAGAGAGTAGGGCTCCATCCAGTGTCTGCCGGATGAGTTACTGAAAGCTCCGCTTACATTTATAAATTAAACTTCAGAGACTGTGCTTCCACTCCAAAGGAAAGTCATACTCCTCAGTAACAGAACCAGTAGTAACAACTGGAACAGAATTCTCAGCACAGTTCTCGGCTGGTTGGCTGACAGGCAAACATCCTGGGGTGCTTCCAGCCCTTCCAGACCTGACTTCATTCAGACAGGGCTGGAGAGAGAATGTGATGCTGTTACGAGCAATAGGTGATCAGATATTTTCAAGATGAGCCTTTCAAAAATAGAGCACAGTGACATTCTAAGGTTTGAATTGTTGGATTTTTTGGCAAAAGATGCCTTTTGAGCTTATCAGACCCAGGATTTTACCCTGTTGCTTTAAACAAGTGAGTCTAAGCATAAGGACGTGCGCAGCATTGTTAAGCACAGCCTCCAGGGTTCCTACTGTCCCATGAAAAATACTCCTTGGTGTTTTGGTATCTAAAAGCTTGTTTCTGGAGTGAATATTGGGATGTTCTAAACCACACTCCAATACAATCAGGTATGTCCCGGTCTGAAAACGCTGCTGTCAACAGATTAAAACTGGATAAGTGCATTTATCTACATGAAAAATTGCCCTTTAATCTTAGCTCCACCCTGTAAAATGTAGGTTGCATCTTAAGCTGTTCTGTGCTGTCGGAATAGGTGAAAGGAATCTCCTTTGTACTCCTCATCTCTCACGCACAGAGCATTATCACATGCAATTAGGTGTGACATTTGGGTAAATATTGCTTGTGTTAACAGCCAAAGCACCCAGGAGGCAGCGATCAGCGAGCAGGGAAAGGAAGGGGAACAAAGCCCTGCCGAGGCAGTTTTGAGCTGGCAAAAGAAACACACAAGTCTGTGGATTATCATTTTCACCTCCACCCAGACTAAATTCCCGATATGTTGTTGGTTGTACTTACTCACTTTCTATGAGTATTACTCTTCATATTCAGCATTAACCTGAATTCTCAGGCATCTTATAAAACCCCAGCTACTTCCTGCATTTAATATCCTGATTTTCTTAATTTGTATGTGCAAAATACTCATATTCGCCGATTTTATTTAACACTGAACAGTGCAATACTACAGAGGGGCTGAGAATGGGGATGTTTCTGTTAAAAGTATGCACGGAGACAAAACAAAAATGCAAAACTAATACCTGTATCAACAGATTTGCTGCTAGGCACCATACTGGTTTAAAGGTTGTGCACTCTGACACCATCGTTCTGTCACCAAGGGCTGGACTGTAAACCCTTCATGCTTGCTGGGAATTCACACCCTGGGGATTTTCTGCCATTAATTACAGTCGGGTTCCTCAGCACCGATGCTCCAGGCAGCGGCTGTGCTCAGACCTAGGTTACTGGGGCTCGGCTCTAAGGTCTTTTCAAAGAACAAAAGATACAGGTTGCAGTCAATTCCAAACTAAAAACTGCTTTAGTTTATCTTTAAAAGTGACACAATGAAAGAATATTTTATCTGCACATTAAGAAAATGTCCAAACATTCCCCAAAGGTATCCAAATTACCCTGTATATGAATGATCTGCTGTTTTGGTTGCTCAGGGTTTGTATTGTGAAACCACAGGAGATTTGAGACTGAACAATTTAAATGCCCCGTTCAGTGCTTCCAGAGCAGAGACTGCTGGAGCTGCGGAGCCCAGCCATCGTGGCTGGGTCACCTGCTGAGTGTGGCCCAGGAAGCCAAGCCACTCCTTTCCAATGGCCAATTTGCAAAGCTGTGCTCATCTGTACAAAGGGCTGAACTATTTTTTTCTTTTGTGGCCTCCAGATGTTTTGGGGTAAGTTTTGAACACTACATATTGCATCCATATTTATATTTTAAAATAAAACTTCTTGCTGGCTGCTGGAGATGATTAACAGTGTGTAAACACTGCAAATTGCTAGACACTGGGCTTTCATTTTTCATTCTGGTCAGTCTTGCATAAACTTTGCTTTTAGCTTTGCTTTAATCAGTTAGTAATTTGATTTTTTTTCTATTCACAAAAGGGAGCTCCAGTACCACCACCACCACCACCTTTAGCTCCAATTGCTGAGATGTCACACCATCACAGAGAAGACCTGGTGTTAGAACACGTAAGTTCCATACATATTATCACATTCATAAACTGCAGGTGTTTAAAAGCCATAAGCTTTTTTCCTGTTAAACCTGGCCTTTTGGATGTGGGGAGCAATGGACACTGCAAGCTGGTCACACTGATGCCCAGGCATACTTCAAGGCATCAACACCATAGTTTCATGTCAGGGCTGAGGGCACTGGGATGAATCTCCCTGGAAAGTGCACATGCATTTTCAAAATGCTGTTCTTGGGATCCTTCACCAAAGATTCTTAAAAAACCTGATCTTCATGCAAGAAGACAAAATGTAAAAAATTTTTAACTCTTGCTTTTCACTTTAGAGAAAACTGTATCCAAAGGTGGAAGCAAGCACAGAGCTATTTCCTTTCAGAGAAATTGTTCCTAGCGGCTTTCACATTGCAGAATCCTTAATGGCCATTTCATGGGCTTGCAACAGTGAATGAGCTTAGGATTGAGACATCATTTCATTTTATACCAAACTCCTGGTTATTGCCAGTTTTCACAAGTGTCTTGAGATTTTTCCGAACTCTCAGAGTGGGAGTAAAAGCCTCATTTTCTGCAAACACCTGAAGAAGTTCTTGCAGAGTTCCACCGAGCAGCCACGGGTAACATGAACTCCCCTTTTCAGCCAATTTGTCTCTGTCTAAAAACTCGCATGTGCAAACCTCGTCCGTGGCACAGCTCCAGCACCATCTGCTCCCATGTCTCCAGAGCACAGGCAGCGAGGAGCTCTGACAACTGAGGCTGGAACATACGGAGTGTTTATAGCACAGAGTCACTGCACACGAGTAGGCCTTGAAGGAGGGTGAGATGGTTTGCACTGTCCTTTCACATCCATTTTAGTATTTTCTGCTGTTTTGGTTGAGTACATTGGCTGTTGAGTTTAAAATTTGGCAAAAAGAAAATAATTCCTTGATGTTTGTCTAAAAAAACAACCCACGTGTTTTCAAGCTTCCACTTTGTGTGGAAAAAGACAAACAGGGTAACAGAACTACTATTTTTAATGCTTGAATATGTACGTCAAATTATTTTGGTACAGGAAATCATTTGAAGAGTTACAGAACATTCGGATTGTGCAGAATGGAGCTCTCCTGCCCTAGCTGTGGCTCTGCCTTTAGCAGAGGAAAGGGGTGGACTGTCTCTGTATGGACACCTTGCTGTGCATTCTCTGGAATCCCATCACGGAGATCACTGCTGCGCACAGGAGGGAGCTCCGGAGTCACCCTTGGGCAAGGCAAGGCCAGCTGAGCTGCTCATTCTCCTGTGGTAGCTGCCAGAGACATAAACAACAAATAAAGCACTCCCTGTCCCTTATCATGTGCCCAACTCATGAGTCCAGCCCTGCCCTCCCAGACGACAGCCATGGAAAATACGGATGATGCATGACAAACTATAGTTCTGCCTTGCTTGGCGCCCTACTGAAGGCCAACATTTGTTCTTGAACAACCACTCAAATACCACATTTAAGATCATGAGAGTGGAAGAACGCTCTTAATGTGAGACAGATCCATTCTATTCACTCTTTCAGAGCTTCCTCCACAGCATTTTTTGACTGTGAAAAAAACATTGCCGGGATTCTCCCAGAAAACATATGACCTCCAATAGTAAAAGGGTTGTTTGGAGAAAGACGTTATTTCTGCAGTGGCCATCAGTTGTTACAGATGATGATTTCACAGCACCTGAAGAAGGAACAAGGAAGGACAGCCAGCAACTCTGCAGGCAATGTGGCCAGCCCAGGGCAGATGTGGCACCTCTGTGAGCACCTGAGAGCTCAGAGGGAGCACTCATTTTCTCCACAAAACTTCTGTACCTGGCACACAGAGCTGCACTCCAAACAACATGTGGCATCTGTTCTAGCACAGAATTAGATACAAAAACAGGGAGAAAGTTGGGTACGTGAACTACCTGTGTGTCTGCTCACCACTGTTGAGTTTGGCCAAACCTATTGGGAACTGGGAGCAGTGAAAAACCTGTCAGTATTTACAAGCTTCTGGAACAGCTCCATTCTTTAATCATTTCTAAGCTCCAAGTAAGCAAGAAAGGACAAATGAACAGCTCTGACAACATACTGACTGACAACGTGTTAACGTTTTTAAAGCACTCCAAGGGCGCTTTCCAAATAGGTTTTGGAAGGTGAAAGAAATGAACAGAATGCGGTGTGTGCAGCCAGAAGTACCGTGTGATGGCAGCTTCAGCGATTCTTCTGCAGTACTGAACATTCTTTGACTTGCAGAAACTCAAACAATCTGTCCCTGAAGAAATAGCTCCAGGATGTTGCGACAGGAAGGAAACGTACCGTGTAAATGCTGGAGCATCTCATTGAGCTGAGAGATGCTGTGCCTAAGGAAAACTGATTAGGAAACATTTAAGTAATACACGTGTCCAAAGAACAGGATCGATATGCTCCGAAACACAGAAAGCTGATAAAGTTGAAATTACAACAAGACATACATCTGCCGCCCTGTATTCATTGCAAAGTCACCTGATGTGACTCTACTTCAGTGTGAGCAGTGAGGTAGCAAAGTACAACCACAAACAGGCCCTTCACTGTGCCCCAATATTAATTTTTATGTTTAATCCACCAGCATTGATTTCCAGGAATAACATCTTCCAGGGGTTGTCCAGGTTAATTCCCAAAGCAGAGTGGGAAGAAGCAAAGAGCAGGTGCTTCATGAGCAGTTCTGGGGCTGGCCAAGGCCAGTCCTCGCTACATTCCAAGCAAGGAACAAAATTAAATGCACTTGGAAACTCAATTTGACAGCTGTGAGCGCTGTTCTGTGAATGCTGGAATGGGACCATTTTGTCCCTAAGGAAAATCCTGAGTTTCTTGTAGGTGTTGAACTGTAAATGTTGAAGCTGCATTGAGCAATGGTGTCCAGTGAAAAGGGAATTTATCCACTCTAGGAACCAGCCAAAGCCTATAATTTTTCCTCAGAAAATTCCCTGTTGATAGCACTCACAAGAGCTTTCCCACGTCGATATTTTTGACAATGCTGCTTCTATTATCAGAATAAAAAACACACCCATTTTTGCTATTGTGAGTGCTGCAACTACAAATTTATTCTCTCTATTAAACTGTCAGTAACTTTTCACTGAAAATGTTCTCATCTTTTGGAATCCGGCTGCCTTCCTCTGAGCTGAGAAATAAGGGAAAATAATCCATTTGAGCTCCCAGAAATCACTAACTTGGTGAAAAGTTTTCGTGCTGTATAACCAGTGATACATCTTCAAAATGCTCAGTTTACCCACCACCCAAGGCATGTGCAGAGGATGAAGTTTTCTACTTATGTTCTAGCACTATCCACACATTTAGAAATGATATCTGACTCAAACTCACACAAACATCTAAGCAACAAGTTACTAACACATACATTGTGCTAACAAACCAGCAAAAGCAGGGGGGTGTTGGACTCTTTCTCCTGAAAAAGGAGGAACTGATAGTCTGAGCAGGGCCTGAATTCCACACACTCCTGGTCCTGGGGTTCGGCTTGACTTTCGCAGCCCTCAGTAGCATTTTGGCTACATTTTCTTACTCGTTATACCTAAAAGGCATCTTACTGAAGCAGAAAAGTTCTGGAATCATTTGGGAAACAAAGTCTGTTAGGTTAAGTAGGAATTCTAAGAGCCAAGTAGAGTAAATCTGAAAGTGATGAAAAGCATTTAATACCTGAGAGTGCCACCTTGTGTTAATTCCAAGGGATTTGGGAGTGCTAGCTGAGAGTTAGGTCCTGGGGCAGCTTCAGGAAGGCTCTGCCAGAAGCGCCATACGGAAATTCAGGTTATGTTTCTTTGACTGATTGTAATCCAGGTACCGTTTGAAGTGAATAGTGAGTCACATCCATGACAGCTAACAGTCTATACACATGGCAGCCTACTACACTGGTGGGAAATGGTGCCAAAATAACTAAGAGACAATTCCAAAACAAGCCAAGGCAGACCCGGATCCATATTTAGCTTTAAATTACAGAGTAGCAGGAAAAAATGCCAGGTTGTCAGCTTTTTATGCTTTACTCCATGGAGTGCTGACAACAAGCAGGGCTGCATGGCTGGAAACCAAAGTCGGGGCAGAGAGCAGGGCAGGGTTTGAAAAGAGCCGGAAAGCCCAAGTTTGAAGTCAGTACAGTGTGGAAGTTTGGGAAGTGGCCGAGCCCTCGGGAGGCAGTGTCTCTCCGAGGAGCAGGCACTGTCCCGGGCAGCTGGGGAGGCTCTCCAGCCAGGCCGAGCCCACGGCTGTGGCTCCGCTGTGTTCCAGGAAGGAGGGGATGGGAGCACGTCCTGCAGCCAGCCGGAGGATGGCTGAAACCACCAGCAGCCACAACAGCCGAAGGAAAAATCTCTTTAGACAAGCAGAACTAATGAAAGGAGCGAGGGCTGGCAGACGATCGCTGCCAGTGCCAAGGTCTCCGAGGAGAACCACACAGCTCCGACTCTGACCGACTGAGCTGACAGCCTGTAGGACTTTCAAATTCTTGCCTTAGCAGAGATTTTTAATCATCACTTAGTGCTGTACGGTCTGGGAGAAGAAGAGGAGGGAACCGTGTCTTCAGATGGGTCCCACAAAAGCCTTTGGTACTTTCAGCTGTGCGGAGAATTGACAAGCCGAGCCAGGGCATTAACTTCAGATCACTCAAGTTGATCGTAGATGTTTAGTCTTCCAAACAGCATATTCCAAGCGTACAATTAGCATGAGTCATTAAGCCTCCCAACCCCTGACAGCACAGCCAGATCTCTGGTTTTCACATGAGGGAGTTGCAGTAGTCATACACTTTGACTCTGATAAGAAGACAATTAAGTATTAAAAAAAAGAAGAGGTTTTTTTTTCTATTTAGCCACTTAGCTACTGATAAACATACAATCCACGGCTGGGGTTGAAATCCTCATTCCCCCTGGTGAGGGTACAGACTACAGGCACCCCACGGCAACACTTTCTTCAGGATGAAGGGTTCTGCACCTCAGATGGACTCCGCTCTGCAACACAAATGTGGTGTCTGCCTGCAGAACCCAGCCCCAAAGCCACACGTCTGCTGAGGTGCCACTCCAGAACAGCCCACAGACCTACACTGGGGACTTCCCAGAGGTCCTGACCATCCCACTGCTCTGGAAAGCACCTGCTCTGTTCTGCTAGAACTAAATACAGAGATAAGTGGGCCATGTGCACTAACTAGGAAAACAGCTACAGGTAGATGAACACTGATCAGAACTGCCATAACCTGATTTTATCGATCACCTGAAGTACAATTTAAATGACAAGTTTTTATTAAGATACCCTTCTGATGATCTTGATTTTTAAGCTTATGCAGGGCACAGCACACAGGGACCTTGATCCCATCTGAAGCCTCTGGAATTACTGGGATACAAAAGTAATAAAACAGTGCTAGGCCAATACAGCACTGAAGGTTTAGCCCTTCACAAAATCAAGATCATCTGATAGTTTTAAAGAAATATTTTGCTTACTTTGCAACAGTTAGTTTTACTAACATATTACTTCCCAAGAGAAGTGGAATTTTTTTTACTGTCTATTTATAACAACAACAATAATAAATCAGTATATGCCCATGCTTTCACATATTGAACTCAGAGAATATTTTTAAAAGTCAGTCCCTTACATATCATCAGACAAGGGAATGCAAATAGTGAAGAATTGTTTCTGTACCCATTTTCCACATTTCATTTATCTTCTAAATTAGGGGTCATAAGCTGTAGCAAATACAGAGTTTAAAATTTGATTCATTAGCTCTATGAGGCAGCAGCAACCCTTATGATCATTTTAGGTACTGTAGGAAGAATGTAAGTGATTTGGGAAGGAAAATCTCTTGGATTTTAAAATCTATTTGCCATTTCTACATTAAGCAGCAGCTGTTGTCAGAGTTTTAATGCTAACTTGAATCACAGAAGAAAATGTTAAACTAGTGCTTTAAAAAATCCAGTAGAACTGGAGCCCAGCTGTACTATGGAATACAAGACACTTTCCTGTTCCTTTGCCAGATCAGCTGCTGAGGCTTTTGGAATAATATCCCTACCAGAAGGGGCTGAGGCAATGGAACCATTTCCCCACTACTCCATACAAATGTGGGAGCTGTTTCTCTTTCAGATAAAAAGCCAAAACCAAGCAAAAGAATCTGTCGAGTGTCAGGCCACGGGCAGTGGTGCTTTCTGTCCCCAGCGGAGCCAGGAAGGAGCCCCAGGGGCACATGCTGGGCCCTCCTCGCGAGGCTGCTGCACAAGCCATGCACTAAACCCAGGCAATCGGCCAGAAACAAACAAAAATATCACATAAAATTGCACTAAGAGCAGAGCGTATGTAGGTGGGAGAGTAAATCCTTGCTGCAAGTCATCCTGAACATTTTGCAGCTCAGGAATCTCGCCCCTTTCTTCCCATGCACTGGAGCCACAAGGGACACCATGACTTGAATAAAGGATATCATGTGCCCTTCTGCCATTCTGCAGGCTTTGCTGCTGGATCTTGTCAGCTCTAGCATTAACAGATGCTGATTACTCCTCTATAGATCTTGTTAGATCCCACTTGTACCCCCCATTCAGCCCTCACACACATTATACTGGGAAATCTTTTGACCAAATGGAAAAATACCACAGACAAGAAAGTGCTGAAAACCAGAAAGGCTTGGGAAAAACTGGCAAGTGGAAACATTTCCATTGTCTTTTTGACTATATGAAATCGCTGTAGCTCGGTACATGCCACGAAGCACATCATAGAACTATTAGACCTCTTAACACAACATCCTGACATTTTGATTTCCAGACTCAGTGAGGTATGGTTGTTTTCCTTGTTAAATTCACTCCATTTATCTCTGAGTTCACCTCACTTTTCACTTGTAGCTTCTTTCATTCTCTTGCAATAATCCATCTCCACGCATTCTTTCTCCCAGTTACTATCCTCCTCCTTCTGTATCTCTACTATTTGACAAATTTATTCCGTTTCCTTTCCTGGTGCAATTGCTGATTTTTAATGCCTCTCCCTCTGTTCTGTGTGATGAGTCTTCTCTCTCTCCCCTGGAGGTCACACTTCCAGGCTTCATGTGCACACGAAACACTGGCCAGCAGGGGCCTGGAGGGCTTTAGGTGTCCATGCCTCGGCTAGGTGGGCATCACACCAAGCTGTGGGGGGAAACTTGAAAATAAGGGTCTCTTTCAAGTGAACATTTTGTCTCCTGCTGAACATCTTGCAGCCTACCAGAGAGCAAGAGGTATTCATTCTCTTGGTGAGGTTTTTGACTATTTTCCCACTTTCAAAATACATAAAAATACTGCCTACTTTTGAAAACTCCTCCTGGGATTTCTTTCTTTATTTTTATTATAAAAATTATAAACAAGCACACTCACAACAGAGAGCTAACACACGTTAGGATGTCCTACCTTGGTAATCCAATGAGGATGCCTCAGGCCCATCCCCACAGGGCTGCCAGGCCATGGCCAGAACCCCCCATTTCTGTGAGACCCCAGCCCCCAGAGAGCTGCTCTAAGGCACCAGCACGGCTGGTACATCACTCAGCCACATCAACACCCGTGGCACAGGAACCATTTGCATGTCAAATTCACAAATTAAACATGTGAACAGATGACAAGTGAACATCTTGATTCACACTGTGTTTCTCCTGCTTGTCAGCTCCTGGCAGTTAAGAACAGTCACTCCAAAAAGTGCTAAAAATAACACACAGGCCCTGCCTTCAAATTCTTTTTTTCCTCCAATTTTGCCTTGATATTCTGCTTGACACTGCTAATAATGAAGTTAACATGGCCCAGAAACCATTGCTATAATTTTAAAGTTACATCAGAAATAGATATTACCTATGAGCAGATGGAAGGGCAGAAGGAGATGCAAACATCCAGCTAAGCCGTGCTATCAGTCTGGACTGTTTTCTCAGGTGACATCAAGACAGCATAAAGAAGTATGAAAGTACAAAGACTCAAAGACTAATTTGGGATCTGACCCTTGTCTGGGAGAAGTGCAGATCCACTTCCTCACTCCTAGGATTAAGGAGTTTCCTGAAGGCTTGTCCCCATTTCTCTGTGCCACACGACATG
The DNA here is from genome assembly GCA_013399875.1 of Gymnorhina tibicen. Classification (NCBI taxonomy): domain Eukaryota; kingdom Metazoa; phylum Chordata; class Aves; order Passeriformes; family Artamidae; genus Gymnorhina; species Gymnorhina tibicen. Next base: position 864,630 of record VXAZ01006521.1, read on the forward strand.
CTGCATGAGGTGTTCTACACTGTGATCTCCCACGCTTTCTCTACAGCCTTTTAAAATTCCTCCAAACTATAATGGTTTCCCCATCCCTTCCCCTCCTTGGATAACAGGCTCCTTCTTTTGCCACACAGAAAAGACTCCTGTGATCTCCTGTGATCCGATCCCCAGCAGTCTCCTTTTGTCTGCCTACAGCACAGGCCCCCTGCTCAGGGCTGGTAGTCACAGGGGTCGGGCCACCTCCCCTTCTCCCTTCCACTCCTCCACTTCCCGGGGATTTCACACGAGCAGCCCCAGCTTCCCACCGAGGCCCCGGCCCCGGCTCGTGCAAAGGCTCCCCGGTGTCTCCTGAGCACATTTCACGGCCGGCACAGCCGCGAGGCACGGCCGACATCCTGCGGGAGGAAAACCATTCCTCACAGTCAGCGTCACGCTCCGGGACAGCTACACCAAGGAGCTCTGGAATTACCGGCTGTGAAATAAAATTTTCACTGAATTAAGCCAAACTGATGCTCAGAATTTTTGATGTAGCTCTAGAGTCTTGACAATTCTGCCACAAAACTCACAGAACACAAACGCGATGGGAAAAATTCTATCAGATGAAACACTGTGTGTTCAAAAACTACAATTGCTGAAGCCCAAATCCCCGGCAAAAAGTGCAAATTAATAAATGGAAATGTCCTTTTCCAAAAGTGACAAATCATTATTACACTCTGCCTGAGGGAATCCTGAACTGATCTTATTGTTCAAGTGAGTAAGCACGAGGCAGATTAACGATGTCTCCTAAACAACATTGGTTTTGAAGGCTGATTGTAATTCCAACTGGGGAAAGGGGTTATCCCAATGCCAGTTGTGCACTGTCAGCTTCTGAGCAGAATTAGCATGCTATTAGTGTTTCTATGTGTAAAATTCTTGTCAAAACAGACTTCTAGTTTTTGAAAGAAAATAAGAGGCAAATACAAAATCATCAAGGGTTTAAATGAAATATCTCCTTGGAGTGAAATATTGTCTAAAATACCACATTTCATACAATGTGTTAAGACACACCCCGCTCTGCACATGGCACCTGGTATAGCAATTTGATTTAAAATTACGTGTAGCTCACATATTCTAACAGCAAAGGAAAACTGGTCTGTAATTCTGAAGCTATTGAGCATTTCAAGTCCTGCCCAAAAGCAGCAGAATATTTACAAATTTCCAAGTGCTGTTAAGGTGAGGATTTCTGAAATAACATAATAGAAATAATAGTTAAATAGCATTGACTAAGTAGGCTGTAGGAGATTATGTTATTTCTATTTATGATGAACTATCCATTAATCCAGTAATACAGTAAAGAGTAACACAGCAATACAATAACACAGCTGTAAATATTAATTTTATAGCTTCAAAATATACAATGAATTAAAAAGCAAGAGATTCATTCACTATGAACTGCAGAACTGCCGAAGACTTTTACAGCAAACTTTACAAGCTACTGTGGAAGTTGATTTTATAGCAACTATGACATTTTTTTCATGCGTATTGTTTCTGCGGCATCATCAAGGGAATGCAAAAGTCACACAGTGCCTTTTTTGTTTAATTATGATAATGATAGTTTATACCAATGGCATACAGACAAAAGCGAAAGATATAGAGAGACTTTAATCTGAATTTAGTTCTTCACTGATCCTGTTATTCCTGCCTCTTTATGCCACAGGTTTATGTTGTATTGGTTAAAAAAGTAGGCAAGATACCACAGATTTAGAGAGAACTGGTGACTGCTGAATGATAAATTAAGAGGTGCATTTTGCAGAAGAAAATTCCCCAATACATCTAGCAATAATAATAAGCACATCTCATCATTGAAATCACCATGACTAAAACACTGGATGATCAATCTTGCCGAGACTGCATTTGTAAATTTTGATTTTTAGATCATAATTTTTTTTTCACACTGAATGAGGAGATTAAAGTAAAGCAATTTGTTCTGCTCTCTAGAGAACCTGGGTACGTGAGGTGTTTGCACCAATAGCTCCAATACCTCCCACTGGCACCTCACTGCACACCCCCAAACCAACCAAGCTGAGACACATTTGGCTCAAAAGGTTAATGGGGATGGTGACCCCCGCTAAGCATGACACGGGAAAAGATTAATGTAACTTTTGCTCATCTACATGAAATTAAAAATTGCAGAGGATAAAGACTTTACACTGATCTTTGCTGAATGACAACACAAAAATTAAATATCCCAACTGACTTGCTCATCTTTGATGTTTTTAAACTGATAAACAGTTTAGAAACATCTTCTAGGAAAAGGAGAATACACAAAATATTTATGGCACCTTGGACAATGCAACCAACAAAAAAGGGATGAACATCACTAGCCAATAAACAAATTAAATCTCATCTCTATTGCTCCATTTCACCATCTATTTCTAGCAAAGGATCATCATAAATGGCAATAGAATGTAACAGAGCGGCAGAAAAACCAGTCTCAGGAGACCTGAATCTTACATTGCACTCTGCCATTTCTTTCCTACAAATTTAACTCTTCCTTGCTTTATTTCTTCCTCTGCACAGTGGAAATGGTACCACTAATCCCCTTCCTGTTGTCAAACATCCTGAAATTTGCTGAGAGGGAAAAGCATCCCCCAGAAAGGCAGTGCAGTCACCTGTGTGCTGGGTGACACGGTTCTCACGGCACCCAGAGCCAGCACAGCCTGTGCCCGGGGGGACAGGGCACAGACCTTGTCACACACAGCACTTCCAGCCTCACCGCTTTGAATGTCCTGTGGTTTTCTTCATGACACCGTTTTTCAAAAGGAAATATGTTTCCTTTTCAACAGAGATACGTTTCTTACGAAGGAAACCAGAGTGTCACACTTTTCCTGAGCAGACAGGAACACAGCAGCACATGTCCAACCAGAACTTCACCAGGGTGTTCCTGAGGCCAGTCACAGCCCTGCTCAGGGGATGCTGAACTCCCACTGGGGCCGTGGAAAGGGGCACTGAATCTTCAAAGGAAACAGATTTGCTTCAGAAAGGGGCAAGAAGTTGAAGAAACATCTGTAAAGACTGATAATAGACACACTTCCTGAAATTCTTCTACAACTACTGCTGTGAAAAGCAGGAAGTACAGGCAAGAGAGGGAAAGAAAGTTGTAAATAAGGAAAGAAATCATTCTCACCCCAAAAATTGTCTGGATTGCTGAATGGTGCTGGAGATGAGACTGGAGGTGTCCTTAGTGGGACCTCTCTATCCTGATAATACAGACAAAGAGCCAGCAGTGCGACTGCGGTCACCTGCCAGCTTTCCACCTGGACTGCAGGGTAGCAGGACGAGTGGTGATGGCACAGGGCACCTCCTCCCCGAGGCAGAGCCCCTTCCCACACCAGCCATCGTCCTGCCAGCACCAGCCAAGCCAGTCTGCAGCAGGGCTGAGCAAACCTTTACCAAGGCATACTCCCTGCACGTCACTGAACCAAAACTGGCGCTCCAGAAAAACACCTGGTTATGAGCATTACTGGGCCTAAGAGGATGAGGGTCTGCTGAATACAACCTTTCATCCCTAAATATTGTATTTCAGAATATTAAGTGACAAGAGTGTATACAGATGCAGATACAGCGTTTTCTCCTTTCTGTATATGTACTTGAATAAATACTATACAAACTTAGCAGATCCCCTCTATAATTTGGTCTTTAAAATAAATATCCAATGCATTCCTCTCAAGATTAATTGCAAATCTTTGCAACTTGCTTTGGAAGACAAGCTTGGCCAAAATTACCCTCTTGCTTCTGCTTTTTTTTTTTTTTTTAGGAAATGCAATTCTTCTATTAATAACTGCTGTAGCACAAACCAGACTTCATCCCATGCTGACAGACAAATCTGAGTTAAAAAGGGATCTCAGTTACACTTCCCAATAAATCCTCCAAACAGGCCATTTGATTTTCCTCTCTCCTGTGCTTCACAAAACTTCTCCAACTCCTATATCTGTGCAGCTCTGAATCCTTTCACTGTGCATGCTCTAAATAATCCCAAGTGTTTCCCACCGCAGGCAGTCCCTTTGCCACGGGGCTATGCTGCAGGTGAAGCACAGCTTGTTCCACCTTCCCTTCTCCCTGCTCCTCCCGGCAGGCACACTGGAATCCCCAGCTTCTCTGAAATGAAGCAATTAGTTTTTAACAATGAAGTTATAAAGCTGCAGCAAAACATCCATGAAATAAAGCAATCATTCTTTCTGCTCTAGCATAAAACATATCTGGTTTACTCTTCTTCCATTCCTGTATAAGGAGAATCAGTAGTTCTGCATTGAATAAATCCCTGCCTGGCAAACCAGATTGTGTTTCCTGCAGACGGCTGATAGCTCAGTCTGACTTAATGGTCTTGAGCCATATTGACTTCCACATTTTAACACAAGAACGCTGCAATAAATACCAAAACCAATAAAAACATGTAAGATCTTTCTCTGTATCTTTAAATGAAGGAAATTGATAAAATATACTTGAGCCAAGCAAAGAATTAATTATTTATTTACTGCCAATTTAAACTGTGTGTGTTTCCCCTAATCTCTCTCGAGGCTTTAGCAATACCATTTGGAAAGAACAAAACATTCAACCAAAGATGTTGGCTGCAACCAAGATACATCTTTCTTCCCCCAGAGAAAAACTGAGATTTTCTCCAAACCTCATAATGTTTTGTGAGAATAAATAATCTCCTAGTTGTCCCCCACTGAGGGAAGCATATTCTTGGTGAGGGGTCACACGCTGGCCTCTGCCAGTGCCACTGCTCTGCTCCTGGATGGAACCAGGCCCTGGAACTGCACACTAGGTAAGTTAAACTATTAAGATCTTCTACAGTAGCTCAATATTCTTGCATCAAACTGCACCCAGAAAGGAAACAGAAGCCAATATTGCATATTAAGCAGAGACAGGCTAATAGCAAGGAAAACAATTAGTAACTATTATGCAAATTCTGAATTGGCTTTTCTATTCAGCCATTTTCTGGCATCCATGAAAACGGCTTTTGTTCACACCAATATTTGGAAAAGAGGTTTTATTTATGCAAATAGATGCATTTCTAAAAAAAACCCCCAAATTGCATGTAAATGAGCGTATTTGTGCATCAATTAGTGAATTTGAGTTTTCTTTGCTGCAAATACACATCCATTTCAAATGGTTGCAAATGACTAGCGAGAGGGACAGGAAAACATAAATGAGTCCATTTTCCTGAGCACTTGACAGACACCAAAATGCCCATTGTGGAAGAGATGGGGAGCTCTACAGAGGGATAAAGACAGCAGCACAAAGCTGCATAGTCTACAGAACTGTAATTCTTGGTCAACCTTTTAAATCTTCTGAGACACAAGAGAAAAAATGGTATTCCAAGTAGTCCAAGTTTATTCTGCCTGTGTTCTGCTGGCATGATAAAAATACTCACTGCAAAGGGCATCAGAGATGTAACCAGACAGATACTTAAAAAATGACAGTCAACGGAGAACAGATTGCTACTGAGACCAGTCCCAACTGATAGGATTCCTCTCCTATCAGTTAGAAGATACAATAGGCCAGTACCTCAAGGTATAGCAACAAGCTTAAGAATAAATCCCACTATTTTCAATTTTAGCTTCCTCCTGGCATTTGCTACTCCTTTTTTTTGGAGGTCAAGAGTGAGTTCAGAGGTGCCTTGCAAGCCTTGCACTGCCATCCGCACACAGACTGGGCCAGCTGGTGTGGTGACCAGGGATGTCCCAGCTGCCTCCCTTCAAAAACATATCCCTATCACGGGGCAGCTGGCCAGGAGGCTGAGACCGGCTCCAGGACAGCCAAAATGTCCTGGGCACCTGTGCCTCTCAAAGGTGATGGATTAGATGCAACACAGAATTCCCTCCTGGGTGCTATCACTCAGAAGCAACTCCTAAGAGTGAGTTACTCACTTCACATATTCCTTCCCATGTTAATTGCCCCCCAAAAGACTTTGCACACTTCCCTGGAAGTGCAGAAGTAAGGGTGCAATAATTTTCACAAGTGAGTGGCCCCATGGTTAAAGTGCACGGCAGGTAACAGGTGGCAATCCTGTGGGGGGTGTGCAGTGTTTAGTCCACAAACACCAATTAATGTGCAGAATACACAAATCTATATTTTTTGGGCCTCATTTACATTACTGCTGCACATTGAATAGTCTTGAAAAATACTAAAAACATATTTCTTGAACATCAAACATGGCATGATCTCTGTTCCATTCTGCTAGTGCACCCCTTAATTTGGGGTTATGAAATTCAGATTCCTTCTTTCACCTGAATGATTTCAGCTGAGATGTCCGTCTTCGTCAGTGTACTGACATTGCTCTCACAAACTCAGTCACCAAACCCCAGTTATAATCCTCTTCACGCAGGGTTTCCAGCAGGTTAGCAGGTATATGACCCACATCTGACAGTGGACAAAGCACATCCGTTCCTGTGCCTCGGGCAGCGATCGCCGCTCCCGGGAGCTGCGCAGGGCCGGCCGTGCTCCCGGCTCCGCGCTGGCAGCCGGCGCTCTCCGCGGGCGCGCTGCCCGCTCCCAGCGCTGCGCCTTCCCCGTGGGAACGGGGCACCGGGGACTGCCGGGCGCTGCTGCACAGGAAACGTGGCACAGCGAATTGATGCCGTCCTATTGATTGTATCATTTCTGGCATCACTATCAGTCTGATTTTGGGGTGACCGCAGCTTTAGAAGGAAGGATCTAAACACACTTTGTGAATTTCCTACCTACAAGGGACATTAGATTAGGGATTAGACATGTGGAAGCATTTATTTACTTAAATAAAATTCTCTTAATTTTACAGTCTCTTGCTTGTATACACTGCAATTAGAGCAAAGTAGCTGATTTCCCTCAGCAAATATTCAGGTATTCCTTCAGTATCCCATCCACTGTCTGGGGAGGTTTTTATCCCCTCAAAAATCCTCACATTTCTTTAAACAGTAATATAAAACACACAGTGGGTATTTGAAAAAATTTTGAAACTGTTTAGGCAATAATATTCTCATCTGATCTTAATAGTGCTGTTTATGCAGCATATATAATTAAAAGCATTTTCAGTATCAGCTTAATTAATCTCAGAAGTTCAGTATTCAAAGAGCAGAGGAAATAAGCTTTTGCCGCTCATTATATATCATGCAATTATATGATGAAGACATCCAATCATAATTATGTGCCACAATAATAATTCTGTGTCAGAGAAGTTCCATGATGTAGAGGAAATAAAAAGGCATGCCTTGAACAGTTTGCCTCTGGGCCTGAAGGGGCGATTTCAGAGAGACCCGGAATGCTCCTGAAACGGGAGGAGAAAGCAGGTTGGGGGCGGGAGGATCTCGCCTCCGGGAGAACACACAAACCCTTCCCACGGCCGTAATTCCCAGGTGGTGACGGAGGAGCCCGGGCAGAGGCCAGCGACAGACTGAGCGGCTGCCGCAGCTGTCGGGGCTCTGGCTCCGGCTCTGCACACACAGCACGGCCTCGGGCTCCACACACGAGGCTTTGGGGCCAAAACAGGCTTAACTCTGCCTCCTGTTCTCTCAAGAGATAAACATGCTAACAAATGAAATAGAGTGGCTAAATGCCTCCTCTCCGTAGGTTTGAGCTGCAGATCTGCATTCTAACTCACCTTTAAAACTCGGGGTGTACCTGGGTGTGGGAAACGTCACCCCATGTTCTCTCTGTATCAGCTGGGAACCAGTTCCCACCCCAGGGGCAGTGTGGGGGTGACTGTACACATTAAGGCAGAAAACATTTACACCAAGAATAGGGGGAAAGTGTGAACACCAGGAAGCCATTCAGAACTACACACTGGTTAAGTTATTCCCCAGCTTGTAGTTCACGACTACTCCAAACCAGAAATCCCTTCATATTCAAGGATCCTGGCCTCAAAATCTAACTATTTAAACTGAAATACCTGGAAGCAGTAAGAGTTACACATCAAAAATGAATGTGTTAACTACTTTTGACAACCACACCTTAACTAGTTTTTTCAACAGGTACAGTGCACTACTGTACTGCAGCATGTTTAGTGAACAAAAAGTGTTAAGTGACTAAAACAAGCTACAGTTTTCCATATATTATCTGCATGCTGAAAGGTGAGAAAGGGCTGCTGCCAGCTCGTTAGCCAGACATCACACAGTGCAGTCAACAGAGAGCGAAGAACTTGTGTGTTTTGCTGTAATTATGAGCATAGGACAATCCTGCACACAGGTTACTAATAAAACATGAACTCCTGTAATTATCCCCACATAACTATATAATTATTTATCTGTTTCTCTCCTGCTAACCACCGTATGACACCCAGCAGTATGTACTGCAGAGAGAATCAACCTGCTGTGGTTGATCCCCAAGAGAACTGAACAGAAGCCACTTGCCACTGCTGCTAAGCAATTAAAACTGTCTTAATTTTAAGTGTATGCATTTGAGCCAAATGCGCTCCAAGGCCCCTCAAAAATTCTGAGGCAAAACTGTGATGGTAACTTAAATCTTTGAAGCCTACCAGGCTTCAACAGCCAGGGAAGCATCCAGGACTCAGCGTGAATTCACTCTTCCACCAAGGAGCTTGGTGTTGCTATAGGAAGTAAAAACTGTGATTATAAAACCAGAAAAAATGCAAGAGTAATAAGGATTGAAAACAAGACAAGAAATCTTACAATTCCAGTATATAACATCAACCACTCACCGTGCGAAATACCAGGTGAAATAATTGCTTCAGCTTAAATCCCAGTTCAGAATACAGAGTACAGTTAAGGCCACAGAAAAAACTGCAGCTAAAAAAGCAGTGATAGCTCTTGGAAAAGGGAAGCAAGTGGCTTCTGGATAGCACTCAAGGTCACGCTGAAAGCTGAGGACTGGAAAGACTTCCCCAAATGAGGTACAGTCAGCCTGGGGTATTTCTCACTGTACAGACCACCGAGCTGAAGAATTTTTCAAATGTAAAACTCAAGATGGGTTACGTAGTTAAATCATAACCAGAATTACAATGGCTTACACAAGCAAAAAGCTGGGCCAGTCAGTAAAAAAGACAGTGCAGACGCTGTAACTCTCAGGTGTAACTTCTGCATTAACCCTCAGTAACTCGATTCTTCTTTTCTGGTGAGGCATCTGTCTCCACTCTAAGCCACTGTCTCTCAAACCACTCCAAATACTGGTGACAATGGATTACACACACACTGGAATGGCAGCGCCCTTATTTTCTAATACTATTATCCCAAATATACCATCCCTTTTTCGTCGTTGTTCCAGTTACAGCTAACCTTCATAATTTCAGTATTATTCTCTCAGCAAAGGACTAGAACATGCCATTCCTAAGAAGCTGGCAGGAAAACCAGCAAAATTCATCCTTCCTTGAAAAGCCACAGTGACTTTTGCTAAAGCAATAGTGACTTTTACTAAAAAGAAACCATTAAGAAAGCAATAATGATCAGATTTTATGAATTCACACAGAGGTAAAAATCTCTCCAGTTTCTATCCCTTTGTGGGTTTTATGCCACTAAAACCCAGGTGCTGTAATGGCCTGAATGGGGCGGAGCAGGTCATTAATGCTCAGCTCCCTGTTGCTAAACTGCCTCTTAATGTACCCCTAAATTTCATACACTGCTGCCATGAGCACAGCGTGCATATGGTACATTAGATAAATAAAATTAATTAACCTTGGACTTGGGATTCTTAACTCCCTATGCATAACATTTGGGAAAACAGTTACTCAGAAGCTCTCTAACCCATTTTTACACTCTCTTAGACCCTGTGGCTATGCTAACCTCCAAGTTCCTTTAGTCCCAGGTTGTTACACCACCTCAGTATAAAAATAGCCTTCTGCCGAAACAAATAATATTATTTTTCACTGCAAAGAAAGCACAGAAAGCATCAGTGTCCCCAGGCAGTCTCCAGGGTGCTAAACGTGCTATTTCAGTTTGGTACTGCATGTACTGTGAACACACTCAGTACTCCCACACAGAGTGCTGTCTGATACATCCTCGTTGGAGAGTTCTCCAGGCACCAGGAGCTCTTTCCTTTCTTACCAGGAAATTCCAGAAGTCAGATAACCAGTACTGGTTAAATAAAGGTTTTGCCCTTGCTGTGCATATAAATGAATACTCCCATACTTACCCACAAAAATGTATGCATATCTACGCAGATTACCTGGGAGCTGTAAATCCCACCTGTTTGTAAGGAATTTTCACCCCTGCAGTGCAAGTGACCTCAAATGCCTTTGAGAGGGTCCCAGCATCTTTCCTTCTGCAGAATTTATTGACTCCTGGGGAACTCCTACACCTCTAAGCTATCCTGTCCTGTCAGGGCACTGGAGATGATGGAGGAAAAGGAGGAAAGCAGAACCTTCCAGCTGGTTACATCCACTCTGGAGAGCAAGCACCTTCCAGCTGCTACTGCACCACACAGAGTCATTGCTTGCTGTGCCACACTGCCATCCCCACAGCACTCTCTCAGGCCAGGGCTGGCACACCCTGCCCCAGGCCTTTACTCCACTCACAGTCACGCTGATAGCTCCATTCTGGAACAGTTAATTCAGGGTGTCCGAGAGATCAGCCAGGTGCTCTATTTTAGAGTACTCAGTTTCTAGGCCTCATTCATCAGGATTTCATTGTAACATCTTACTAAACAGAAAAATCTGAGTTCAGGCACTTCTGTAGAAAACGTGGATAAGCTTGGAATAAATGACCCTTACGGAAAGCGTGCCTTTTGAAGAGCTGTAATACAGGAAGGACTTCCTGAGCAGGCCAGTGCAGATCAAGTGTGATGTCAGGGTCATTATTCCAAGTTTTTACCAAAATATCCTGGATCAGTGCAGTCACAGAAAATGAAAAATCTTTATCAGGAAAGCCTGATGGAGGTTAAGGCCTCTTGGCTTTTGCGTTATCTACCACTGTTACCTTCTGTTCCACACAAACTGCTACAACAGTTTTAATTAAGTTTCAGTTATTTTTTAAAAACAGAAAATAGGCATCATTAGATGTAAAATCCAGTATTCTCTAAAATTCTTTAACTGATCTTAAGAGAGCTGCAATTTCACCTTTCTTTTGAGAGATGACCAGTACGGATGTTAGATTTCTACTTGTGACCTGCAGAGACAAGGAGAGGCAGGACTGCCCCAAACTCCCAGTGTCGCAGGAGGGGACAAGACCAGAGAAACATCTTCTTTCTTCAGCTACCAATCTCCCGTGAAATCTGTCCTTTACTAAAAATGCACCATAGGAAATCTCAGGAGAATAAAGAACAATACTGAGAAGAGATCCAATAATCAGTTACTTATTTTTCACGTGGAAGAGTTCAAAGGGCTGCCAGCCCAAATGTGTTGGTATGCAGGAGCTGAGAATTAAAAATAGTAATAAAAAGTGAATGCTTTTTCTTCTCTTTTCTTTATGCCTAATTTCTGTTCACTAAATGTACTTTGCACATTGTTAGGTAGATATAATATGTGTAGGAGGGATTGTCGAGGTTGCCATGGTTTCTCATTTTTAATGAGCTTTGAGACTTCATAATCCAACCAAATACATTAATAATTACTACATCTATTTTTTTCTCCCTTCCCCCCTCCTTCCAAAGCACTCCAAAAATTACTGGTGCTAAAAGTAAAACCAGTGATTTGAGAGACAATAAAACATCAAAGTAGAAGCCCACCCTCAAGGAGTCGGCAAACAAAGGCTTAGGGAGGTAACAGGAGAAAATTACCACAGTGAGTCAGGGATCTGTTCCCCGGCCTCATGTCTCTCTTAACATCTGAAGTCAGCGCAGTATTTTGTTCGGTTGGGTGCAAAACTCCCCAAACACAGAGCAAACCAAATCACATCTGTCAGAATCAGAAGCTGGTGAACCACTGAAGGCCAGCTGCACCAGCTCTGGCGCTGTTTGCTAACACTGCTCAATGTGCAAGGACAGACTGAAGTGCTCAGAAGTGTGGGCAGCCACCTCTCCCAAACACACAATTCCAGTGCTTATAGCCTGGATTTGGCAAAGCAAGGGAGCAATTGTCTGACTTTAAACCCAAGAATCTGAATGGGACAACTCAGGCACTTACAGGCAAAGCCTTTTTTGACTAATTCACAGACTCAAAGTAAACAAAGCTGAAGAGGCAAAACCACTACTCATTAAAAAAACAAACAAACAAACAAACAAACCAAACAAGCAAAATCTATTTCCTCCGTGAAGTGCTTAGCTTTTACACTACTGGATCAAGTAAATAGAGATAAATAAGATGAAATAAAACACTGCCAGCTAAGTGTACAGCTAAGGAGAAAAGCACTTAACGCTTCAGCAACCATTGAAACACATTTTGCATGAGAGCTTCTTGGCTGAAGCCATTTACTGTCACATCAGTTTTGATGGTCTCCTGACACTGATGAAATAGGTCAAGGTGTAGAAGGAATTTAGGCTCTGGGTCTGTGAATAACTTGTCCCAAACACATTAGCAAAGGTGGATTTGTTACTTGCTACCACTGTTCACCTTACCTCAGGCAGTGGGGAAGAACAGAAATCCTTTCCTTCGATTTGAGGGCAGATCAGATAGGAGTACTTGAATTTATACACGAGAAGGGAATTCTAGCCCCCAGGAAACCATCTGAATGATACCACAGTGCTTACACAGCTCACAGGCAGCCAAGCAGCTGGGGCCAAGAGCTCTCAAAAGCATCAGGCACTGCAAGGAGAGAGGATGAAACCTCCAAGGGCTCCTTGTGGAAATTCCAACACATGCTGTCCTAAAACTTCGCAAGGCACTTGTGTGTATAACCAGCTCACTTCTGAGAGAGCTGGACACATAAAGCACAGATGAGGAAAGAGACTTGCTGAATGCCACACAGAAAATCTGTGCCAGAGCACAGGACACCAAATCAACTCCCAAATCCTGGAGACTTCTCAGTCACGGTATTCTATCCACAGACCACTCCTCTCTGTAAGGACAAAAAGGACACTAGCACTACCTCTGGGTGGTTGTCTGGAATACAGACAACCGAAACCCTGCTGTGATGTTAGAGACGAGAGGAGCCCCAGCACAGAAGTGCAATTTGGCAGAAATTTGGAGGAAAAAAATAAACTACTTCTGCAGTATGAATCATCACAAACTTAAACATTGTGAAATAAACTTTTGGTGCCAACTTCCTACATGAAGTGTCTGAGGACTCCAACAGACCAGCAGTGCTTTTTTTCCGATAAACTCTTACAGAATGAAAGAAAATTGCAATATAAAAATTTCCATCCCACGTTGTAGCATGAATCAGAAATTGCTGATTTCTCTTGGAAAGGTCGTTAAGCATTTCACTCTGGAGTTTCCAGCGAAGTGGCTCCTCTGAGCAGAGCTTTGCTGGAACACGGTGTCACATCCCCACGCCGCCACCTGCCCACTGCGATCCTTGTGAGCGCTGGCGGGAGGAGGCTTTCCCTGCTCTCTGTGCAGGACACATCAGAGCCTGATGGATCTACACCACAGCCTTTAGCCAGCACAGCCAGGAAAACCAGTGCCATGTACTGAGCAGGTTATGGAAAGGTTCTCACTCGCTCCGTTTCTGCATTTGCTTATACCCTTAACAAACCATAACCACCCTGTAACATGCTCCCTGCTATGTGGCTTTCCAAGCCACAGTGTTAAGAAGATTACAGAGGACACAAAAATATTTGTGTATTTGGTCTCTTTTTTCTCCCCCCAATAATATTTCCACATACATAGATGCAAACGTTAAGGAAAAATCAACCTGGTCTGAGGTGATTCTTTAGATACATAATAAATGTGAAAAAGGAAAAACTGCAATAAGCAACAAAAATTTTGAGAGTCATTACATTGTCTATCTTTCACAACATGATTTTTGATGCTGTCCGTGATTTTTAAAAAAAATTATATCTTGTGCTTTGATTTATAAGAAGTGCTTTTAAAACCATGAGATAAAACATCAACAGAAGCAATTCCAGCTAGGATTGTCCTTGAAGAGAAGCTGCTTCTTCACAGCCCCTGTAGGTAACAGATCCTGGCATCTTTCTGCAGCCAGTAGTGGCACAAAGTGAAATTCTTCCTTCACAAGCTCTTACAAAATTTCCTGTGCCAAGTACACCACACGACTATTTGTTCTCGTCCTTTCTCTGTTACACACAAGAAGGAGCCCACATCAGGGATCTGAGCAGCAGCAGGCCCAGGACCCACTTCAACAATTCAACTTTTAGCTATTCTTCAAGCTGCATAGCTTTAATAGCTTTTTCATTTGATATTGCTTCATTAAAGGTCATTTTTGTGTGACATTTGCGGAACTAGTTCTCTAATTATACTGCTCACCATATGAGAAGCTTTTTCAGGAACAGTTCATTCTCCTTTGCAAAGAGACAAAATTTAATTACAGAGTGGAAGACTTAAATAATGGTTACATAAAAAATACTTCTGTAAATCCCTTTTAGTTAGGCTTTGAATTCTGAAAGGTCAGGCTCTTATAAGGTCTGTGGTTTAAAAAGAGATCATGACTTAATTATAGTTCATCATTACATACCTCAAATTGTTTTAGTGGACGTTGTTCATTCTCCTTTGTCAGTTCTCAAATTGTGAGTTCTGAAAACACCTGGAGATTGCCAGTCACAAAAACATAACCATCATCCCTCAGTGCTGGACTGTGCACCTGGACATTTTCAGCAGAGTCAGATTAAAACTGAAACAAGGACTGGAAGCTAACCCTCCAGAGAAAAGCTCATTGCTGAGAGGGTGACAGTAGCTGCAATCACCTGTAACGCCACGCTGTTCTTCCTGAGGAGGAATGAGTTCGGATTTGTCTACAGTGAGATACAGAACTGTATTTTTAAATTTACTTCCTGAAAGCTGGTATGAGTGTTCAGCTTCCCTGAGTGCTGGATGCCTTGGAAATCCCAGCCGTGAAGGAGACAAGGTTCATCTTAGGCGGTCAGGACATCTGCTAACGGGATCCTCACACATCCAGCACACAGGCTGCAACTCTGGAACTGGGAAAGCCAAAGTTTATGTTCCCCTCATTCACATTCTAACTTTTTCATTCATAAATGTATCAGAAAACTTTCTGATCTCATCTGTCACTTTCCTAGAGCCCAGACTAAATTGCAACTGAACCTTCCACCAGCCACATCCACCTCAACTTTAAGGATTTCCTCTTAATTTCTGCAGGATGCTTAGGCTTTTCCAAAACCTGATGTTAGCAAAGGAAATGTCCCATATTTTGCCTTACTGGTCATCCATATGCTGCTAAAAATAACATGACTTTTCATCTCTCCAAGGCTCCTGTGTATTCTTTAATTTTTTCTACTACATGACTATCATATTCCTTTAGTTTCTCTAATCTAGTACAGAGTCAGTATTGGAAGGCGGGGTTTTTTTACCCTTCCTTCACATAGTTAGGATATTAAATATGTGAAGCTCAGAAATTCAATGAGCAAGGAAGAAGATACAACAAAGTCTTTCTCACCTGAATCACAGGATGCTTGGAATACAGAGCTCAGAAATGAGGTTAAGCAACTGTCAACACAGAGTTACTCAGCAGGAAACTTACCGTGTGTTCATTAAATGAGACTCCACGTAAGTTTGAATTCTCCCACACAGGGTCAGAAATTGCACCCTTACCTCCAAACACAGAGGAGAACTGAATACAGTGGGTCTTCTGAGTATCAGGTAAACCTGCAAAACAGAGTCAGTGCATTTGTAAGCAAATAAGGTCCTTGCAAGGCCAGACTGAGAACACTCAGCAGGCAGGTGGACTATGACTGAGGGGGTAATGGTAAACCAGTTTGTGCTGTTTTCTGTTCCTTTCAGGATCTGTGAGCTTTGGGGCCAAGCAGCCTTCAGGATATCTGCCAGAGTGACATGTCTGGAATCCCTTACAGCTAGGAAGGCAACCTTGGCCCACAACCTTTCTGCTTTTCCTGCTTCACAGTGATTTCAGTTCCTCCTTACTTTAACTCCTAAAATAGTTTTGTACTGAAGCAAGCCCTATACCATTTGGAGCACCCAAAGACTTTAGTATAGATAGACAGACTGCAGAGAAGGGCACATGCAACCACAGCTACAGTTCCTCAAACGATCTGAGAAATTGCAAAATGAAAGCTCAGCAGCTTTTTCTCTTTGAAAATTAGTATCTTAACACTGTGCATTATGAGGTTAAATTGATTTTATTATAAAACAGCTAGAGCAGTTCATAAACAGTTTATACCAAATCCAAGCGTCACTTTCAAATGCACATTTCCCAGTTTTGAGCAGTCAGTAACAGCACATCTGCAGTGAGTTGGGATTACATTCAGATTTGTGCTTTGTGCAGTGAAATTTAAGTTATTCTTTTTTATATCAAATTCCGTTTTTGATTGCAAGCTACAATCTACCCAGCGAACTGATCTCTCCTGCAGCACACGCTGTTCTCTCACACATTTTCAACCCAGTGGTTCAACACAGACCCTGTGCTATTGTCCAGCAGCTGAGTGCACGCAGCCCACAGACAGTCCCCATGGCCATGCTTGCCAGAAAAGTCATCCTGGCTGGGCTGGTGACACCACCTGTGCCAGGGCCACCTGCCAGGCTCAGCGTGGGGCCTGGAAAAGTCTCTGGGATGGTACCAATGCCAGCTGTCCCACAACACACCTCCCACCGGGGCTGGGGGGGCTGCCACGGACTCAACAGGTTTGTTCAAGGGCAATGAAAGCAAAAATCCCCTGCCTTTTTTTCACCATGACAAAGCTGGCCAGAGCAAGGAACGTTCACACTCCAGCACTCACTGCCCGAGGCTGCAGTCAGGAGGCTGGAGCAGCCATTTGTGTGTACAGAGGCAATGTCACCTCCAGCTGCAAGGACAGCCACCTGCAGGACCTCATGGGACACCTGCAATTGCAGCTCTGTCTCACCAGCTCCAGTGAAAGTGGCAGCTTGACGTTCAGCTCCAATTCAGTGCAGAGAGGGACACTCTGGATGGGTGTCGGTCGGGCAGGAGAAGTGGGAGAATCCATCAGGAGCGCACAGCCCAGTTAGGAAAGAGTTCCCTAAGGACACTCTCCGGCTTTTACCAAGGAACAGAAATAGGCTGGTGAAACAGCTATTTTTGTGGCAGCTCACAAACCCTGGCAGCAGTTTAGTGCCAGCTCCAAGGGCTGTGAACATCATTCTGACCCTGGAGAAAGCAGGGTCTCTCCCTCAAAAGCAGCCCTCCCAAACTGGCTTCCCTAGATCTAAATCTCATTCTGTACAAGATGACTGAGGGTCTTTTCTTCCCTGTGTCTTGGAGCACAGCCACCCTACCCAACTGCAAGAACTCAGCCCGAGATATTTTTGCATGGTTACTATGAAATTAACATTTTCATATATATTAAAAACAGTGGTCATTCTTAACATACTAATTTTTAAAATCAATTAATAATTCAAGTCACTTTCACATGACAGGACATACTGGTTTAGAAATAAAGAAAATCAAGTATGAGTAATCAAGAATAAAATAAATAAATCAAGTATCAGGAGAGAACATTTGAGGTCAGTTCCCTGCTACAAGTGCTCCTTGTTAGATTAGAGAACAATAAATAACTTCTGCTAATGTCTTTTCTAGAAAAAGGCTCCAGAGAAAGTTTATCTTTTCAGATTTATCCTGTGGAGAACTACAAACTTTCAAATCAGAAAACTCAGGACAGGACACCCTGAGATTCCAGAAAGCAAAGGCTCCTGCACCAGAGCAACCTGGGAAGCTGTCTGGAAGCCCAAGAGGCACAGCCATGTTATAAGAAGCTGAATAAAACAATAAAAAAGTATTTGAGCTTAAATGACAAACACACAGCATATTTAACTGATGCCAGAAAGCAAATTTTAAAATAGTGTCAAATAATAAAAACATACATTTAACTCTATTTTATTATTCCCCAAAGAAACAATAAAAACCCCAGAATCATACTGACTACTGGAGTTAATTGAAATGATGAATGGAGTTTTAGGGTGCATCTTCACACTGTTTCCTTAAAAAAGTCTCCCCAGTTTCATGCATAAGATGAAAGAGCTTGTCCACAGAAATGTAAGTTAAATTATCAATTTGCTCCACTATTAAGCATGTTTATAAACTTAAATGTCACATTAAGACTCCTCTGTGGTAGAAGGAGAGCCACTGGTGGGACTTTTTTGTTTGTTTTTTTCCTAAAGAGATAAAAAAGTAGGGCTTCAATGAAAGTAAAGTCCATTGACTTTCATAAAACACAAAATAAAGGTCATGTAAAAAGGCTTTAAGTCTTCTGGGAAATAAGATTTAGTCCTGATCTCAGAAAGAAAGATAATGAGTGGCAGGCCCGGTCGGTTCTTCAGAGTGTTTCTTGCTCAAGAAATTTCATTTCCTCTTTTTTCTGCTTATAATAGGAGCCACTGAAAATTTAAGACATATTTCAAATATTTTCCATTTTACTGCAATTCAAAATAGAGAAGTGGAAAATACCTCCATAAAGAGTTTGCAGTGGCTGAGAAGTGAGAAACAAGCTGTGTGTGCTCATAGAAATACAAACTATTTTATCTCCTGTTAAATTTTAATCTTTTCCACAACTGGCTCATCGTAAATTCAAATGAATTTTCAGTTTTTGATGTCCCAAATTTGTTTATGACTTTACGCATCCATAGGGGAAGGGGGAAAAATAGACAAAATACAAACAAAAATCAGGATGAGATTGATGGTTTCGTTGTTGTTATCCAGGTCAGTTTTAGAACACTCAGCTTTGAACACATTCCCTTCGCTGTTGGGGCACCTCTTGGAAGCTGTAAGAAGAGTTCAGGTTTTGGCAAGAACACGGCTCCAAGCCTACCAAAGCTATGAAAAATGGTTCATTTTAATTTTGCAGAATTTGTCTCAGGCCCTTAAATCAGGCACAAAGGTGGGAAAAGGAGCTCCTCGTTTTCCCTGAGATTCAGGAGAGGATCTCAGAATCAGAATAGATGAAACTGCATTGTGCCTTTCTCCATATTCTCTTTACTAATTCTTTTCTTATCCCATCAAGAAATGCAATTAGCTAGACACTGAGCCATACAATGGAACAAATTTTAATTGACAGAGGAAAACAGAAAGATTACAAAACCAATTAATTTCTTCTTTATTGCTTCAGAATCTGTAATAATTTGTGTTCAAGCAAACAGCAATATCTTTCATCTGAAAAACATTCCAGGCTAATACTCCTGTGGTTTTGTCTTTTATTTGCAGATATATAGTGGCTTGTTAAGATCACGATTAGATCATGACACTTTCTAATTCTTTGGATGGTGACTCAGAATTGCTACCACGAGACATAGCCTGGCCTACAGAGTAAGTGACAGAGAGTAAGACTCTTCTGGAACGGAGTAGCACTAGGTTTGCACGTAATGCAAGTATTTAACAACCTGTTTCCTTTTTTGCTCTGTTAAACAACAACAATTGCTCATTTCACTTCTTTTTAGAAAGGTATTCAGAGCTCTAAAATGCATTTACTATCTTTCCAGATCAAACCTCTCTGCCAGGAGGTTCAGCATTATATTGTGTAACCGCCCTGCCTGGGGTTCAGCTCCTGGCTCGGAGAGCCCAGGGTGTGAGCAGAGAACAGCTCCAACAGCTGCTGAGTCTGGAAACTGCTCAAGGATCACTCTGGGATGTGTCTCAGCCTCTCACATA
The DNA here is from genome assembly GCA_013399875.1 of Gymnorhina tibicen. Lineage (NCBI taxonomy): Eukaryota > Metazoa > Chordata > Aves > Passeriformes > Artamidae > Gymnorhina > Gymnorhina tibicen. The sequence goes on from VXAZ01006521.1 coordinate 884,222, forward strand.
AGAACGTGACGCCGGTTTTCTTTTAAATGCAATCTTGAGCTCTAATAAAAATCCCTTCCTAGAAAAGAATTCTCTCTGTCTCCTGGCCCTCTCTCTCATCAGCCTTTCTCCCTCCCTCCCTCCCATTTTCCTCGGATGTTCATGGGCAAGGCTACAGCAGAGCAGCTCTAACTTGCCTGCTGGGCCTGGGCAGAGGGAAAGCAGCTCACTACAGCAGCTCTAATGAAAACAAGAATAAAAGACTTCTGAAGCTGTCATCAACTTTTCTGAGCATAAGTCAAAATATTTCTAATCAAGTCTGATATCCCAGGAAGACGAATTTCATTATGTCAGATGGGGCCAACCTCCATGTGTTCACTGTGGGGATTTTTGCCTCACGTTCTCCAAGCCATGACTGCAGAAGAGGATAAGGCACAAGCCAGAATCCCGCTGGATATATGTTTCCCTCTAGTAGCACGCCTGAAAGCTCTAAACCATTGTGACACTCAGCCAACACCATCAGCAAATCCCAGGAAATAGGGAATGGCATAAAGTAGGTGAAGGATGAGCTTCTCTACAGCTTTCTGCAACAGGTTGATATATCTTAGCTCCTTCATGTTTTGGCAGCCACTCAAGGCCATGAAAACTGCCAACCCTGCAACTTTCCTCAATATGGGAATGCTTGTCCATGCAGGGAAACAATTGCAGAATAAGCTAGGGCATAGATTTAGGCTCTTACCTATTCTGGTCTCATAACCGGTTCATAAAAGCACACAAAGCCCAAGTTGCTACTAAATAGCTTTGTCAATATGCCTTAATAGACCTCTCAGATATTCACATTGCACATTAAGAGGACTTTTTAAAAGTACAAGAGAGTTTGGAGACAGTGTGTCTGTGTGAGGGCTAGCACAGTTCGGGTCAAGCTAATAAATAAGGACTGCCACCTTTTTCCAAGGCATCCCAGATATATACACCCAAGAGGTAAAGCAATGCTAGGAGAAAACTGCACAGTTGTCATAACAACAACCACACAGCGCAGCCCAGGAGATGCCTAAGTTGCCAGGAATCTGAAGGAAGATAGAAATCAATTAAATCAAGGGATTCAGGACCTCTGGGCTGCTTTGGCCACTGGACCTCGGAATGGAAAGATTCTGATTCTCAGTATCTCTCTGGGTAAACAGACAAAACCATCCTGTGAAAACATGGCAAAAACCACATCTATTTTATTAACCCAAGATCCTTCCAGCACATGCCACTGCCAGGCTGTCAGCAGCACCCGGGTGTACCAACACATCTCATTTGCTTGTCCATTCACAGTTTATACCCTTCCAGCTGAGCCTTTCCACTGTAAAATACTTGTGCACTGATCTACCCAGGCAGCAGGATCTATGCAAAGAGCAAATGGTATCTGCTCTTATTAGGGATTCAGTACAGGGCTGGTCTTGCACATTTCTAATTTTCATTTTTTATCCAAAAGCTCAATCTAGAAACTTATCACCACTTAAGTAGAGAACTGAAAGACTGATTCACTTTTTTTCGCGCTCAGGAATTTAGAATTTTGTCATCAATCTAAAGCCATATAAAATCTTGCCTTTGGTCCCACTGCAAACACATTTTTTTGCAAAAGCAGCACAAATGTAACAAATGCAGGTTGCACATTCCACAAGACCATAAAAAATTTGCAGATTTTCAAGAGAAACTGGTAGTAGAAAATACTTTGAGGAAGTTCAAGAATTACCTGGGGAGTAAGTTGTTGTTAATTATTATTGAGTTTACATATTCAGTGGAATTCCAAGAAGGAAATTTTGTGGGCGTGAGACAATCCAAAATGTTACAAAATGGATAAAATCTTCAGGGTTTAGAGCTTTAACACACCTCTAATAGCTGGGAGTCTGTCAGAGGTGTCTCCATAGGCAGCTGATTCTATAAACTGATGCTCTAGGCTTTCTTACAATTTCATCTGGAACATTCAGCTATTTTCAGTGATTTTTCAGAAGAAATATTCATACTCACTTATGGCAAATACTTGGCTTCTAGGGAGTCAAATATCCAACTCCCTAAAACCTGTAAATCCTGACAGCAGCCTTACAAACACAGACTGCCCCAAGCCAGGTTAGGTACAGTCACATTGCTCCCACTCAGGCGTTTAGCCTGTCCTTAATCACACATTCCCATTGTATCCAGCAGTTCTGATGAGCAGAAAGAAATAACAGCTCCACCTAAGTCCTGCAGGATGGAGACTGAGATAAACAACTCATTAATGAAAGCAGAAAACAGCAACGCTCATCTATTTTCACTCACAGAGTACAGAGAAGCATTGATCCTAAGTGCACATTAATGCTCTTATCAGCACGTTAATCGAGTTCTCCATTCGGATCTAGTTGGGGTCTGAAAGGGAAAAATTAACCGGAAAGTTTTTGTAATTTCACAAAACAAGAGCTGAATACTGAGGGTTAAAAGGAAATCATTTACCAACCACGGCGCATTATTATTCTCAGGGATAGTCCTTTCTAAAATTATGGGTCCTTATGGAAAAGTATTTTTCATAATAACCAATCCACTGCTCAAGAATATATTTCATAGCAGCATCCTCCCAAAGGCATTTACCAGGGGAAACATTCCAGCTCTGTCTGTATTACATCTGAAATAATGTTAATACCATCTCCTTGGCAGGGATACAAATGGACACAGGGTTTTTCCTGTGTTCTCCCTGTCTCCCCGTGAGGGCTAACACTTACATAGGTCTTCCACCATCCGAACTACTTCTGTTATGTTATTTACGTTTTAATGAGTACAGACTCAGGCCAACAGTGGGGATGTAAAGCATAAGGACCTGGCTATTTAGTGTACAGAAACCAAGCTAGTATCGATGGAACTAAGAGAAATCCATAAATACAGTGAGGAACAGCAGGGCTTCGCCAACTTTTTGCTGGGTCAAGAAGAAATACTTCCAGAAGTAGCAACACTATCAACATCAGCCAGTGTACTTTAGTAACTGTCTTTCATGTGCTACACAGTTTGAGGTCAATTATTCAATTCAGACATCAGTGCTTATATCACTGAAACAGCATTTAAACAAAGACACGGTTGCCCCATGAAATGTAAACCCCTTGATCTCTTTGAGGACACAGACACTCCTTGTGCCAGGGGCCATCAGGGCATTACAAGAACTGGGCATGTGGCTGCTCCCAGCGATGCCGTCACAGACAGGACTGCTCAGACACAGCAACAGCAAAGATCCGACCGGGCCAGCCCCATCCGTGCTGGGAGCTTCAGCCGCGGCTTCTCCGGCGCACCTTCGGTTTGTTCCAGCTTCGCTCACGTGGAACTGTACATTGTGCTCTTAAGGAACTCAGCAGCTGAACTGAGAACAGGACAGGAAGAGATGAGAGCCTTTCTCACCCTTCCTCGGCGCTGCAGCTTGCACAAGAGCAAGGCAAGCAGTGAGGAAAGGACAAGTTTCCAGGACTACAGCAGGAGTTCAGAGACTAAATCCTCTTTCCACACAACTTCAGAAGCCCTTTTGCTCACAATACCAATTCTGTACATAGTCCAAAGAAGTATTTCCTCCTGTCAAGTCCCTTTGGGACTCCCACTCTCAAGAAAAACACACCAGCCATGAACTCGACAAGCTTTCTGGTATTTCCCCCTCTAGCTTATTTCTATCCCCATTATCTACTCTACAGAGATTTTTTTTCCTCACAAACACCTCTCCCCCTGCAGTGGAAGGACAGGCACGCTCATGTACACTCACAGTTTGAAAACAGGGGGTTCTCACAACATTAAGAATTCACAGCACCCAAAACTAATTAGTTCTATTGTTCATTTGAAATAACATTTAGGTCAAGTGTCCCTGGTGTGTGAGAATCCCAGCCCTGGGCAGCAGATATAGAGCAACATGACCAGAATTGTCTCTCAGCATCACACATAGCATCCAAGAGTTGTACTGCTTCAGTAACAAGTGGGAGGGGGAGGAGAAACAGTGGCAGCACAAGTTTCTTATCAGAACAAATCCTCCTGCAACCAGAGAAAAATTAGAGCTTTGCATTCACACCAATCTGGTCGCTTGAGTGTATCCATGGTAACCCCCATCCTTCAGAAATTCCAGTGTGCATCTACACACTGCTTTTACATTCCAGTAACACACGAACAGAATTGAGAGCACTGGAGTGTCGGCTCCATTAATCTGCTTCTACTTCAGCTGCAGAAGTGCATTAGGAGACAGAAAAGCTCCCCCACATCTACTCTTCAACCCAAATTCCTCCAGCACGCAGCTGGAATTTCTGAATTACTCTGTTCTTTGACAACAGTATTTATTGTCCTGCACCAGGACGATGAGCCCTGCAGGACTCTGAATAGTCTGAATGCATTGCTGAGCACCACTTACTAATGTCTGACTGACACATAAATTTCTGATTATATCAAAAAGGGTGAAAATTATTTTATTATATCAATAGCATGTTTAAAAATTCTTAGCAAGAATATGGTATAGAGCATTTTCTCAAGAAATCTGACAACTTTAATAACTTTTCTAATCTGATTTAATCAAAGGCTTCTTAAAAGAAAGGGTTTAATATGTGAACCTGAAAAAGAAAATTACACTAGCATTTTGGATTTCTCTATGATAAATCAAAGTCTCCTGTTAACTTAGCTTGCTATTCTTAGATAACTTGCATGATTTCTTTTAATAGCATATAATCACACAAAAATCAGAACTGAAACAATAGCCTGTGAAAATTATGAAGCTCAAATTACTCAATGAACAGGACTGGGGTGTTGTTTCATTGGAACAGAACAGTGTGATTTCATTACAATGTCATTACAACTCAGTAATTGTGAAAGCAGAAAAGGGAAGGATTTCTGCCCCTGAAGGACCTGACCCCTGCGCTGCCTTCTGTCCTCCCACAGAGCCCGGCCACTGTCCCGACAGCAGCAATCCCACCCTGCTCCTGCCCGAGGACCGTGGGCTGCCCTGTGCAGCACTCGCTGCCAGACGCCTGCCCACACCACGCTCTGCTTCTGCTGTTTGCTCCACCACAGCAAAATTCTCTTTATTTTAAACAAGAAAGCAGATTAACTCATGTTTAAAGCCAATAAACAAACAAAAATACAACCCCCAAAATCAACACTCAGTGGATAAGGAATTGCTGTTCTTAAAGGAACTTGTTTTCCATCAGCTTTGTTTTTGTGCTGCTCTTTATAATTCAAATTCAGAGCAGTGCCAGAAAATGGCAGGCATGTCCTTGGAACAACACATACAAGACGGGACTATTTTTATCAATAAAACATTTCCAGTGATATCTTTGGCAAGACTGGAGCACCAGTGCCCTGGAACCAGGTAAAACCAATGGAAGCTTCCTCTCAATCTCATTTTGGCACCTTTGAAATCTCATTTATGTTGCCTTTTCTGGTGAAAACAGATGGAGTTAATTGCTGCTTTTTTAGTTACTATGTGAGAAAAAAGCTAAATTACCTTCAGAATGAGACCTGCATGTATGCAGAGAGCTAGCACAAGCTCTCTGCAGAATACAAATGGAACTTGCCAAGCAACATTTGAATTTTTAGATCATATTTCATTCAAATGCCTAAAATTTGGAAGAAGCTTTTCTTGGGAGGACTTTTGTTCAGTGAAGAAATTAGAGTTTTGCTATTTACACAAATGCCAGTCATTTTCCAAAGCCATCCCTCTCTGCTCTAGAGTCCGACTGCCACAGCAGTTGTCTAAAGCAGCTTTCCTTTCACCCAGCATGCTCCTACAACACCTACAGAAACTCAGAGAATGCAAGATGTGAAGCTTTTAATATTTACATTGGAAAAAGAAAAAAATGAACAACGGCTCCTTCTGCTTGGAAGAACAAAAAAGAAAGCTCAGTAATCCTAAAGAAACTGAAGAAGCTGTAAAATTCTCCCTTGCCCTCTTTGTACCTCTCCTGGTAAGGACTTGCACAAAAGGATACAAACAGGGGAATGTTATTGCTTCAGTAAAGACTTTATTAATATCTCACCTGCAAAGTCACAGCATCTGCATTCCTTATCAGAAAAGTACTGAGTTATTTTTCCCTTCTTCACCTCTTTATTAAATATCACCTTAGTGCCCAGAACACTGGGGGAAATCAATCTGATGTCTGGAAAGTCAAGGCTTAGACATGGGAATGCTTTTGTCTTTCAAAGTTGTATTAAAAGTAAGAGTAATAGAGCAAGACAAACTAAGAGAATATGAAAGGAAACAGAATAGAGGAAATCAGAAGATTTGGAAATGTATTTTAATTATAGAGACTGCAGATAAGGTAAATGCAGGGCAGACTCAGGAGATTCAGCAATGTCTGAATTCTGACAGGTTTTCAGATGGCTCAGACTCGCTGTGCAGAAGGCAGTAAATATTTCATGGTGTTTATTTTGAGTGTTTTTACTTAGAGTCTGGTCTTCTGGGTTAGTAAAACCCAACACTGCGTCACCAACCAAACCCATGTGATCACACACCCTGATGAGAGCCCAGACGGAGTCCATTCAATGACCAGCCCCATTGGCTTTAACGAGCCGTCGGTCAGAGTGCAGGGCTGCAAACCCCCCAGCTCCAGCCAGCTCCCAAGTTTGTCCTCAGATATGCAGAAAAATTGATCCACAATTCTCCAGCAGTTTTTACAGATTAAGTCAACAGATCTACACAGGTAAATCACCTGTATCCTTCCGCCAGGTCAGAAACCCCAGCTGAAGAACCACACCTAATCATCCGCTGTCAGTTCATCCCAAAATAGTAGTTTTACAGAAGGAAATTAAGAATCCGGTAAAATCGAGATGGCACAGTGGCAAACAGCCTCTCCCTGCCACAGCTCCCCTCTAGAATTTGCACACCTGAGACCTCCATTGCATTGGCTCTAGGCTTTAAGACTATTTGTTCTTCAAATTTCCTGCCCCACGAGCCATAACTTTATTTCCTTCTAAAACAAGACAGACTGAACACTGGAAAAGGCAGGATGTTGAGCATGTGCTGGTACCCCACCTGGAATTACCGTATCCTAGGGATAAGGCAGCCCTGATTCTTGGAGTCAAGAAGGATTTTCTTCCCCACCAAAGACTTGTCATGCTTTCTTGTTTTCCTGGGAGGAAAGCTGCATGGGGGCAGCAGGGTTTGTTCTTAGCTTTAAAGCTATTTGTGATGACTCAGTGTAATCCCTACTTTGGAACACTAAATATTCCCCAGTAAACACTTGACAAACCATTCACATATAAAAATACATGTTAAAAACTCAACGAAAAGAGAGCAAAATTAAAATGTTTCACATTCTAGTTGAAATGATGAAAAGGTGACACAAGATGTTTCTGCCTCTACCCTGCAGACATCACATTTTATCATCCTTGGGAGTGACGAATAGGGCATTTGTACAGTTATTTTCTTCTCTACTGAAGCCTTTCCGGAATACTCTCAGACACAGACACTTGCCTTGCTCAGGTGGTAAAATTTTACTCATATTCTTCTGTAAACAACAGCAAATTACCAGTGCATTTCCTTCCCACCAAATCACTTTAGCAACCCCTGTGAAACAGCTCCAACTTTCAGAGGGAACTTGGAATCTCACTGAGACCTGCAAAGCCTCCAAAGGAAAAACAACACCTCTGGTAAAAACAACTGCAAAAGCTTTATGTTTTGCTACATGGAACCTTATAATCCTTAAAAGAAACAGACTGAGGTTTTGAGAAGGAAGTGGTTCAATGCAAAGGTGCAAACATTCCCTTCAGAGCAAAACTTTCTGCCCAGGACACAGTGCTGCCATTGGCTCCTGCCCAACATGGCTTTAGGCTGAGCCAGGACAGTGATGGCAACACTGATCAAACATCACCAGCAGGAACTTCCCTGTCTTAGCTCCTGCTGGGAGCTGGTCACACATGTGGCTGAAGAACATTTTTTGCTTGAGGGAACTGAATCTGGAGTCAAACCAATGTTTTTCACAACTTCCCATGGATTGGGAACACTAAGAAAATTCAGCAGGAAGAACACACGTGCATGCGTGCTTCCTGGCTTCTCAGTGAGATGTATGCTTTTCCCAATTTCCTGTAAGTAAGAGATCCCAGATTATCTTTTCTCCTTCTTTTTCTTCACTATCAGCTTCAGGAATTCTTGAATACTTTGCTAGACCTCAAGCCTGCCTGCAGCTGATTGTTGCTATTCAATAGCCACTGATTCCAGCCAGTGTGTGGCTGGGGTTAACCAGTATCCCTATCAGGTAGCTGAAATTCCAAAAATGTTATTTTACAGGGTTTTTAAAGAACCCAAGTTCTGTGGCATCGTAAGGCACTTCCTTTCCTGACACCTTCAAGATCAACCCTGATTATTTTTAACTGCAATTTTCCTCTATTACATATTATCCAGGAATCTCACAGATGAAACCCAAGAGGGGCTGCTCCCCCGTGAGACAGAACCCAGAACCTCACACACCTCACTTCCACCTCAGACAACAAGGCTGCCTTACATTTTTACCAACTTATATAGAAACACTGTATTTCCACCAGAATATTCCAGCCTGGAATACTCAGACAGCTGGCTAGAGCTCGTGATTTGAACGTGAGCCCTCGTGTGCCTTGCCTGCCGTAAGCGTGAGGACCCGTGGTGGGGAACAGTGGTTTAGTCCCAGATCCCCAGCACAGCCCGGGCAGGCTGCTGGGCTGGGCCTCCATGGCCAAACCCCTGACACATCACCTCTAATCAGTGCTGCCCTTCCATCACAGCAGGAGCTCTACCAATAGGACTTTTAACTCAGACCAAAGCAGATCATGCTTTTAAGTCCGACAATCCTTTGTCAGTGAGGCAGCTGTACCGCCAGAACACAACTCCAGGTCTGGCTTTTTGATCACAATTTTCTCAGCTCTGCAGGATAAAGAGGATGAAATCTGCAGGCCATGTCAAAAACACTAAGGCCAACTTTGTAATAAAACAATTCACTTCCAATACTTTGAGAACACTGAATATTTTTGAATTATGTGTAACAGGAGATGAGGTAGTGTTTGATTTCCCTCTCAAATGAAATTCCAGAAAGGTGCACTTATAGATGGCTAAAAAGAGCTGCAACAATTCCACGAGACCATGCTCTACCTGAACACATCCGTTTGCTGTAAAGTTACGTACAACACGCTTTGAAAAGACGAGGTAGGGCAGCCTAATAGATCCGCTTCAATTACAGACCTGACTCAAAGCCTCTTTCTGCCCAGTTCTGAGCAGCACTTTGAAGTCACAAGGATGAAAGGGTGCTCAGTGTCTGACAGCCTGAGGGCTCTGGGTACAAATGAGCAAAAGATAGATCTGACTCCTCATTGACCAGGGCCAGCATCTGCTGGAGGGATCCCCAGCTTTAAGGAAAAGGTCCCCTTCCCACTCCTTCTGTCTCATGCTCGGCTATGTAATGCTGCTTAAAACAAATTCTGAACCTGGATAACAATAGATCAGACCAAGGATGAGTAAAATAGGCTTAAAAATGAAATGAAGTTAGAAAAAAACTTTATTTCTAAGAACATGGTAAATTTGCTAGATCAAAAAAACCGTCCACAATTGCATCCCCAAGGCCACAAGACATCCAGTAGCATTCAGTACCAGTACCAGTTTTTACCAACACAGGTCAGGAGAATCAGGTTAACAATTCCCACAGCCATTTATAAAGCTGCCAGCCTAAACAATGGCTTTTTTAGTATCTCACCATTGATCTGAAATAACAGATCAGCTTATCTCCCATGGTTCACAAGCCTCAAAAAGAAGACAAAATTTAAGTCACTCAAAATCACCAATGCTCTGTAGGCCATTAGTGGGATTTGCAAGTCTTTGGGCAGCCATGCACCTTGACTTCGGCACGTATTTTGTTACTGAACCACAATCACAAAGCTGAAAATAATAATCAGCAAGGCCAGTTCAGACACACATGACCCCACATCCCTCTGCACAGATCCAGTACCCCCGGTTCATTCCAGCTGCTGAGCTGGGCATTGTTTGCTTTCTGAATAGTAATGGGGCCAGACCTCTCTGTGAATAAAAACGCATTTCGTGCAAGTCAAAACTACCAAAGGATTTTGTTTCCCTCCCCCATCTTTTTTTCCCTAAATTCTGGAATGCAGAAATGCGTCATAATTGCCCTGAAAGCAGCAGAGGGAATACAGCAAGGAGGAAGTTGGTCTCTACATAATTCTATTCCTTTGCTTTTTGATCATGATCCAATGAACGAGTGTTGCCACAAAGACTCCCTGTTATCAGCGTGCAATTAAAACCTTCCCAGAAATGTATTCAGATCATATGTAGGCATTCATACGTAAGGGATAAAATCTTTGCCGTGTGCTTTAGAACTCCTGCATAAACATTCAGTAATTGTATTCCTTTCTAACAAGCGAGGTTTTGAGAGGGGGATAATTTTCTTTCTTTTAGCAACCAAATGGTACTAAATAATGTTATAAATACAACAGCTCATAATCCAGCACAGCTTTTACATTTTGTTGTGCAAGATCTACAGCAAACATGTAAAATGAATCACTGAAGATGGCTGACAAACACACAGGTGTTACAGTCACAGGATGGTTTGTATTGGTTGTGGGGTTTTGTGTTTCCAAGCAATCATTAAGTAGTTTTTCTTCTAAATTTGGATAGTTTCCTGGAGCATTTACAGCACGAACACTACAACACTGTGCTAGGGCAGGACAATTTTAAAAAAATTAAAAAGAGAAAATAAAAGACTTGTCAGAAAAAGAATTTCTCTCCCTTCTTCTTCATCTACCCATCTCAGTTGTTTCTCCTCTTTTCAGTGCCTAGCACTAGAAAAACATGGGAAGAGCACAAATGATGACCAGACAATTCAGTTGTCCTCGTGACCGGCAAGTTCACCTGCAGAAATGATTCTGCTGCTCTCCATTCTGCAGCGGTGAGCTCCCCGAGCGAGCTCCCTGCCGGAGAGCACGGATGGCCCACCAGGCTCCCAGCTCCCCAGGAGCCCACGCGCAGCCTGACCGCACAGTCTCACACTCAGCCTCATCCCCTGCAGTGATTCTGTGAGAAAAGCTCACGGACAGAAACTCTTGAAGAGAACATTGGGAGAGTTATGCTCTTATGGGCAAGTTCATGTCTCCACAACTCAATTTACCATATATGGATTTTGCCTTTTTTCATATACTCCTTAAACTTACTCAGTTTTTATTTTTTACTCAGTAATTTAGGCTACAGAAGGGGACACATGGAAACTGTGGCAGTTTGAGAGTGCAGTTAGCTGAGGAACTCATTAGAAGTGCAGAATGTGTAAATTTCCTGTGTCTGTGGTTATCATATTTAAGTAAATACATTTTAAAAATTCATCAAGCACTGCACTCTGAAGTAAAAGCAATAAATATGTTGTAGGATATTGGAAACACAGTGTGACTGAGGAAATACTTCCATGCTATTGGATATACAGTATGAGGCTGAGATAATTTTAATCAGTCAGCTTTTAAGTCCTGCAAGGTATCTCGAGTTATTACAACCCCATTATTTTTTTGTACATTAGACTGCAGGGGACACATATAATTTTTATTTACCTGAAGGGGAGTACCACCCCCCCAGCTCATCCACTTTTTGTGACAGTTTGGTGGCTGTGGGAGCTGGCATGCCTTGCTCTGAAGCAGCACACAGCCTGAAAAGGAAGGTGCTTGTAGAGAAGAACAGGAGGGGGAACCATGCTTATGCAGGGCAAACTGCAAAGGCTGTGGGAGCAGGTCAAGCTCACGGGAGCTCAGGGTGATTTACACCACAGTGTCGCGGCTCCACCCCGTGTGGGACACGCTCCCCTCACAGAGCCACCGCCATCTTTGCTCCCCTCAGGGTCCGCGCGCCCGCCCCGCGCCGAACCTTCCCCTAGGCGGCGGAAAGCGCCAATCGCCGCGCGGCGCGGGAACGCTGGACCAATCGGAGTGCGGTTCTCCTGGGCGCATGCGCCCGCCCCCTTCGGCAGCGCGCTGAGGGCCCGATGCACTGAGGGCTCAGCGTGATGGGTTCAAGAGCGAAGCCCAGAGCTGTTGTGTGCCTGGTGAAAATGTCACCAAATAGCAGCAAGGGTTGCTAAGGGCTGATCTGCTGTTCACATGTGCCTGAGTTGTGTGGCCCTGCCCAGTGCCTCACAGGCACCTGTGACAGCAGCCTCAGCAACACCCATTTGAATAAAGGTCATTAATGTGCCTCAGCTTCCCAGTGCTGTCTAGATAGTGTAATGTCAAATCACAAAGATAATTGTGTTTACTTACACTGCCAGCTAAAAATCTATGTGGGTTTATCTCTGGTTGCTAAAACTTTCCTTCTCAAGGAAATGATTGGTAAATGACGAAAGGGACAGCATTGTTTACATCTCTTTGCTCTGATAAACTTACACTGCTAAGTAACTAATTCACATTAATCACACAGTGATACCTGTTCCTGAACACAGGCACCTGCTGGGAGAGTCACAAACCAGTCTGAGTTAAAGGAGGGGGAAGGCAGATTTTCAGAGCCATTTTTTCAGTTTCCTGTGTGGGAATCTGCTTATAAATCACCTTGTTTGTAGCAATGGGGATGGATGGAAAACAGTGGTGGGCTCAAGCCTAGGCTGAAATTCAGCCTTCCTTTCATGCAGAGGAAGGTTACAGAGGAACAAACGGCAGCATTTTGTAGTGCTGGTGTATTAATGTATGCTACCGATAAATAGAACAGTAGAGCCTGCACAATCTGGAAGTGATAACTGCTTTTCACACAACATGCAATTTCAATTTTTTATTAGTCAGATCTTCTCACACTTTCCCTCATTAGCTCACCACAGGATCATTGATTTTATTGCTGCAAGCTTGTCTTAATTGTGCCAAAACAAACATTTTGGGCACGAGGGACCCTCACAGTAACCACTTCCTCCAGTCGGTGTTTCCTTAACCTCCTTGCCACAACCGTGTTCCAGAATTTGCTTTCTGCAGTGCCTGTGCTGGGACATCACAATGGACTTTTCAAACTGGAAAGCATTTCATGCTTTTCGAAGTGTATGGCAAATGTGTGGTGCATTAAGTCTAATGATTGAGTTTGTGCTTTCATTTTAATCTTAATATTAATCTTAATTTTAATCTTAATATTACTTGAACTGGAACGCTGATGGAAAGTACTCAGTACAAAATCTAAGTGTTTGGTGGGTACTCTTCTTCCTACCTGCCTCGGGAACTTGAGGCAAAGTTCTGTGTCCCGCCTCTGCTTACGGCTGAGTTCTGGAAAGATCCTTCTCTGCGCTTTCCATTACCAGTGACATTCCTGTCAGTGATCCAGATATTTCCCATGTTAGCACGGACTCATGCAGGGCTGGAGGGCAGGAGAACTGTGCAGAGCCATCCTGAGTAAACCACCTTCCTCCACTTGGTCTCATTCAGCACACCCTGAAGCGGGTACCTTGCACAAACTGAAAGCTCCTCTGATTCTGTTCTCTGTGCTTTTAGGATATTTGGGAGAAAAAATAATTGTAAAATGAAACTGAAAAATATTGATAATCCTTTCTCAGTTTAATATGAAATACAATTAATGAAATACATTTTTGAATGTGTTTCTGTGAGGCTTCTGTGGCCAGCTCTGTTGTGGAGCAATTGCAGGCTGCCCCACTCTGTTCCTGTGCCTCCCACATTTCTTTACTTCCTTGAATTGACTTCTCTTTATTTTACTTCTTGCTCAGATCCCCAAAGGATCCTGATTCATATCTTAATCATCTTTTCTACTTCCTTTGTTGAATGACTTGTTCTCCATTCAGCTGGGCCCCCGAATTCCACTGCTTCCCCCACCAGTCCCTCAGTCCCCCTCTTTGTCCCTGCTCCTCTCCCGCTCCTGGCTCACACCCGCTGTCCTTTTCCTGACCTGAGTTTGTAACCTCTCAGTCAGCCATGACTCTGCTTTCTCCATGTCTTTTTACCACCAGGCATTAGCTAATTCCCACCCTTACTCTTTAACATCATCTCTCAAAAATTTTTCCTCCTAAACTTCATTGCCAAAATGATCCGTGCTGTGTTAATTTTGTGGCTCATTCCCTGCACCTCCCTTCCGATGGGAACTTGGCCATACCCATCTCTCCTCTTTCAGTGTACCCAAATGCAGCTGCAAAATTATTTTGGTTTTGTGCCCTTCTCTGTTGTGGCTTCTTGACTTCCTCCAAAGAAGCAGCAAGATTCTGTTTGCCAGTTAGGCCTTACCTTTTATTTCCTGTCTTGTGAAGTACTGAAAAATAAAGTGAAAAAAAGGAGACTGAGCAACACACCCATGGATATATACACTCTGAAATCCCTGTCCTTAGCTTGTGTGGCTGCTTCTAGGCAGCACAACAGCCATCCATCACACCAGTGTTCCAGCACAGGTGTGAGAGGGAAATACCCAGAGGCAGCAAAAACTCCACAATAAACCCTCTTAGTTTCATTAGGAAAACAGAGAAAAAAATATTCTTTTTCTATCAAATATGTTACTGTTTTAATCTCTTTTACTAATTCCAGTTCATTCTCTGAAAAAAAAATCAAAATGTATAATTGAAAACCATTGAAATAAAATATTAGTCCTTAGAAATACTTCTCAGCCAAACTCTTTAATTAAATAAACTTAATCCAACCCCAAATTTTTGGTTCCACAAACTGTTCACATAATTCTATCCAGAGTCTGATTCTCCGAGGATGTTTTATATGACTGTTGCTGTGAATAGATTCACACTCAAAGGCGTGGGAGTCAGGTACAGGTGGGAGTGCAGTGCATTCTCATCTTGAGGTATTCACATTTCATTTGGAATGGGAAACAGAGTGAGGAAGGGGAGGTGCAGTGTTTGGGTCTCTGTACTGCTGAGTTGTTACCATCAGCCAGAATAATACATTCATGTATGTGTGATCGAGGGAAACAGCTCCAGCAGATCCCATTGAGGCACTTGCCAAGGAATTGTCAGTCCTGGACCGACTCGCGGTTCCTCTCCCACTTTCCGTGCAGTGGAGCACACGCTGTTAGGCCTGCTGCCTTCCCGAGTTCACGCCCGGCTCTGGGAGCTGTTCAGTGGCCAGGCGGGGGGCAGGGGATGCTGCACCCACTGATTCCACCTCTCACCCACCCAGCTCTGCCGGCCCTGTTCAGCCCCAAGGAACTATGAACAAAGAGTGGAAAAGGA
Organism: Gymnorhina tibicen; assembly: GCA_013399875.1. Lineage (NCBI taxonomy): Eukaryota > Metazoa > Chordata > Aves > Passeriformes > Artamidae > Gymnorhina > Gymnorhina tibicen. The sequence continues at coordinate 899,332 of VXAZ01006521.1, forward strand.
AGAGTCGGCTGGAGCAATTGCTTGAGAATTAGTGGGAGGTCAAACGTACAGACCCACGGGTGCAGGATGTGCACAGCTCAAATCTGGGACTGTCACCGAGCCCTTGTAGTAGAATGAATCTGTCTGGAATAGGCTTTTATACACTGAAATCATTGTTAGGGATTTTATCCCTTATTTCAAATATATTTAGTCTTCCAAATACTCTGCCCCAGTCCAGATTTATCTTCAGCCCTTTTGGAGATGTTTAGAGTAGCTCAACAGCTTGTCCAGGTTCAATACAACACCCAGGAACCCTGTGTATAACCCACAGGCCTTTCTTTATTCTGTCCTTGACTTACACACAATTTTAGTTTACCACCACTCTTCCCAATAAGCCATCTTTTCTCTGCCATACCCAGGGGTGTGAACAGCATTTGGTGCTTTTCAGGTGTTTCTGCAAGGCCCAGCAATGACTGCAGCTGAGGTGTTCTCTGTCGACTCTTACGCTCCTTCCTTTGTGCAGCCCTGACACATCCCTACAGCCCACAGGACATTCCTGTTAAGCTGTCCATTTTAAAGCTCTGTGCAGCTCTCCTGTCATCTCTGGCAACACAAAATGTTCCCAGCAGCATTTGCTTGTTTTCTTGAAATAATTTGATTTGCAGTTGCTTCCCAATGCTTTTTCCTGCTTTGCATATTGCTTTGTCTGTGCCTATAAGGCTCTTCAGTTTCAAGAAATTTCTAAACTATTCTTAGTCCTAAATAATTTTAGACTCAATTTGAACCACGAGCCTGTATTTCATGGGGAATTACACGTAAATCAACAACACCTGTCTTCATAAAAGAAATTTAAGACTTTTTGTTCATACTAATTTCCTTTGTGTCTGAAGATGAAAGCACAGCCATAAACCAAGGGCTGTTCAGCAAGGATTATTTCCAATAACATTAAAATTATTTACAACAGTATTTACAATAAACCTGATGGAATTTTCCTTCACATGTAAATGAATGAATCCTCCAGAAACAACCACAATGTATGTAACTCCCTCTCTCACATGCACTTCATCCTCATCAGTCCCAGGATTGTTTCCAGGAGTTAAAGAGCCAGAACTAATCACAATTTTTCTCAGCAGGATTTTAAGTCAACACCATTTAAGTTAAATGATACTAAAAAAAAAACCAAACCAAAACCCCCCCCAAAACCCCCCAAACCAACCAACCAACAAAAATCAAAAAAAAAAAAAACAACCCCAAAACCACAGAAAACCCACCACACTTTTGTACTAGTTATGCTTTGAAATTCTTGTGACAGGAATAGACATTTTAGCTTGATAAGAATCAGCAACAGAAACTTTCTTTTTTGGAATGTTTTTAAGAACCCAAGGATTTTCAAAGGGTGACTACAGTTTTGAGGTTTCACAGGAAGCATGAGGTATTTTAGATAAATTTAATGCTCTTTTACCACCAGCAATAAAATTTTCTAATGAAAAAAGCTTGTTTGATTTCAAATGTGGGCTATTAGAAATATTGCAGCTTAATCTTTTTAAATTCCAAACAGACAAAATCTCTATTAAAGTGGTCTTTAACAAAAAATACATTTTAATTTGAAAAGTGCTACAAATATTTTTAATTTTATAAAAGAGATAATAATTTTCTTAAACTGTTATTTCTAACAAAAAGAATCCTCTGTCTATGTATTATTCTCTTACGTTGTTCTCCATCAGATCCCCCTTGCATTGAGGTAGGAATTTGCATAAAGGAACATGTACTTTTTTGTACAGTAAGCATGAATATTAGCAAAGTTGAACATCCTTCTGCCTTATATACCCATGTTTTATTCAGAAGTGCTTGGGGTTTATTATGTTTAAAGTGAAAGATTTTTCAGAAAAGCTTTAAGCACAATAAACCAGCCTCACTGGACTTTTTTTGGCATTCACAGCGCATTTTCAAACAGCAATATTGTCTAGAGACTTTTATAGCCTTTCAAACATTTTAGGAACAATTAAACATGTCTTTCTTAGACTAAAATCGTTCTTGCTACACTCAGCTGTGAGACCGCCGAGGTCTCTGTTCTCAACACCAGGACTGTGGCTGTGAGCAGTGATTCATGCGTGGGGAAACCTCGCGCACGGCGAGGCGGCCTGTGCTGGCTGATACTGCTGTCTGTCCTGCCGGGTCCTTCTGCCTTCCAGCGGTTTCAGGGTGTTTTCCAGGGACCTGGAAGCAGCTGATCTGCAGCAGCACACTCTGCTCCCTCACTGGCACTGGAGGGAACCTGGCTGGGGAGCGTGGAGAACATTAGTGCCCTACTGTCATTCCTTTCAAAAGGATGAACTCTCTCTGCCAGGCCCAACACTTCACACTTACGGCCTTCAAGTTCCCTGTTCTTAACTCACAGTTCCTAACTCACACTGCAGGCATGGGGTGGATACTCCTCCTGTTCTCCAGGGCTCACCGACCTTGGATTGAGCTCCTTAACCTCTTGGCATTGTGTCCAACGTCCCATTACAATAAACCACCGCTGAGAAGAATAGTATCAGAGATGAGGTAATGTTATTTACCTCGGCCGGAAGGAAGGTTTTCCTGTTTGTGTCTGAAGTCCACTGGCAACATCCCCACTGGGGTATGGAAAAGTGATGCTGGGCACACACTGCAGACAGTTGGTGAGGGGCTGAGCCAGGCAGGAGTCCTGCAGTTAGAGAAGTTGCGGAAAGAATCACTAATAAGAGAAGAGTTTGTTGGATTTTTATCCTTTCTTCTTTTCAATGTACACATAGCAAACAATGGGGACAAACTCACTAAAGCTGGGGCACACAGCTCCATGGGAGGAGAGAACACAGTCAGCTGATGTGGGACATGCATTAGCCATGGAAGCATCCTGAGAGGGGTTATTTGTGTGTAAAACGAGCTCTAACAGAGCTCACAGGAGAGGAAATCAGAGGATTAAAAATGCATTGAGAAAATAAATTATAAAAGAATTAAGATGCAGCAGCGAAGCGAATCAGGATGCTGTACAGAAACCTCAGGAACTGCATCCTAGGAAGAGGGGTCATCTACAGACAGATCATCACAAGGAAACAGCAGCTTGATCATGAGCACATCACACATTTAAATGAAAAGCTAATTTTAAAAAAATAAGCAAACACATGCCCATAATTAAATATTCCATAAGGGAACATTTTTGAGAAGTTCAGGGGAGCAGCGAGTGGACTCAGCAGGGAGTTACACAGGGAGGAAACTCCACATTTTTATATTCTAGTAGTCTCAGATGCAAAAAATGCTCTATAACTTTCTCCCAAAAGGGGAGCTGGTGGGGGCAGAGCTGCTGGAGAGGCTCCAGAGCCCGACTGGCCGGCCAGCACGGACAGGCACGCAGTGCCCGGCTAACAGTGTGTCCTGCCACACACAAACCAGCTTGGACTGGAAATCCGGCGAAGGACTGGCTGCTTATTTAACATTCCGAATTTTACTGGAGCCTGGGAAGACAGCTTCAATTAAATAGTTTTTACCTAAATGTGGAAAATGCATCTTTCAGCTGTGTTTTCTCTGACAAAACTCAGTAATACGGAGCTGGGACCTGCTCCTGCTGCAGCCAGCGACACATTTGCCATCCAGTTCTCGCTATCCCAGGAGCACACTGAGGGGACAGCCCTCTGACTTTCACCAGCAGAAACATGGCTGTTTTATACACCATGAATACACCTGTCACAGGCTGCCAGATCTCCAGCCTGTTTCTGAGTGCTGTCTAATTTATGAGATTCCCAGTTACCGTGACTGGAAATAAAAGACAGAAGGGATGTTCTGAGGGACTCAGCTTCCCCCGGTTCTGCTCCCATTGACTTTGTCAAGGAGAATTTGAAAACCCAGCAGCCAGTGTAGAAGCACCACACCTGGGCGTCCCCAGCATGCCATCCACGCTGATCTGGGCACACACAGTTCTCAGGGAAAATTTGTGGTGTGACTGTCAAAAGGGAAAACTGAGATTTAAAAAAATTTAAGGGAATGGGGTAGGAGGACAGGATGACACACACACCCTGCAGATACTCAAATTGCAATATGCAGACAACCTCAGATTAAACCCCAAAACTGAATAGCGACCAAGTCCCATTTTTGATGAAGTACAGTTGGAGACATACATCTTTATTCTGGCTCGAGAGCTAATTACATCCTCCAAACTGTCTAAGTGCAGCCAAATGGGGTCTCTAATTACCATGCAGTCATTGGCTTCCCAAACTATCTTGGATGAAAATAAAACCCAAATCCTGCAACACTGGAACAAAGAGGAAAATGGCATTGAATTGTAAAGCTGTTTCACCTGGGTTTCTACACTAACATAAAAAGAAATAAAAACTAGAAATAAAAATATTCTTCCTATCTCTGCAAGCAGCCGGCACCCGAGCGCTTCAGGCGGCACCTCTCAGGATGGGGAGTGACATGGAACCAATTTATGTCACCCAAATGACTGGCCACTGACAGCGTCTATCTGTTGGGCACGCCTTTAGGGCTGGGACAAGCACCATCAGCCTAGTTAGCAGCTTTCTCCACATGGAAAACAGCGGAGTTCCAGACAGACCATGTTATTTGTGAACTTCTGGGGTTTTAGCAGCAGTATAACACGACAAAAGAGCTACTTAAAAAAAAAGGTGTCAAGAGGATGCTTAAATCATCATAGGAAGTTTCAAGCATTTCTCACTATTTCCAGATGCACTGGGAAATGATCCGGCTCACCCAATGCCCAACAAGTACTTATATGGGTGAAGATGAAGGTTTCTTTAAAAAATAAGCATAATAGAAATAAGTATTTAAGCAAAAGGAACTGTGCTTCGCCAACAGTTGCTGTTATCGGTTTTAGCCTTTCAAACGGCAGTAGTGGAGCTCCAGTTCTCACCTTTCTCATTGGTTCAGTTAATGACATGTCATGAAGATCTTGTAGAATAATTGTGAACTATTTATTAGCTCTCTGAATCAACAAACTTCAGTCAAACTGACATCAAAGACCTGACAGACAGTCTTACACATAAGTACACCTTTCATAGGCACATCTCCCTCTTATGGAGGGGACTGACAAATAAGTCTCAGGGGAGAGTTCTTCAACCAAAAGGAACCACAGATCTGATTTTAAGAGATTTGAGATGACAGATGGCATTCTTCCTGTTCTAATGTTAGTTTGCATTTGTTGAAAATTATGAAAAAGTAGAAGAGGTGCTACAAGCCAAGCAGTCTGACTTAAAAATGGAAATAAACAGACAGAATCCTTTCTTTAGTGATTAGGCTGGAGTTTGCATTGCTGCAAAGAGGAACAGAGTATTTTTAACTGAAGAGCACTGAATTTTATTGCTGGTCCTCTGTTGAGTCATCATACCCGTGATGGAAAGGTGCATACACGTAAAATATTGAATTCAATATTAATTCAAATAATACTCAGCTGGTAGAAAACAGAAATGTCATTGAAAGTTTGTTAAGCATTCTAGGCTTAATGTGTAAAGACAAATCAAGCATCATGACAGCCTGACCAAATTCTAAACAGGACTCTGTGGTCCAGCCGCCTCACAGTCTGCCTTGTGAAGAAGTTCATCAGCATCCATTAATCTTTGTTTACATCAGGCATTCTGCTCCCACCCTTATAACCGGAATGCCTGAGGTGAGGAAAGCAGAGGGGCTATAAATGCCAGGTGGACTTACATACAAAAATTCTTTCTCCCATTTGTGCCCAGTGAAAACCAGAAATGATGGAAGGCATTAAACTCCCACCTGTATCAAGAATCAAATCCTTTTTCCATTACTGCAGGAAATTTAGTGACCAAGGAGATTCAGAGAGTTCCCAGGAGGAGGGGCAGTCCCGGACAACAGAGAGTGCAGACAGTGCTTGGCCTTCAATAAACAGATTTTTCATTCTCTGGGGAGAGCTGTGGGTGTGTAACAGTGAGCATGAGGCATGAGCAGAGATTTGGGCAATGCAAAATGTACTTATTTCAGGGACTTAGTACAGTAGATAGGAATCAGTGTGCAAAACACTAACCTTGGAGATTTTCGCTATTAAAACCAGGAGTGAGAAGGATCCTGACACAGATGTAACCCACCCACCTGCACCTGCAGGTGATGATGAATCCCAGCCCAATAGCCTACTGGACACCAGGCGAGTGCTTTCCACTCTGTCAGACCATGGGATGAAGTCTGCCATGGTTTGTGTGCTCATGGGTGCTTCTGGGAGCCAGGAGCATCATCACCAGTCTGTCTCATCTTCTGTAACAGCCGCCCAAAGTCTTCAGCCAGGCTGAGGAAAACACAAACTTGACACCCCCAGCTAACACAAGGACAGAAGGCTGTTGGAGCAATCCAGACTCTGTCCCTGCACTGGGAGAGAGCTCTTGCATTAGTGGGGTCTAGAAAATAATTGCTCAGCCTTGGCTGGTGGGCATTTGATCATTTTCTGCTTGGAAAGACGAGCAAAAAATGCTCCCTTCCGACATTCAATTAGGAGAACTGTTTGGTGTCAAAGCGCCGAGGGAATTTTAAGGGACCGGTTATTGCTGCTTTATGCATAAATCTGAATTTGCTGCTCTAATGAGCCCTTCTCTATATCATCCGTGACTGTCACTCAGTTTGGTGAAAATGGCTTGGCCTGACAAATCCTGTTAAGCCTCAGAAACTAAATGAGATCTGAAAATGCCCGAGTCCACACCCGTTGCACCACATGCTGCTTTGATCAGCAATGTTAGTCAAGCAGGCTTGGAGGCAAGCCAGCAAACCCAGGGCTACCACCCGGGATGGTCAGGAGCCACTCCCCGGCCTGAGGATGGCAGGTGCCCCACACCCCTTGGGATCACCCCCGAAACAGAGAACAGACACAAGCTAATGGAGCAGAAATCATTCCATTCATTTATTCTCCAGATGTAACTGCTGGCTAAGAGAGAGAGTTGCAGGATCTCTGTAGAGCTGTTTTGATTCCTTAGCTCTACCCTACAAAAGCCTTTTCCACATAGCCCATCAGCAGAAGTGCTTGCCCATCTTCATCTTCCACTGGCCAGCTGCAAATAGGAAATTTTAAAAAAACAGTATTTGGTGCGGGGGGGGGAAGTAAGGGACTGGATGGCTTGTGGTATCGCCCTGTCTGTGATGGTCAGGCAGGAAAAGCTGGAGTTGAGGGGGAACATTCAGACAGAGTTTTGGATTAAAGACCTTTCTTCAGATTCCCCAAATCAAAGCATGTTTCCAGGAATTGATTCTGACAGCTATGTTTTTAATAATTTATTTTAACTAAAAGATCTCTAATGGTAGACAAAAAAAAGCAGTAGGGTCATGAAAAAATTATCTAAAGGAGAATACAAGGGGAGGTTGAATCTTGTGGTGTTGATTTTAGAGCTGCAAAACAGAAACTGACCATTAAATATTTTCTTGCGTATCATAAATAGACCAGGAGCACAAATACCATGAGAACATCTAGAAATTCACCTTGAGGTCCATACAGATCAGCTGAAACTATAATGAGCTCATGACAACTGCAGGGACAACGCACCTGAAGGCTGGCAGAGAAACAATGCCAGAGCCCCACAAGATGCCCCATCCCTCAAGACTCACCTGCTTCCAGGTGTCCAAACCCCAGTCCCTGCCAGCCTCCTCAGAGCGGCCAAGGGGGCCAGTTTGCACTGGGAAGACAACAATGGTGAATGGAAAGCTCATCTGTCTCACGGCTTTCCTCTATCTGATACCCCCTACAGCCATTGCAAGCATTTCTTTTGAGTCAGAAAGCTCCTGCTGGGCTCACCGGGTGAGAATCCCTGGCCATCGCACCTCTCCCCATCACTTCCACCCAACAGCTCCCCTCCCCGCCCCAGCTGTCAGACTTAATCTGCTCCCATGTGGGAACTGCCCTGCTAGTAGCTCTTTTCAATTTCAGTCAGGCTGAGTTAAGAAGATGGAGTTTGAAGGCTGCCGGGCAGTGTTCCGGGGCGAGACACTCGGAGCTGTGACGGGTGCGGGGGTGCCTCGGGAGCGGGGGCAGCTGTGTGTCCGCAGACGGAGCTCAGGGGCAGCTGGAAAGGTCGTGCAGAGCACCAGTGACGTGCTCCGGCATGTGATTCTCATATGAGTTCAGCGGTTTGATGTGGGGACTGAGCACAAGTCAGCATGTGTACCAGATGACAATCATTCATCGCAGAGGTGTCAGTCAGAAACGCCGACTGCCGGAGAGACGCCGCTCCTGGTTCAGCTGCTCTGGCAGAGCCTCCCCGTGCAACTGCAACAGAACAGCCATCTCACCGCTCCTGTGGCATCATTCTGTTTCTAACCCCAACAGCTCCGCAGACTCGAGTTCTCACTCAGCCACAGAGGCACACAGGCACTTCATCCCAACACGGTGTAGCTCTTACTTCCTGCAGCAATAACCCATCACCACTAAGCTCTGCAGCTGGGTTTCCACATCAGGACGTCCCTGCACTCAGGCAGTCTGCAAACAGCTGTCCAGAGAGGGGGTCACTGCCCTTGGCCCCTGCGAGCCCCATGGCTGAGCCCAGTGCCCCTGCAGAGCTGTGCTTTGATGGGGAGGATCGGTGTGGTCACAGAGCAGCTCAGCTGGAGGGGACCAGAGGTGCTCACCTGCGTGACACTTGAGCAGAGGAGGTGCCAGGTTCACCAGAGCAGCTAATCCTGGAGCAGATCCGCATCCCCACATCACCACTGCTGCGCTGGCACTTCTGTACCAGCCTCTGTGCTTTGTCCCACACGGCCACTCACAACAGACGTATAAACATGAAAAGAACCTGCATGACCCAGCCTCTACAAAGGCAGGCTGTGGCACAGCAAAAGGGCACAGCAATCCTGCAAGGGGAGAGGGAAACCCGGGAGAGTCCAGCGAGACAGGTTATTCATTTGTTGTAAGTTCTGCAATAAATCAGAAGAGAAGCCAAAACAAACTCCCAGTGGCCTCATTTCCATCCCTTCTCCTTAGGGAAAAGCAGCTCTCCTGGAAAAGGAAAGCCTCGCTCTTTACTGATGGCGAATGTGCTCAGTGTGATATGCAGCCATCGTTCCTGCCCAGACTGCAGGGCCCCGTTTGTGACCCCGGCAGCAGCCAGCGGAGCAGCAGTGAACATCGGCACCCGCGGCAGGACAGGAAACCTCCAGCGGAGCCGCCCTTCCTTCCTGCGCGCCCCGGCCAAGTCCCACACCCCCAGGGCGGGCAGCTTGCTCAGCACCGTGAACGCTGAACCAAGCACTCTGCAACTAAATTTAGAGCTTCTCATCTCACACAACCACTTTGCAGAATCTCTGAAAAGCTGCCGCGGTTGTAAGTCAAAGCGTGAGCAACACGTGGTAGGAAAACCACACAGATTTCTCTAATCCTGGACTTTACCTTGACCCAAAGGAAATGAGTGAGGCCCAGGCTGACACAGCCCCTGCTTGGACCCCTGAAGCCCTCTATTTAGTTCAGCATGTGCAAAGACCTACCAGCTTCTGAAACTACAAAGCTGTGTCCGAGTGTTACAACATGCTGAAAACCTGCAACAGTGAAGCTGACACAGCAAACAACAGATTTTGGGACAACACCTGGTCCCCTGACACAGGGGGAGTTTCCCTGAAGAGAACTCAGATCTAGACGTTTAACCTTGTATTCTCTTAGCTATTTTTTCTGTTAAAAAGATGAACAAAAAGGCAGCACAACCCCCTGCACATCACCTCTAGCAAGCAAACTCCAACACCGTTAGCTGTGACCAAGAGTTTTTCTTCATAATGACTGTTGCATGTCTTGGAACTAGAGAAAGCCACCCATCCCTGGGAGCCGCTTCTCCATGTGCTGGGTGAGGGATCATGTTTGGGAATTTCCTATTGCCAGACCCAGCTTAAACAGGACTGACCTGCCAGGGACCTTTGGTCACAGCCACTTTCCTCCAGACCCCGCTGTGCAGAGCAGCCTTGCACAGAGTGCCTGGAAAGTGTTTGTTCTTCCCACCTAAACCAAGCCCTGGAACAGCCCCTGGGGCTGTGCCCTCCGGCCTCGCACACGGCTCCAGGCACTAGCCTGAACCGAACCATTCAATCCAGCTCGAGGCTCCATCCCGTGGGGCTGTTGGCAGCACTGGGAACGCCAGGTCCTGCTTGCATGGCAGACTGGCAGCGTTCTCATTCCCCTCTTTACGATTTCTCTTTGCTTTACAGTGGTATCGTTTAGGATCTATTTTTGTTCAAATCCCCAGTGACACTGCTTGAGGTCTGTAAAGCCCTATTGGAAACTCTTAAGCTCAGCCAGGAGCATTACAGGCAAAAGTCAACAAGCTATGAGGGTCTGTTTTTCTTGGCTATTTACCCTACATTAGAATGTACAGGCAGACTGAACAGTTACATCTTTTTCCTATTCCAGCTTTTTCCAGGCTGATTTGCTAGATAGCCCAAGAAGCAAATCTCAGAGTTACCATACCTAGGCGTACCCTGAACTCCCACCAGCTGACGGACACAAAGACACCATCAGCCAGAACAACAGCCATGCCACTCACGTTTGGTTGTTGGTTTTGTGTGTGTGTGTGACTAAAAACTACTGGGCTCACTTCTTAATCACAGCATCTCAGGATGGTTTGGGGTGGAAGGGACCTTAAGGCCCATCTCATTTCACCCCCTGCCATGGGCAGGGACACCTTCCACTCTCCCAGGTTGCTCCAAGCCCCATCCAACCTGGCCTTGGACATTTCCAGGGATCCTGAATGAGAGCTGCTTCATCTGTTGCGTTTCTGTTCTCTAGACCAACCCTCCCTCTCCTCCTCCTGTACCTTCCTGCTGTTTTCCTGCAGCAGCAGCCTGTTCCTGCCGTCAGCCCCCTCCTGTCTCCAAGAGCCACGCTCACAGCCCAAGCTGAACACAGCCCTGGCTGCTGTGGGAAGCACGGAGCATCCAGGGTCAGCTGCAATTAAAACACTCTCAGTGTTCGTGTGCAGGCCAGCTGTAATGGCCAGTACTGTGACTATTTATCCAGTCTGTGTAAGTGTAAATCAGCCTTTCCTCACCTTTTGAGAAAATCAATCCCTTTACCAATATTCCTGGGAATCATTCATGTTTTAGCTGTCAATAGTATGGCATTGAAAAAATTATTGACCAGTAATAGAATTACCTGAGATCCTATGCAACCAGTTGAGACAAGCTATAAAAATTCCCACACCCCACCCCACAGGAGAGGAGCTGGTGGGTCCAGGACACTTCAAGGTACCAAGAAACACCCCATGGGGTCTGATCAGATGTGGGAAAGACCAAACCACTCCCACGTTGAGGTCTGTGACAAAAGCCCTATCCCAGACAGGCAGCAGGGACAGCACAACTGCTCAGGGAAGCCCCACAAAAATATTATTAAGGAGAAAGCCTGAGTTTGGGTTAAATAGGAATAGGGGCAGCTTAGAATAAAGATCAGCTTTGCTAAAATAAATAAGAAAGGCACTGCTTTCTCCAAGCTTCTCTCCCGCCCCTTATTTGCATTTTCTGATGCCAGCTCCCTGCAACAGCATGGGAACGGTCGGACCAAGTGATGGATCTGCAGGTTTCTATGGTGATCAGCACAGAAATTGCCTGCCCAGCCGTGTGTGAAGGGAAGCATCCATGTCAGAAACTGCAGATTGTATGGTGAGAGAAAACCCTGCTCCGGACTGGGGTGTCGGGGTTGTGCTGCAGCGGCCCAGAGCTCGCTCACTGACCTGGGGATGCCTGTGCAGAACAGTGTGGGGAGGTGAGAACTCATAAGAGGACAAAAAACCCTAATGAAATCCTAGCAATTACCACTGAATAATCACACAACATCTTTTAAAAATACTGATACACACAAAGTACATAATATTTCTAAATATCTGAAATATCAGTTTCCTCTTGTCCTGTCCCTGTTCCCTGGGAGTAGAGCCTGACCCCCACCTGGCTGCCCCCTCCTGTCAGGGAGTTGTGGAGAGTGAGAAGGTCCCCCCTGAGCCTCCTTTGCTCCAGGCTGAGCCCTGCCAAAGGCACATCTGCCAAGAAAAGAAAGGGATTCAATTCCTGTACTTGGTAACAGCTGATTGTATAACCCGTGTAGAAGGTTCTGAGTTCATGTTCACTGTCCTTGTGAACTACAGCAAATCCTTGTCTTTATAAAAGTGTTAGTTCCTTACAAACCTGTAAATCAGAAAGTGAGGGAGAGAGGGTTGGTGAAGAAACAACCTCAAATCCCAACTGCCACACACTTAAGGCAGAAGCACTGATTCCATCTATTTAGGCTATTCCCAAAAGGGAAGTCTGGATAATAAAAATGAGCACTGGCAACAGGACAAACCTCGTTAATCGATCCAGACTGAGCCACCGGCTGGCACTTTCCAGCTGAGAAACATCAAGTACCTTCCTCTTGAAAACCTTCCCCTGCGGCTGTCTGGGAAGGTGATGGGCTAACGACACGAGTTAATGCACTTACTCCCTTTAGGAATCAAACCTGGAACTTGTCAATTCAAGTACAACTTGGAGCAGACACTGATTTAAAAAAAAAAAAATTAAAACCCACATGTTTACTCTCAGTTTTTACCCAAACAGGCTCAGAAAAGCCAGCCAGTTTGGTGAAACACAAATGGAGAAACATAAATGCCAACTCCTAAGCATATTAGGGAACTAGCATGGCTGAGAAGAAGGACGGAATACACACAGTGATTTTCTTTTCCAAAGTCAATTCCTGCAGCTCCCAAGGCCGAATGCAGCAGCTGCAAGCCCCGAAAGCAGCTGCTCCGCGAGCCCCTCGGAGGCTCTGCCCGGGCAGGCGCTGGGGCCAGCGCTGCGCACGAAGCCCGGCCTGGCCTGGCTTTCCCAGGGCACTCGGAGCGGCGCTCGGTCACCCAGGGCCACGCGGTGCCTCCCCCGCGGCACTGGGAGTTCTGTGCTCTGCGTTCTGCGTTCTGTGCTCTGTGCTCTGCGTTCTGTGCTCTGCGTTCTGTGCTCTGCATTCTGTGTTCTGTGCTCTGCGTTCTGTGCTCTGTGTTCTGTGCTCTGTGTTCTGTGCTCTGCGTTCTGTGCTCTGCGTTCTGTGCTCTGTGTTCTGTGTTCTGTGTTCTGTGCTCTGTGCTCTGCGTTCTGTGCTCTGCGTTCTGTGCTCTGTGTTCTGTGCTCTGTGCTCTGTGCTCTGCATTCTGTGTTCTGTGCTCTGTGCTCTGCGTTCTGTGTTCTGTGCTCTGCGTTGTGTGTTCTGTGCTCTGTGCTCTGCGTTCTGTGCTCTGCATTCTGTGCTCTGCATTCTGTGCTCTGCGTTCTGTGTTCTGTGTTCTGTGCTCTGCGTTCTGTGCCCTGCGCTCTGTGCTCTGTGCTCTGCGTTCTGCGTTCTGTGCTCTGCGTTCTGTGCCCTGCGTTCTGTGTTCTGTGCTCTGTATTCCTCTCTGCTCTGTGTTCTGCGCTCTGTGCAGCACCGCACGGTGCCCTGGAAAGCAGCAGCCCCGCACGGTGCCCGGGCGGGCGGCAGCACCACGACACGGCTCCGGGAGCCACCGCCCGCCTCGGCAGCTGCTGCAGCTGGGATCTGCTGCCCAGCGAGCTGCCCACAAAGAACCAACAGCTCCTGACACCGACATTTTATAACAGTTCTGCAGCCAGCACGGCTGCAGGAACACTCGTGGGAGCCCGATGTTGCAGAGCTGCAGCACCAGAAGGTGCTGCGAACACCCGAGCACAGGAAATCGCCTCTGGGAAACCCGAGCAAGGGCCGTAGCACCAGCCCTGCTCCCTCAGACATGCCTAAAAGCACACAGAAGAGGCGTGTACTCAACATGATCAACAAAGAGTAGAAATTAGTAGCCCATAAACAATAAATATATAAAGGTATTTAGCATTATGTTACAAATAATTCAATAACCATAAACCTTTTAAGAGCCAAAGGGAAGTCAGCAGCGTGGTGACTGCCTCTCATCAGAACAAACCCTTTTAATAGCTTAAACCCTAAATATCAATCAGCATTTATTGCTTAAAATTAGCGTTTGTAAGGTCCCTCACTACAGCACAAAGCCTGAGGACCACAGGTCCCAGCCAGGCAGGGGCATTGTGATTCACCCACTGGGTTATATTTCAGATCAGGCAGAGCTGCTGTCACACAGCACCTGTTCTACACCCCATGAAATGAGCAGGGACTGAAACAACAGTGATTGGAAATGTACATTGTTGATAACCCTTGTGTAAACCTCGAGCCAGTCACTCAGCACCGGTGTTCCCTGCATCCTCCACTCTGCCTGGGCAGGCTGTGCCCTGGCTCTGGGGGGCACTTCTGCAGCCCCGGTCCCGTGGGGTGTCACAGGGGAACCGAGGGGGATGCAGCCAAACAGAGCATCTACCCACCCCAGGTTCAGTGACACCGTGGGCTTTCTTCCCAGCACCCTCAGATGCAACTGCAACCTTTGTATTTTCTTCTGCTGGGGTAGAATTGGAGGAAGCAGAACTGTGTGTGTGTGAAGGGGGAGAGCTGAGGAAGCTGAGAACAGAGAAGTGTCCCGAGATCTTCAGACGCTTCCCTTGTGCAGTGCAGGGAGGGGGCAGAAGCACCGAGCAGAGAGAGCAGAGGAAGGAGCAGAGCGAGACCCCGCACACGGCGAGCGGCTGCCGGGAGCAGCTGAGGCCGCCCTGCTCTGAGCCCTCAGCCTCCCAGCCTCTGCTGGAACAACCGAGCTGATGCCTGCGGGAAGTTCTCCGCGCAGAACACCGACTGCTGAGCCCAGAGCCCCGCGGGATGGTCCTCAGCTGGCTCCGATCATCAGGCTGCGGGTTCTGAGGGGGCACCCCTGTGCCTGCTGGCAGAGCTGTCCTGCTCCGTACGGAGCGGCTCTGCCCTCCCAGAGCCCCGGCCCAGCGGCCAGAGCTCATCCCAGCCTTGCTAGAAACCCATCCTCAGGGAAACATTAACTTCCCATCGCTGCGAAACAAGAGGCTGGCATAGTGTCTTCCAGAGAGAGTTTGCATAAATGAAAATCTGATTATGCTACATTTTGAATGCTAGATTTTCCACAAGATGGTGAAGCGCAGTGATATATAATCTGTTTTGCATTGAATTAATTGAAATAAATTACCATAATCCTCCCTAAGTCCTGCAATCACTGTTTTTCAGATTGAACCTTTCCTGAGGGTTTAAAAAAAATTTGCTTTTTCCATAAGGGTAGTTATTAGACTTAAAAATAATACCTGCCCTTGGAAGAAAGCTCAACCCCAGCTGAGTACGTACCTCGTTACCTGCTGGCTCAGCCCTTTGTTAATTTGATAAGTGATGTGATGTATCACCACAAAAGCCTGTTTTGAAGTCAGTGTGTTTCATCTTGCAAAGAGATTGATTTGAAATTGACCCCTTTTCAAGTGACTAAAAATTGTAAGAGTTTGTAATTAATTCAATTTTGAGCCTACTCACATCACACGTTTTCCGTTCAACCTCTGGATCCCAGAGAGTATATCCAGTTTTCTTCACAGTGGAGGGTGGGGGCACCCAAAGCTCACCCTTCCTTCTGCAAAGTTTCTACAGTCTAGTACTTACACCAAGGCAATGCAGCAGTCTTGCTTCCTGAAGTACAGACCTGAAAATTGTGGGTTTTTTTAAATTTTGGAGCATGTATGTTTCCATCTATGTGACCGCACACCCCTGCAGTGACCCCCACACTGTGAGGCTCGCAAAGCTCCTGAGTGCAGAGGAGGCAGCAGGGCAGGAGGGAAAGGCAAACTCAGGGCACCTTTGTTCTCCCTCCAGTTCTGACATAGTTCAGGGGCTTATGTAGCTCTTGGCAGCCACTGAAAAATCAAAAAAATGAAGTGACGGTTCTGTCTAACTTCTGCTCTTTGATTCAGCAGCGAGCAGCTGCAGAGAGAGTGTTTGGGATGCAGCCTCCATCCCTGCTCCGAGGTGCTGGGGATGTCCCTCAGGGCTGCTCCAGCTGCTCATCCCACCGGGCCCCGTGGGCTTTGCCACAGCCCTCCCAGGGCACGCGACTTTAAACCCTTCTCTTCCTGGCTGGCCACTGCTGCAAGAGTTCCACAGCATCTCTGTCTTTTGAAACAACCATATTAAAAAAAAATTGTAATACACGTGTTGGCATTTCAAGATAGATTCACAATTTACATAAACCCAGTGTCACCTCAGGCTAAAAAACACCCATAGAAAGGGGAAAAAAAATAAATGAAAGTTTACACTGTAGACATCTGAGAATTCAGCTAAAGGCACAGGGGAAGAAAGGCTTTCTTTTACAGTGAAATTACAGCTTTTAAAATGAAAAAAGATCACACTACTAGGTGCATGGGAAATATTTAAAATCAGGCTGTGGTTAAATTTGCTTAAATAAGGCTCTGGGGAGTTTCAATGGGGTTTCAAAAGAACAGAGAATTAGGGACACAAACAGAATCAGAGAATATGTCAAGTTCAAATTCAAACAGTGTTAAGTCAGTGCACAAACAGAACTTCAGTCACGAATTTATATTAACAATTCTATTGTAGGCACTGGGGACACCTAACACATTTGTTTAGGTGTGTTTACATCCTGGAACAACACCGTTTATGTCTCCATATGAGTGTGCACAAGCATGTTTTCCAAATGAACTCCAGTTCCTCATCAGTTAATTGCTGTTCACTCCTGAGTGCTCAAACCCCGAGCGATGACTCGGTGCCTCGCCACACCTGGAACAGCTGCCACCAGGTGCACGCTGAGCAACCCCGTCTCCTGCAGCCTGTAAGGAGTCCAGGAACATCTATCCCTGACTCTCACTAGTTCCTCAGACAGGTTTGGCTCCGTGTCCCCGTCACAAGGACACAGAGGTGACACAAGCCTGGCTTCCCTGGCAGACGGAGCTGCCCACAAACCAGACGGGTCAGACAGGTCAAGGCCCCACACCTTTAATCACCGTGGGGACCTTCTGGTTTAGCAATGCTGAGAACTAATCTGTGCCAGGTCAAAAGTGCTTGAAGAGAATCCAGAAAACTCTTTTTAGGTGCTTATAATTGGCTAAATAAACACACACCTAAATTTCTGTGCTACTGGTCTAATACTCAGCGAGTGCAGGCACACAGTTCCTAATTTTCTATGCTAGAAGTAGAAAAATGTGGATGTTTCCCAAATTGTGGATACCAGATACAACTTTGTACGTATGCATAAATATTTATGCTCAGCAATCTGTAACTGTCACTGCAGAGGCTGAAGTACAGTAATACTGTAAGGGAATAAATGCCTCAGTATCTGTGAACTCTAATTCACTCCAGGCTGACCCAGTTCTTTTGGAAGTAATATTTTCCGAGCTGTTTCTCTGCTGAGAGTCCAGGCCTTGGAAATACCTTAAACATACAGTGTTCTCCCTAAATTTTATTGCAAAAATATGTGGAGACATGGCATCTATTTCTGGAATCTGGGCAGCTTGTGCTATACAGCAACTCAGAAGTGAATCTCCTCTCTATTTTTACCTTTAATTAAAGGAAAAACCAAAAGATCCAACAACCAAAGGGAAAGCAAAACCCACACTACAGCAAACATAACATTTGAAACAAGAAACCCAGCAGAAAATAGACAGCCAATCTGGGATGCAGCAGCATATCCCAAAAAGAAGGGAAATCAAGATTGCAAACACTAGAAACTCAATTACTCAAGCACTTTGTTAGCATGCTTTCATCTTAACTTTGTAATCATCAGTAAACTTGGCAGCAAACTCCCCATACGAAATGGAGGTACGTGATAGTGCTGTAGTCCGTTCAAGGGATAAAATTATCACTAATCTCATTCTTCAGCACACACAGCTCCTAACTCCCCTGAGTCACATTGTGGCAATCATCGCTATAAAGTTCCACACAACTTAAAAGAGATCTTGGTGATTAGTGGTGTAGGGAAGCTCAGTCTAAACATCAAACTCATCCCTGGTGGAGAACACACCTGGTACAAACGGGTTTTGCACTTCTGAATCTGCTTAGCAATGTAAGGAGGGGAAAAGCAGTAAATCCATAACACACACACAAAAGGATGTTTTATATCCGAAACAGAAGAATGGAGCCCATCTTCTCCCCAGCTCCCCCAGCCAGACATCCTGCTCCCTGCCCTGCCACACAGCTGCATCTGGCATTTGGGGAGCCTGGCATTGTGTCCTGCTTCCAGCCCCACCCCACAAACCACCCCACAGTCCTCCATGGCAGATCCCCACCCTGCCCGGCCAGGATTTCATCAGTCCTACGTTGCTACTCCTGGATCGCCTCTGTCTCTCTCCTGACAATGCAGGGGAGGCGCAGAGTTTCATACACCAATGTCCTGGATGCGTCTGTACAACACCCCAAAGTTACTTTTGTTACAGACACAGAGAACCCCTGAACACACGGTCAGCCCCAGCTCACACCAGGAGCCCAAAGCAGCAGACCTGGGGAAGACACCACAACCCAGCAGAGGAAGTTAAACACAAGGCACATTTCTGCTTTTAAGGACCACAAAAACATGCAGATTTATCTCTAAAATGTATCTATTTTATGCTTCTCCACAAAGTGTTTTTGGAATATCTGCAGAGATTTCTCTTTCAAGCCACCTCTCTGGACAAGAGTGGATATGACATATATCCCCTCGATTGCTGAAATTGGGATAACTGGAGGAACACTACAGAAACAAAGAATTAGATGAATGTACCCACAAATGAGAAACTGGGAAGGGACATCTGCTATAAATACTGACACACCTTATAAATACTGATACACCTTTTAAGAAAAGCCTTGAAAAGGAAAAAATGGCCAACTTCGGTTTCAGGTTAGTTTTCACCCAGAAATCCATTTACAACCATCCTCAAAAGCAACCTAAAATATCCCCTTTGACCCTAGTGTAACAAATTAACACGACTGTATCAAAAGGCAAAAACTTTAGCAATTTTTTGATCATTCTGTCCAGTCTCACTGCTGCAGCATTTCCTGCACGATCATTATCAGTCTGTCAAGCAGAGGAGAAACGTCTGGGATCTGTCTGTACCTGAACATCAAATCTATTAACTAAGCACCTTTTATAATGTTCCCTTACAGAACTTCGTAGAAATAAATGGGGTTTATATCATTGAAGCTGAAGTTACATGTCATGCACCATTTTCCTAAAAATCTCTGTCAAGGACTACAAAACAAAGCTATGGCTTCTTGGATCAGTCTGCTCTTCACCCAAACCTCCAAAAGACCCCAGACTGCCAAAACTAAAAATAGAGTCAATACAGAACAGCTGCTTTCAATATTTTAAGAGTTACTTGAATGACTTGCAAGTTCTGGTTAACTGACTTCTAATTTTACAGTGGTTTATGTAGGATCTGGGACTTGTTGGATAGTGCAGATTAAGGGTTTACTTTGAGTACTTGCTTTATGCACAATATGTCACCTCTGGCATGGACAGCAGCAAAGCAGCCCCAGTGTTTGCTGGAGCAGTTGTACCCTTCAGAAATTTAAAACAGCCCCAGAGAAAATGTGATGGCTGTTCTGGAGCCTTCTGCAGATGATCTCCACTCATCATCACTGACCAGGTTCTGCTGGGGGTTCCTTCAGCACCATTATGACTGTTCCATATGGAATGCTCCAGAACTGAGATCATTGAGGTGAGATCATCTGCGGAAAGGGAGGAATTCTGACTCCAGCCTCAGTGAAGTCAGATCACACACCAACACACTGACTCTTATCTGGGAAACACAGCAAGATTTTTGATTACAGACCAACAAACTCTACACAAATTAGAACACAAAATCAACAAAAAAACCCAAAACCCCAATACATGCAGCCCCAGCAACACACTTGCACTCCATTTCTCATCACTACAACTCACTTGAGTATCTTTTGCTTTTTGCACTAAAAGTTTGTTCTCAGATCCCTCTCATCTGCTGCACACAGGGTTACCAAAGACTGTCAGCCCCAAACACAAAATTCTCCAATTTGGGCAGATGCTGGATTCCTGCAAAAATGAGGTTCTAAGACACTGCTGTAGCAATGTGACAGGAAGGAGAATCTTCGACACACACATTTTGCATGAGGCTGTAAACACTGCAGGAACAGGCTGTAGCTGTGAACATCAATGTTTAAAACCATTTCCCCTTGGAACTGAGCTCACACACGTTTGCTTCTAGAGCAAGTCTCAGATCTCACCAGAACAGGAACAGTTCTGCCCAAGGGCACGGTGAGGGTTCACTCAGAAGAGCGTCTGGGTTGCTGTACAAACCTGGGCAGGGACAGAGCTCCCGATGGCAGCAGCGCTCCGACCCTTTCCCACCGACCCCGTGGGAGTTGTCCGTGCGCTCCGTGCACGTGTGCCGCTCCTTTCAGCAGAAAACTCTGAAAGAACACGCAAGTTTCTGCATTTTGTCACTCCTCAAGGAAATCTGACCCCGAACAACACCTGCACACAATGAGTACCCAAGTGAGGAAGTCATAAAGAGCCAGCTGCCCTTTATTTAAAATGCCCTTTGCAAACAACTTGCCGTACATTCTTTTGAGAGAAGCAGAACCGCCAAGATCCCACAGCCACAGAATTCCACATCAGCTCCAGCACCATCAGAGCACCATGTTGAGCAGAAGCACACTTGCACTGGGACTGGGGCTGAGAACACGGCACGGTTACAGTCACGGACACCGGGGTGCCACACACGCTTTCTTGCAACAGAACAAGCTCGGATTTTTAAAAATACAATCATTATGTACAGCAAAATATGTGGTCGCAAGACCAGCCTTAAACCAAGGCCTTGTTTACACAACTTCTGTGATGTCAGGAAGTATTTTGGCCGGGAATGTAATTTTTCTTCCAAAACAAGTAAATATTTGCAATTCTCACTGTGAAAAGAGTGATATACCACCTCTGTATTGACACGGGTGTAACATATTCCCACAGGGAAAAGGAATAAAGAGTACCTTTATATTGATACAACATTTCCCTCAAGTGTCGAAGCTAATATAGCTTTCATCACTCAGTCAAGTTAAAGCAGGATGATTTTTTTCAGACTTTTTATAGACAAGGCCTATGTTTAACAAGCACCAAAACACTTCAGAGTATTTGGAAGATCAGACTACTGAGCTCTACACTTTGTACTGTCCTCACCAGTCACAGAGAACACTGAATGCCTAAATACATTCAAAACCCTGATCAGACAGTGCCATGGCTGCTTAAATGCTTCACTGTTTTAACAAATACACCTTTTTGGCCAAAACTAGAATGCACCACGGACAGGCCCAGCACAACACGGAGCTCAGCTGGCTGCCCCCAGCTGCTCCGCCAGGCTGAGCAAAGCTGGACTTTGTGTGCTACAAACACCCACTTTTGCCTTGTTCCTCAAGCACAGCTCAGGCAGAGGGGAGACAGAGGCACTGGGGAACACGAGGGATCTGCTGTCTCCTGGGAGGGCACAATAAATACCTGCTTTTATCAACCAGATCAAGCTGCTGTCAACGCACTGATCTAGAGCGAGGCCTGTTGGGTGCTGAAAACTGTACATTCCCATTGAATTTAAGGCAGAATTGGACCATGGCAGTAACTGAGATGTAAATTTATTTTTTTTTAACATCAGACATGCAGTTTGTAAGCTGCAGACGTGGCAGCAGTCAAGCTTCCTCAGCTTTCAGTGCAGTACTTGGGTTAAAAGAAACCCCTTCTGTCAGTAAGTGTTATTCCCCTGTCTTCCCAGCATGGGAGTCCTCTGGCTTCTGATGAATTTTTCGGAATTTCTGGAAGATGAGCTGCAACGAGGTTTTCAATTTTCACTTAAAAACGGGGGGTAAATTAATGTGTCTATTACAGGGAGACCCCAGGCAGCAGCGAGGGACCAGCACCGGGGTTGCCTTCTCCAGCCCCCTCTTTTTCACTGTGGTTGTGTCACTGAGGGGACACAGCCCCACTGACCGTCCCAAACAGGTCCCTGCTGGAAGGATACACGTGAGCTCAGGAGGACAAACACACTTTCAGTATACAATCATTTACAAATTTTCAGTAGATACTTGACACTACTACAAAAAGTATCCAATTCTGACTAAAGCACAAATGACAATTTTCATTTAAATCAGTGGGGTTTCAGAATGTAGCATCAAACTGATGCTGCACACTGTTCTTCCAGTGCTGAAGCACAGTTTTCCTGCTTAAAATAGGAGAAATGACCAGATTCACAGAGGAATCATGGCAGTTACTTTTCAACTGGCCTGATTAAATATCCCTTTACACATCATTGCTCAACCTTTGTTTTTGAGATGTAAGATTAATTTCAAGACTTCTTGGGATAGTGGGGAGAAGGAAAAAGTGAGCTGCAGGGTTTGTGTGCAAACCTCTAAAGAAGGGGCAAAGAGAGGAAGAAAACAGGTTAACAAGCTCCTTGGATCTTCCAACGGATGGGAGACAGGTTGGGTCCCACCCCAGCCCCTCTGCAAACCAGAGAACAAAAAAGGTCTGGTTTATCATTTTAAAGTGATAATGCAATGAGACTAAAAGCTTAAATTTCTAAATAAGTGACCTTTAGAACTTCACCCCGATAAACCATGCTGCTTTCAGGAGGGAGAAAGGGCCTCATCTTACAGGGCCTGTTGCAGTAAGCCCACACTACCTTCCTAAAGCTGCCTCTGAGCACAGCCTTCTTCTCACAAGTTAGCATCACACTGGGCCAGGACCTGAATACAAGCAAAAACCTGCATCAAAAATGACTAAATGTTAGGTAAAACAGCAATCTTGTGGTTTGCCTTTTTTCAACCACTGTTCTTAGCTAAATCGACCCCTCTATCCTTCACTGCTACTGAGATATAAATCAGGATTAAGAGCCTGTGTGAAAGTCAGTGTTTCATGTGATACATAACAATGCACAAAGTTGTTCTCTAAAAAACAGCATTTGTATTAAAGTTCTTAAAATGGATAGACATCTCTTCAACGCATGTCCGCAACTAAAATGACAGTTGTTAGATTTTTCTTGGTACATCACAACGGTAAGATTTCCTTCTTTGCTGGCTGGAGGTACATCCCATGACAAAATCAAAGGGAAATAGAATGGAAAAAAAAAAAAAAGAAAAGCCTTCCCCCCCCAAAATCCCAAAAGGCTAAATTCTTGTAAATTTGAAGTAAATGAAGCCCGAACTTGCAAGACATGGAAATAACAGTTAAAAGGCTCAGATTGAAATAAGAAATAAATTCCACTAACAATAGGCCCTTTTGTCCTGGCTTGCTCAGTGTGATTACTGCAAGGAAACTGTTAAGTAGTTTTTGGAGTAGTAGATAATGGGATTCTGTGGAGCTTTCACAGGTTGGCACCGGCTGGAACAGCTGAGTTTTGAAGGCACTCTACAGACACAGGGCTGCTGTTGGCCCTGCATCGCTCATGGGAAGTCTTTGCACTTGAGAGAGCTAGTCATCAAAATCAGGTATTGCCAACCCAAACCCAAAACCCCTCGGCACAAAAAGCACCACCTCCCCCCCGCCAAAGGAAAAACCAAAACCACAACGAAATCACACACACACGCACGCCTAAAAAATTGTGCAGATTTGTAACATTTTCACAGCTGATTTTAAAAAAACCAAACAAATAAAACAAAACCAGGAGAAAAACCACCACGCTACCACTCTCCTGCAAACTCCCATCCGATACAGCAGGTAAACAAAATAGAGCATTATTCCAGGGATATCGGCAGCGCTGCCCGGCGCCCCGTGCCTGGCAGCACCGTTCGGGTCACAGTCCCAGTTCCATGTGCAACTCTCCGGGCGGGACGGCCCCGCACCGCCGCCCGCTTGCATAGAGACCGCGGGGAGCGGCGCCGGGACGGGGGCCCGCACGCCGAGTGTCCGGGACACCGCTCCCCGGGGCTGGCCGGGGCACGGGCACCGCTCCTCGCCGGGCTCCCCGCGGCTGTCCCGGGGCGGGTTCCCCGCGTGGCTCCGCTCCCCGGGCGGCGGGACCGGCTGCTCCCGCGCCCGCCGCCGACACTGACAGGAAATATGCCATGACCAAGACTGGACGAAACGTACATGCCGAGAAAAGCCACATTTCCAACACGATGAATTTTTTTCCCGATGTTTTTTCCCCGAGCGTGTCCGCCGGGGCGCGGGGCCGCCGCCGCCCTCAGAGGATGGCGCAGGAGGCGCAGCACGGCTCGTCCCCGTTGGGCTGCGCCGCGTAGTTCATCTGCCTGACGATCTCGGCGAAGAGCTCGTCCACCGAGGCTTTGTTTTTGGCCGAGGTCTCCATGAAGGGGCAGCTCCACTCCTCGGCCAGAGCTTTGCCCTCCCCGAAGGAGACCTCGCGCTCGCCTTCCAGGTCCACCTTGTTGCCCACCAGGATCATGGGCACCCGCTCGTACCTCTTGACGCGGATGATCTGGTCCCGCATGGGTTTGATGTCCTGGAAGCTCTGCTGGTTCACAAGGCTGTACACCAGGATGAAGCCCTGCCCGTTCTTGATGTAGAGGTCCCGCATGGAGGCGAACTGCTCGGTGCCCGCCGTGTCCAGGATCTCCAGCACGGACGGGGACGAGTCCACCTCGATCTCCTTGCGGTAGAAGTCCTCGATGGTGGGGTCATACTTCTCGATGAAGGAGCCGGTCACGAACTGCACGGTAAGGGCGGACTTGCCCACGCCGCCCGAGCCCAGCACCACCACCTTGTACTCCCGCATGGCTCCCGCCTCCCTCCGCCGCCTCCCGCTCGGGGCTGCCGCGGCGGGCGGGGACGGGGCGGAGGGAGGGAGGGGACGAGGGACG